>JAAWXA010000009.1:2225762-2357895 GCA_038090715.1 Florisuga fusca
GAAAGCCGGTTACAACCCATTATTTGGGTGCAGCTGGGAAGGGGAAAACACTAAAAGCACACACCCGCCCGAAACACATTGCCCCCTACCCCAGGTGATCACTGGCATCTCGTCCAGAAGCCCCAATCACGGTGTGAAGTAATGTCAGCCCATAGCCCTGGCACACACCCAAAGGCGTCGCGAGTGGCCACCGACACATCTGCCATGCAAACTGCCCCAAAACTGCCACCGTGCAGTTCACGGGAATGGGGAAAAAAAAATAATTTAAAAGCGTGCAGGAAAACTGCACGGCCAGAAAAATAAATAAAATAAAATGCAAGCAGCCCTGATAAATCAACACACCCGCCAGTCCACATTCCTGCTCGGCACTTTCCTTTCGGAAAAATAAAATCAGTTCTTGGGAAGGTGAGGAGCAGTGGCTGTACCGAATGAGCCACATTCCCCACTGCGGATCCTTTTATTCCAGTCCCATTGTTCCACTTCCCCACTCCGTTTCTCTTCCTTAAAAATAATCCACGATTTCTAACTTTGGGGCACACACATACACACACACACACACCCAAAAAAAAAAAAAAAAAAAAACCTAATTTCCTCCCATTTCCTCTTTACAAATCTAACTTTTGCAGCCGGAGGAAAAGAGCGGTTTTTATTATTTTTGTGATTATTCCCCCACCACCACCCCTCCCGGCTGCTGAAAGTGCATCTCGAAACTGATGCATGACGCTCCTCGGAAACATCACGCCGGCTGCACTTTCTTTGTCTAGGGGAAGCCGGCACTGGCCACCACGGCACGGCTGCAGTTTTCAGGGGAACGGCCAGTGTCGCATCTGAGCCGCACGCCCGGCAGCGCGGCGGGGGGACCCCCGCACCCACACCCCCTCGCATGCAGTCACCCACCTTGTCTCCCCACTATTTCAGCGACATGCTCCGAGCTGGGCACCGGGACGCATTCAGTCATGTTCACGCTCTTTTTCCGAGGCTCGCTGTCGTAAATGGAGCCCGTCTCGTCGTTGTCCAGCCCCAGCAGGGAGAGCTGATCCAGGGCGATCTGAAGGGCTCTTTGGTCATCCAGGGTCTCTCCCCCTCCACCACCACCACCGCCGCCGCCGCCGCTCCCGTNCCCCTCCCGCTGCGCACTGCGCACTACGCGCAGCGACGCGGCTGGCAGGGTGTGGGAAAACGCTGCCCGCCCCGGCTGCCTGTGCGCCCCTCGTACGGCCACCGCGGCTCCCCCCGTCGCCTTTCCTCCCTCCAGGAGTCCCCGCGGCCGGGACGAAGCCGCCCACCTCCGGGGAACGCCGGGAGTGCCCCGGCCCGGGAGGGATGGCGACTGCCCCCCGCCGTGGTCTCCTGCGAAGGGGGAAGGCAGCGCCTGCGGACCCGGGGGCTGCGACCGCGAAGGAGCCTCTTGCTCGTCCCCGGAGGAGCTGCAGCCAAGAGGCCCCGGCGGGCGCAGCACCGGAGCGGGGAGGAAAGGGGAGAGAGGGGAAGCCACTCTCCCGGGATGGGAGCATCCCGGGGACTGTGGAGGTGACGGCGGTTCCTGAAATGCCACCGCGTTTCAGGCTGCCCGGCTTGTGCCCTCCGCCTGCCAGGCTGGCCTTGGCGGTCGGGGTGACATCTGTGTCACAGCGCAGCGTGATGGACGAATGTTCCGCTCACCGGCTTTCCTCTGGAGTCCGAAGGGGCAGAACGCACACGTAGCTGCTCTAGCATCTTATCACCGATATTTTACATCTATTTTGCTAAATCACGCGAAAACAAGTCACGCCTGCCCTTTCTTAATATTCTGCGTGACCAAATATCACTTTGTCTCACCTCTGCCAGCACAGGATGCCTCAAAACCAGCTTTTCACCAAGCACCCGGCCACAAAAACCGTTGTTCATTCTGGTCAATAAAGATGAAATTGTCCTCACCGTTCTCACAAAAACACCATCAGTGCATTTTATTTCTATGTATCTATAAGCACCGACACTTAGTCCTTAGCAGCTGTCAGGTACAAAAGATGACTTTTTCCTAACTTCAGAGAAATCAAACACCAAGGAATTGTTTTCCAGTATCAAGTTTGACAGGGACAGATATTTAGGAGTGCACATGGATCTGTTTAGCCAGCTGCCTGTACAAACAAGTGTAACGAGTCACAGGTAATTGTTTACATGCAGTGTTTATTGCAAATTACTGTCACTTCCTCAGGATGTTTGCATGCTTTATAACAAAGCTCCAGTGGATTGTTTTCTAGCAAGGGTGTACACTGGTGATGTTCTTTCCTAAGTGCTTAGTTTGTCCCATCAACTAAGGAATTTCTGTAGTTTCTTATTTAAAAGATTACTTACAAAATTTTACAAATTTACACTTCCATAGGCAGCAGTGATGATTTCCATAGAGGGTAAACGGGATTACTTTTTTTTTTTTTTTTTTTTTTTTTTTTGAACAGAGAAAAAGCAGATGGGCAGAACCTTTGACAGCAATAAAAACAATGTTTGTCATTATTAAATAAAATAAAAATGAGGTCTGCTGCTTTTTAGTCTTTTAACACAAGGCGTCTTAAATCTGTGAGATAGAAAACAACTGTACCCATTTACCAGATAGGGGCAGGAGAGGACAGAGATCAGAGGCAGACACTGAAAAGATTATTGTTCTTGAAGTCCAGCAGTGGGGGTCATAAATACTGAAACACAAAGATATGAGGAGAGTAGTTGGGTTATGCTTGAATTTTACATGAGGTTTTGTTTGTTCTCTCGACTTATATTATCCTCCTTTCCTCCCTCCTCCTTCACACCCCTCACTGTTTAAACTCCGATTGTGTTTCTGCCCAAGATACAGTGCTGAACACCCACCTACTGACAAAGGATAAAAAGGAAAACAAATTATCTTCAGGAAAAGTTTTCTCAAAGCAAGAAAATCTTTCATGCAGATCTAGCTTTATTTTTTATATTTTAAGCTAGAAGCTCTAATTGAAAGTGTTTCAGAATAAGCACGATACTTCCAGGGGAAAGGAAGGAGATACATTCCTGGAAGACTTAAGTGTACACTGGTGTTTCAAGCCTCTCATGAATTCTCTGGAAAGGTCCAACATCTTGAGAACTCTTGCTTTTCTAATACTTTAGAAAACATTTAAGAGCAAACTACAGGGAAAAGTAATAACAGCAATTAAAAGGTTACACTGATGTACCTAAAAACATGCAAGCACCAACAGCACAGCCCCCTTGGGAACACAGAATCTATGCAATAGCATGCTCGTATGGCAACAAGCAATGCACACAAGATTCACATGAATCTACTTACTCCACAGAAGTATTTATTCAGAAAAACTTAATCAGATCGAAATTAGTGTTATATGTCATGTTTACAGAACGTCTTTCATTCCATAAAACCTTGAAACATATGCAGAATTATAGTAAACTTCATCTCTGGGGGAGAGACCAACCATCTACCTACCAATTTACAGCAACTTAACAAAAGCAGGAAGGGAGGATATATTACAGGCAAATACAGGACTCATTGCAGGAGGAGTGTAATTCTCAGTCCTTTTAGTTTCTCTGTTATCATTTCCCATTTGTGACAGAGGTAATAAAACTTCCTTCCTCCAACCTTTATTTAATTAAAGTGTAAGGTCTTGGGGGCAGTGAGCTTACTGTGTGTATATACACAGCACCTGGCACGAAGAGGTCACAAATTAATCGGAGGCCTTTAAATGCTACTCTCGATACAAAGCATTACCAATAATGAGAATAGGATATAATTTTCATTTAGAATAGACGAGACCTCTGTTTTCAATGTATCATCACAAAGAATAAATTACATGCATCTTGGGGAATAACTAAATTAAGGGTTGAGAAAAAGTATTTCATACCAGAGACATGCAAGTCCACCCTACCCTGGCTGCTTACACTTAAGGACATTTCTGCCTACTGCTACAGCATTTACTTCAGAATTCTTATTTGCCATAATATTACAAATCAATGTCCCAAATCCCACAGGCCAGATCATCAGTAAGAGCAGAAGTATAGTTTATTCCAAGACAGTGTATGTGATTACTGTGATAACATACTCAAATTAACCTTTTGCATGTGCAATAAACTGCAATTAGCAATCTGCAGACAAATGACAAGTTCCTTCATTTCCTGTCATATGTAGCAATATAGAAGCCAGATTTCCTATTGAATCCCATATTAACCTACATTCAGTGGCAGTGAAATCTCAGAGCACCATGTCAGAATTTATCATCTTTTGATGATGTTAGCTCCACCTCTAAACAAGATGTTGCTAAACAACTCATCCAATGCAGCTCATCAAATGCAGCTGAAAAATTTGATCAACTCATCAAATGCAGCTTAAAATGTTTATTATTTTTCCACCAGTTATTCCAGCCATTTTTGATACTAAGGGATGAGCAGAACTCTCAGAGCAGTATGGTTGTCTCAATAAATTACAAGCTATAAAATAGAGTGAGTGGCTTTGTGTTACCTCTCTGAGATGGAAGGACGCTCAGGGGTAGGGAAGCTGTACAAGTGCCCCTTTTCCTTGTAATAATGAAGGTCACATACAAAAATACAAAGAGGGAGATATGCTGATGATTTTCCCCACATGCACTTTCATCCCCATAATTCTGCCCCTTTCTCTTACAGAATTCATCTGAGACAACTTGTGAATAGCTGTTTTGCCACAAACCAGAAAAAGTCTCAAACCTTTAAAAGTCACAATCAATCCCTGAAAATATTAATACAGTATTGTAAACTTATACCGGTTGCTAATGGCTTTACTAAACTAAAATGCTCATTTTCAGTACATTAAAAAAAAAAATTGCAATAGGCATCACACACTGCCTTTCTTCATAGGAATTTTCTATTAGTTTGACAAGAGTGATTAGTGCATGCATGGGCGAAGGGTTGAACTGCCATATAAGAATGCAGTTTTGTTTAACAAGATTGCTAGAAGGCAATTCAAAAAGCATAAAGATGCCTTTATAATAAATCAGAACTAACCAGCCAGATTGGCTGCCCACTTCAAAACTCTCCACCTGGATTGTGAGTAGCCTCCTTCATTGGTTACTCTGTTCTGCTTCTCGCTTATGAACAAGGGTTATCACACAGTATATCTGAATTAAACGGCCTTTAACAACCGTGCCGGCCAGAGTTCAAAAATGAAAATAAATCCTGCCTTTCCTGTGCTCTCACATTATGTGTTTGGAGCTCAGCCTTCCAGGCTGCTCCTGCATGCAGCTCTCTCAGTGGAGTGCAGCTCCGCGCGGCTGCGGGATTGGAGCTCTTTGTTACCATGGCCCTTGGGCCAGTGCTCAGTCTGTGATGCAGCACTGGCATCTCAAGTCTGTAAAGCACCTAATCACACTTGTGGGCACTGTCTATTAAACAATGGCTAGATAAAAAAAAAATAAAAAAAAGGAAAAAAAAGATTTATATCTGTATGTTTAGACTGAGCTAGATAACTCAGATCAGTGAGCTAGCTCATAACCTTGAGTCTTTTTTCATCTGTTTTAATCTCTGAAATAGTAAAGTACAATTACATTTTAATTTAATTTTAATCTCTGGAATGGTTAATTATAATTATGGTCATAAAGCATTCACAACCTTTGCTTCCTTTCTCTTCCATCCCTCCCTCCCTACTCGATGCTGCTACAAGAAGGAAGAGAAAATAATTGTCCATTTAATGCTAATTGTTTATAAACTCCTTTGTACAGAGACTATGTTTACATGCTAGGCAAAAGGTAGGCACAAATACACTACTCAGAATGAGTGAATAATGTATCCCTGACCATAATCCCAAAGCTCTCCAATAAAAGAATATCTCATTTCTGTCACAGAATTGCCTTGTAGGTTGAAGTTCAGCATATAAATACACATGGGAAAAGATTAGATTTTAATTTATAAGTATTAATCATCATTCATTTCTGTCTCTGCAGGAAGCACAATGCTGAAACATCTAGTTAATATACTGTATAATGGATAACCTTGAGGCAGAAGCTCTTGCATCTGTCTCTATCCAAGAAAAAATGTCAACATCAGCCTTTGTTGTAGCAAAATACCCTGACATCTGAATGGAGCTGCTGCTGCTGGAAAATTGACTGTCTCCAGTGACTGTTTCTTCCTAACCTGGGTCCAGTGCAGAACCTAGAGATGAGGCCAAATGAAAAATCTTTCTCTCTCCCTACCTGTACTTAGGAATGTTTGAAATCTGTTCTGGGTCAGAATGCTGTGTTTGTGGTGCATCTCAGCTCTGAACAAACACATTTCTCACGTGATGCTCTCACTGCAACCACAAAGCATTAGCACTCACAAGAGCATCATTGAAGATACTCGGGCTGTTCATTGAGAACAAAGCCATTAATGATTAATACTATGGTAGGAGAAAATGTAGCAGTATTTCTTGGCAGCTGAAATGTGACAATGTCTGTCCTACATGCGAAAGACCCACAAATTCTTTACCTCTTCTTACATAAGACAGTTCTTATTAACCCCGTGGGAAGAAGACTCAAACAAAACCCCCAAATTACAGGAAACTGAAGGAGATTTTTCACATCTAAAGCTGGATATATACAATACATCTCTCTCTGACTGACCCAGCAGATGCAGAGATGCATTTACTTATCACAGACATTACTGTCCCAGCAGATGCTGCAAAGTTGTCGCTGACACAGACTCTTACTGTCCCCACAGATCTGTATTTTGGGAGAGAATTTTCGTACCACAGACACTACTGTCCCTACAGAACCACATCTGCTGGCAGAGTTATTGTTTCACATACTCTTCTGCCTCCAGCAGATGTGAGAGACTTCTAGGACGACAGGCATTTCTGTCACAGCAAATCTCCATCTACAGGGAATTAAATTGCAGCTTACACGACTATTCATCCTGAGCCCTTAGTGTGGACAATATTGACAGGAAGAAAGTAACTTTAACCAGTGAAAATACAATACTGGGGACCTATAACCTCACCATGTAATAGGTTCTGGCACTCAGCAGTACTGCACTTGGGGATATGTCAGGAGAAGAAAAAGAATTACTTGCATCGTCCTTCCATCTTATCTTTAAGAAGTATTTATTCTGAAAAACATTCAAAGGAGAAAGTGTCTGATGCCACTTTCATATAAGAGATGCAAGAAAGCACATGTCTGTCATGACTACCAAGTTGAAAACCTTAACACCCTGCTGCAGGGACCAACCGTGCGTGCTGGGTAATTTTCAGCTTGCTTTTCAGCAGACGCCTCCGGTTTTGATGGAGGCATATTGCATGAGAAATTGCAGAGTTTCCAGTTCATTAATGCCAGAAGACTTGATCGCCAGTTCTAGAGGCCCAATAGCAGAAATAAAGGGGAGGGGGTTGGTTTTCATCCCTTTAATTTAGACCTTCATCTTTTGGAACTCCATATTATCTCCTCTCAGATTCAGGGTTCAGCAGCAGCAGTCACTGGGAGTTTTGCTCCCATACAGCTGTGCTGCCAAGCAGCACCTTTCCAGATGTGAGGAAGTAAAGTCTGAGCCCCTGCTAAGACACAGCTATGGCTAGACTTTCCCTCTGGAGAGCCTAAGGCCCATACCAGAGCATGTACTTACATATAAATAATATGTATGGTATGTGAGCCTGGACTTGAGAGCTGTCTTGGGCCTTTGTTTGCCTGAGAGTAGACGTATCCTTTATGATTTGGTACCAGAGAGAGAAAGCCTCCCCTGGTAATTCTGCAGTAATGTAAACCTTAACTGAAGAAACACCATCTAACTCTGGAATTCCCCTGTGGGGAATCTGGGCATTTATCTTTATCTGAAGCATCAAGAGCTGTCCACTGGCAAAGGCAGGACACACAAATTCCCAGAGTAATAATCTGATACAGCACAACAAAACCTGTATCCTTGGAGCAGATTGTGGGAAAGCATAGAGATTCTGGTTGCTCTGCCAAAGCAAACAAGATGTTTCAAGCCCCATCATCTGCTCTGCAGTTCACACCCTTGCAGTGCTATCTTTTTCAGATGCCATGCCACACTGGTCAGTGGCAATGGTGTTGTCATGTGTGACTCATTCCATTTTACTGGAAATTAGAAAACCACATGCTGCACTGAAGAACTGCTTATTTGGGTAGTCATATCATCCCAGAGAGCACTCCTCCTGCCATTATTTGTATACAGATTCTTTCATTTGGAAATTTGGAAATACAGCTCTTTACCAGGGTTCATTTAGAGGATAAATCAATAGCACATTGCTCTTTCCAAGGACCAATGAGCCCTTCGTAGTTTCCAGTGCCACCCTGAAAAAGTACATTTTAGAAGAGAGTATCTTTGTCACTACAGGATGTGTGAGAAGCAAAACAGAACAGATACAGTGGAGTTGAAATTGTGTTAGCTGAAAAGTCTGCCACATATTTATTTCAGAAGAAAAAAACAGACTAACTTTGGGTTAGTCTGGGTTTTTTTGTTGTTTTGTTTTGGGTTTTTTTTAACAGAGTGCCTTTATAAAGCCTTGTCAAATATGTCCTGAACAGATCACAAGGCTACATTTACCTTAGTGATTAATGCTCAATATGGCACATTCAGGACAACAATTAAAAATGTTAAAAGATGTCAACAGTGCATTCTTTCTGGTGAGTAAGAATTAAAAGATAAAAATCTTAGCAGTTTTAAATAATATTTTATGGCAACAACAAATCAAACGAGCTAAAATTTGTTTTGAGTTCTGAAGCTCAGGTCTGGAAATATGTGTGTTTAAGAGAACATAATTTCCTAGATTATGAGTTTTTCAAGCTTTTTAAAATTAGTGTTACTAAAGCAGCAGCACTAGGATCAAAAATTAGATTTGATTTTGTTTTGACAGGAAAAAGCTGACCTCTACAAATTCCTAACCTAAGAGATTGCTTTACCTTCTACAGAAAAATCCAGTCTTATCTTTAGATTAAGAAACCCTTAAGAAGACTCACGCACCCTGCATTTATGAAGAAAGAAAATAGAAATGTGAGCCATTCTTTTTTTAAGGTTTGCATAGCTTAAACATTCCTGAAAATATTTATTGTCATAACAGACTAAACTCACTGAAATGTTCTTGCCTAGGATGGTCTTTGACATTCTCAGCAACTGTGTGTTGACTTCAGCTGATCACATGGCTGCCATGGAAAGCAGAATTTAGCAAGGAAAAGGAAAAGACACAAAGTAGTTACGGATCATTTGGAAAAAGACATTTGCTTTCAGTGCTACTGACTATCCCTCAGGACCCAAATTAGAGTTCTGTTATATTTTAAAGCATTGCTTTCAAGCTTGCTGGAAGTGCCAGACAATTTGAATAGATCTCCATTTTAATTTCCAATCTAGCAATGTGGAACAGCTGCCATAACTTTGTGCAACGTGGCAAATTCAACATCCCCGTTCCTCAAATGGCAATCACTGAGAAGAGACTCTGAGAAAAGTATAAGATGATTCCACTTTTACTGCCTTTCAGTAACTCCCAGTCAAAATTTTACTTTAAAGAACCCAAACCCTGAATTGTTTTAACTTGCCCTGTCTACCACAGGAAGGAAAGGTGTTGGGTGAAAGCTGATGGGTTGTTTTAGAAATATCTTTCTTACTTCCTGCTAGTGAGCTGGAGAGTAGTTTACATCCTTCACTTTCTCAGTGTTAAAGGCTCTCAGTCAGGACTTTACCCATGGATGCTCTGGGAAGATGTCAAGGAACAAACCTCACCAAATCTGATTCCTAGCTTCTACAGCTCCTGGCAGCCAGGAGTGGCAGCATGAACTGAGCTCTGTCACCCTCATGCTTTTCCCACTTCTTAGCAGAAAGAAAACATTGAAAGGAAGATGGAAACAACAATTATTATGTTCTTAGTTTCTGTATTTCAGACCATGTTAACTCAAGATGGAGAATGGAACACAGTGCAAAAGCACTTTGGGATTCAGATGAAAAAGCTGAGCACTCAGGGACTGTCTAGACAAGGACAAAGGCAGCTCAGCCATATTCAAGGGAATCTGTGTGTACGAGATGAAGTCCATTGCTAAGCACAACTCTATGTTATATGTCGTTTGGTAAAGAATAACTCTTTTTTAGAGTTCTGTGATGTGGATGAGTTGGTCCTGTTACAGGAATAATGGAATGTCCTACCTAGCTCAGATTTTTTATTCATTCACAGATTATATAGTAGGTGTGCTTAGATAAAGCTGCCTCCCACTCTTCTCCTTAATTCTGAATAGAAAACTCACAAGTTTTGAGACCTATTACCACACAGCATGGTGTCACCAGTGCACAGTGTAAGAAGCAGCAGCAGAAACATCCAGCAGAGATACTGTTGCTCCAGAATGGACTACTTGTTTCTATACAGATAAAACACAATTAAACAGA
This sequence comes from Florisuga fusca, assembly GCA_038090715.1. Classification (NCBI taxonomy): domain Eukaryota; kingdom Metazoa; phylum Chordata; class Aves; order Apodiformes; family Trochilidae; genus Florisuga; species Florisuga fusca. The sequence continues at coordinate 2,236,098 of JAAWXA010000009.1, forward strand.
ATCTGGCATGGCTGATTTCAATTTCTAAATTAACATCTCTGGTCTGATTTCTGCAACGCTACTACTGAGTTTGTTGTTTCTTGCCTTCCACGTGATGCAATCATGTTCTGTCCCTGAGACTCCTCCCTTTGATAGACTACATTTCTCATGAAACTCAGTCTCCAAACATGAAACCAATGCTCACTGTCTCTGTTTTCTGTTAGCAATATACTATCAGGTACATTTATATATAGTGGAGGACACACATCAGGGTAGTATTGATATCATTTTCTTGAGTTTGTCTCTAGCAGTTACCATTTGATACATAGAAAACAGAACAGAAATACTAAGGTCAGCAGTTTCCAAATGGATTCTAACTTTGCATGTTAACTTGAGACTATTTCTCATCAATAAGTTCTTCACAAAATCGTATTCCACCCTATCTTCAACACAGTCAACTTCTATCCCAAGGGAACAGGCTAAGAACAATAGATAATACAAGAAGGCAAATAGGAAAGATTAACAACACTTCACCTCCATCCCAGAGTGGTTCAACATGCCTGCATGGGTCTGTACATGGGCTGCAACACCATGTGATCCCATCCAACACCAATATATATCATGATGCTTTTTCAAATTATTTTTTATTAATGGAGACCAGAAGTATTACTTTGAGACAAAAAAAAAAAAAAATACAAACCAACAACTAACCAACCAACCATGTAAACAAGTAAATATCAATCAAGCAGCAGTCAGACACCAAGACTCATTCACCCCCACATTTGGCTCATCAATACAGCTAAGCCTTCCATGTGCAGGAGGACTACAGCTCCCTGAGTTCAACCTCAGACACAGGTCTCCTCTGCACAGCTCCAATGGGCCACACTGATTCTGCTTCTGGGAAGGCCCTACTATTACTCCTTTCCTTGCTTTCACTGCAATTCTTGCCCTTGTATCTTGTGGACATTGGTGGCACAAACACAGTAACTTTACCTGGCAATGAGTGAATCTTTCAGCCTGAATGCATGCCAAGAAGAGCCTAATCTGCTCAAGAAATTATAAGCTGTGCAGCTATTTGGACTGAAACCCCTGCAGAAACAGCCCTCCCCCACTTCCTTCTCTGCTAGCTTGCACTACCAGCAGGCAGACATAAGTGAAAGGAAAAACAATGAAATAGGAAGTTTGGGAGGGCCAGGTTAGAAGCAGAAGGAAGAAGCAAAAGGTCTGACTCTGCAGACCGTATTCATGACAAAAACCATTTGCACAAATAACCTAATTGCATTCAGTGGGACTGCCGGGCTGAGTAAAAGTGCTACAAGTGCAAGCAACAATTGCAGAGGCAGGAAACAAGTAGGAAAAGAAAGAAAAAGGAAGCCCACATGAATCAGACACCTGCACAGAAGAGAGCAGTCTCATAAACCCCAGGAAAAACAAATCAACCAAAATGTTCACTGCCTTTGAGTTACTGCAGAAATATTTATAGAGCCTTTCCCAACCTCTGCCTCGCTTCCTGGCAGGCAACACCACAGATAGAATCTTCACCACTGGCATCCCCTTCTTCCCCCAAACAAAAATTCATTCCCTCCTCAAAAGCACAAAGGCAGTAAGAGAGACCAGCCAGGCTGCAGTAGCTGTTTGGTCATTACCTGAGGAAGGATGCGCCAGGGATGCACTCACGGGATCCGTAGTAACTGCTGTCACAGAAGGGAGCGTGGACATCTCCTGCATGATGAGCTGGGGAACAACACCGGTTTTGGTTACTCTCAGCAAGGAATAAGACAAGGGCCAAGGAAGTGATGGTTTCCACCAAAACCCCTAGTCTCCTCCAGAGAGTCACTTCTTTCCTTTCTTTACAAAGGACGATGAGACACTAAAAAGAACTACATGTCCAGTAACTGCATTGCTCCATTTCCAGTGAACTCACTCAGAAATTCTCAAAACAGCTTCTGTGACAGAGCAATTCAAAGTTTATAAATCATTAAAATAATGCATTTATTTATCAAAAGCTCTTCTCCTAAAATGAAACACCAGAGAGCAACCCAATCATTCCAATGAATAGATGCATTTGAATTCTCAGGGCTCACACTAATTGGCACTTTTCAAAATGTTTCTGGTTAGGTTTGTCCATAAGCTTGAAAAAGAAAATCAAAATATGCCTCTCTGAGATGGGCTGATGTTTGTGAAACAGAACTATTAAAGTGGTAAGACCAGGGACTGAATTGAAAGCAACAACAGTTTGGTATCATTAAAGATGACAGAATCTTTCTAAATCACCTTAGACATGAAAATCTTGCAGTATTAACTTTCAAACTTTCTGAAAAACACACACCACCACCTACTGGCAATTATTCATATACATTATTTACATACTCACAAGTAGTAATAATGTGCACATTTGATTTGCATGAACTTTGCTAGGACAAAAATCTGGCTTCACTTTTACAATTACTAGACCTGTATTTGAAGAAAAACATATTGCTGTGTAGGTATTTCCCATGATGCGTGACCAGTTTGTTTTCTTCTTTTTGATAAGAACTTAAGCCAGAATTGCTGTTCTTTTACATACTTCTCATCTAAGTCTGTTGCTTTTGCCTGTGAATACATTTAATATAAGACCAGGGGTGTTTTTCTCCCCTATAGAAAGCCGCTAACATCAAGCTTCCAGACCTTGCCATTTTATACCTACTGTTACAGAAACTGAGCATAAATCACAAGGGTGGAATAGAACCAGGGTGTAGAATCTGAGCAAGTGCTGCCCCAAGGTATGACCCCTCTTCTGCACCAGCCACACAGAAGCCTGTGAAAAGAAGGGCCATGGCTGGAGAGAAGATATAACACCAGGGAGCAATCACACTCTGAAACATCTTTTCCTTGAGTGATTCCTTGCCTTTTGCTGCAGCTCTCACCTCTTGCCCTAAGGTTCACAGTGGTGCCATAGAAACATCTTGGAGGTAAAAATGCTGTGAGGCCTATGTTAGAAAGCAATGTTGAAGGGCCACACAGGAATACCACAAACACATCTTTGCTGAGCTTGGATGACATGTTTTTCAGTCTGCATGCTCTCTCTGGAGACCTTTCTTTTTCTGCTGTCAAAAATCTCACAGCTGACGTGGTGCTGGCATGGATGATGCCTAATTTTGGACAATATTTGATTTACACCAGCCAAAATACAAGCCATTGCTAGGACTATGTCAACAGGACCTGCAGCACGGCTGAGTCCTCACCTGTGAAAAGAAATCTGTCAGGAAATCTGGGACTGACATGACTGAGTCACTCCCCAGTCTGCAGTGCTCTCAAACTCCATCCTGGTGCTGCACTACAGCTACTGCCATTTCTTCCATGAGGTCACCTTCCAGAGAGGATTTTGGCACGTGGGTGTTAATGTCAGAAGATTGTCTGGTTATGATGTAAAAGGCTCACTTGAAGGTCAAAGACTGATATTGTGACGAATTACTCCTGCAGTTCTGCGGGGGCATCTGCCCACATGAGTTAAGCCTAAGACAATGTCTATTTAGAAGTCAAACAGGCAATAGTAAAACTGATTGCCAGGTATTGTAGCCCTGCAGGAAAACCACCTTTTCAGTGTCTTATAAATAAACCATTCTATCCAGCAATGGCTCTGTGTGTATATAAATAAATATTTAAAAACTAATAAAATTTGATATAATTAATCAAATTTACAATTTAATTATACATTTTTTTTAACCTGAGTCAATTTTCAAAATATTTTTTCTGTTACTTGCATCTCAATTAAACACCAGGTTTCCTGCTGGCAAGTATCAGTCAAGCTTCAGATATACTATGCTAATGACTGACACTCAGGAACAGACACTTTGCGTTCTCTTCAATATGTGCATTACAAGTAGTATTTTAATTGGGCTCCCAATTCAGAAGACTGGAATGAACTTGTGAGTCATTTTTACAAGTTGACTCACATGCTGCAAAACTGAAGAATTTGAAAAAAAAAAAAAAAAAAAGGCAGAGGGTGGATTTCTGCACATCAGTGTCACTGGGGAGAAGGGTGAGCTTGTTCCTAGCACCCAGCTGCAGTAGCACAGAGGGCCCAGCAACTGCATTTCTTGCATGAGGCTTTTTGGTCTGTGACAGTTAAAGAAAGGATGCTTTTAGAAGGTTTTTGTTTCCTGAGAGCCATGTTTAGAGATTATATAAAGCCTTACAATTGAGATTCTTTTACCTTTGGAAAGGGAACCAGTCCCAGCATCACAGGGTGCCCAGTTTTGGTAACTGCATCTCACCACTGGCTAATGCAGCAAATACAGGGAGAGAGATCCTCTTCTCCTTTAAGATGCCAACCCTGCAGATTCAAATTGGAGACAGTCAGATTAAGTTCTTTTTTCTTTGCACAGCACCACTGAGGAAAAGTCCCACAGCTCCCACAATACCCATGTGAAAACCCTGTTGTCTTTCTGCTGTACTGTCTGCATTGTTTGTGCAACCTCAGAGCCCCAAACCATTTGCAAGGGTGCAAGGGATGGGAATTTGGTCAAAACAAAACAAGTGGAATCAAAGCAATCCTTCTCCTTTTGCTGTGTTAGCTTCCAGTTGTGGTAAAAATGTATTTACTTACCAAAGCATTTAAGTGTGAACTGCAATACACAGAAACTGCAGGTATGCTGAATAAAAGGCTTTTTGGAATTGTTGCCTTTTCCTGGCGTAACCACATTTTAACATTTTTCTTTCCTTATCCTTAGAGGAATCGATATAATACACAAATGAAAGGCAGATTCAGAGAAAGAAAATGCCAGGGTGTTTTTCATTGTCCTGAGGACAAATGCCAGAGCTCTTCTGGGACATTCAGAACATCTAGTCACTGTATCTTATTCAAGGGAAAAGCCATCTGTCAACAAACTAATCACTGGACAGATTCAGAGACAACTGAAAATAAAAAGCCAATACAAACGTGCAGATGAGGTCCCAGTCAGCAACTAGTCACAGAAAACAAACAAATCCTGTCCACAAAGCCTGGCATTTGGGTCCATCCATTTTCACTAAAGTCAAAAGCAGGAGAGGGGGAATAATGTAAAGTCATCTTCAAACATAAACTTTCAAATCAATCATATAACAATGGAAAGATGGGCATGAACCATACCTGGATCTAAACCCTCCCTACACAAGCAAACAACAGCAGCAGAACAGAGCACGAACAGAACAACTGAACTTGCTGCCACAATGTTATCAGCAGTAGTGAAAGCCCTACTACTTCATATTGAAACATTCAATAAAACTGGACAATTTGATGCTCAGCTCCTGTCTGAAAGCAACCTTCAGTTTTAATTAGAAACACACTAGGCCAAGGGAGGTCCTCCAAGTGAAATGTTTGTAGTGGCCAGGATTCTATCACCAGTGGAAAGTGAAGCATCTGCCCCATGTGTTGGCCCAACTCTCATATATTTTTTTCATGAGTGTCTTCTATGACAAGGGACTTGATATGTGGACTGAGAGATCTTTCCCAGCCTTTTTCGTGGAAAATGAAAGCCCTCTCCTGAGTCACCACAAGTACACTTTTCTCAAGCACAAAGTCACAAAAGAAAACCCCCTGCAAAGGAGTTCCACAACGATGAGGCTCTCCAGTTGCTATATTTTCTAAACCTCACTTCAGGATGTGCAAGCAAATGGCAAAAGAACTTCAATTGCTTTGATTCTGTAGCTAATCTGCTTTGCTGTTGGTGAAAAATTTGAACAGCACAGCGGAAAATCGGGGTATTTCAGAACATTAGAGTGTTCCATGTTAAATACACAATCGAGTCAGACTTCACCTTCAGCAACATGAAACATGGAAGAAGCTCAGCTTAGTACTAGCAGAAACCAACCTGAAGGAATCAGGAGTTCTGAGAGCTAAAATCATAAGTGCTTCATTAAAGGCATCACTTGAATAAAATTAAATGCGTTTCTCCAAAAGCTTCACTAGCATAGCAACTGATTGGCCCTTGAGGATTCCTATAGATACTTGTCATTCAGCATGAAATCAGGTCAGCAGCTAAAATTAAACACCCACCTCTCCCTGCACTGCATGTGGAGTCATTGCTTTTAGTATTGCTCAGCCCCTGCCTTCCCAAATGGGTTCATGCTTACCACAAGCTTAAAGGGTGTCTTATCAACGAGCACTGATGGATACAGTCATTCCTGCTCTGAGATGAAACTGTTGGGAATCAGCCTTGCAGTCCCTTTGACTCCATCTGCATTGATTAGTCCTTGGGCAGCCTGCCAAGGCAGTCTGCTGCCTCTTACCCTTGCCACTGTTAATCTGCCTGAGTGAGGCCTGCAAGCCCTACACAAAATGCAATTTCTCTTCATTACTGTGATTCTGCCTGCATGAATCTGATAACATATGGGATATTATCATAAAACAGCCTATTTCACCAATTCATTTTCTCCTTTATGAAGATTATGAATGTACTGCAAGTGCACCGGGCAGGATAAAACAGAGGAGTCTACTGTACAGTTTATCTTTGATTTAGTTTCTCAAATGCAGATAGCCTTCCCTTTAAGTTCACATTTCCCAATAATCCTGTGATAATATGTTATAAAACCTGCTGACTCTCTCTCCCCGATTTCCTCTATTTCATTATGGGGCTGATCCACACCACGTGTCACTTGCCCAGATTGAGACTTTAATGATGAACAGAGCTAGCAGATGCCACACAATGGAAAAAATGAGAGATACAGTAACTGTTTAGTCAACCCTAATCACTGCCACAGTCTGACTAAGCATGAACATGAAACATGATTACAGTTTGACCAGGGATTGTGTAACTCCAAACATGTGCTTTGTGTCCCCTCGCCTCCTGCCTGTTGCAGATAACACAAACCTCATGGAATGGGCAGGCTCTGCACAGCTGAATGAGCTCTTTGTCTGGGAACAATATGGATGCAGGTAGGCTCCTACCTACTTCTGAGATTTATTAATTAGCTCATGCCCCCGTTCAATGAAGCCTGCGTGCCCTCTACTGGTATGTGCCTGCATTCCCAAGAAGATCAACGTTGCTAAACAGAATAGCCTTACATACAGAACTGCTCTTGCAAGCACCTTGGACAATTAAGACACACACCCCCTTTTATTATAAACATCATATCAGTTTTGTCCCTAAAACTATTCGGTTTGGTTTATGTCTCTGCTTCAAGGGCATCTTCTGCTAAGAGGTATCATTATAACTGCACAGTGTGTGTCTGTCAGAGGAGGTTTTCTATGTGCTCATCTATTAAGGAGCTGGAGTAAGGGAATGTTGCATAGTGCCAAGAAAACTACAGCAACCACGGGCTTGTTCTGAGCTGCTCCGAAGAAAAAAAAAGGTTCAGCTTTCTAGGATTAGTCCATTATCAAAAGCTACACTAACTCTTGGCTAATCTGTATCAATTACTGAGTACAGACACATGCAGTAAAGGTAATTTTAATAAGCAGTTATCTCCTTAAATTGCTTCCAGTGCCAAATCAAGTCAAGATTGCTAGGGATCATTAGCTTAACCCATCTGACAGCCTTTTCTGCAGACCCTTCTAACTATTTATACTGTCAAAAGACAATAGCAACGGCTCTTTTTAACAAGGAAAAATTAAGCATAGCACAAGCCACGGGATGGGCAGGGTGAAAGGGGCATCCAATGAAGATAAATATGCCCATATACTACCAGCTGGTACATGTGAAGAAGAATCAGAGAAGCCAATAGTTCCCTGCAGTTGGATGGTTCCCAGGGGGAAGGGGAGATGCCTAAGTACCAATCATAAATGGTGGCAAAGCAGAGGAAAAATGTATCTTGCTGTGCCCTCGGCCGTGACAAACCCCATGGAAAAAAAAAATAGCTTCATGCCTGAGTAATGGCATTTAAAACAATAACCAAAAAAAAAAAAGGAAACAGCTGAGTCTAGGACTGACTCCCTGCCTTGGGAAGTGTCTTGGCATTTAGTGATCTGTTGCTGGCAAGGGCCCAGGTAGCACTGTGAGAGTGCATCACAAGGGTTAACCACTGCACACCACGGAGAAGGTGCAAGCATGAATGTAAGTGCAAACTGTCTGGCCCAGGGCATATTAAAAGCTGTATAAATTTTAAATGCTGCTCATCTACATGACTCAACTCTGAGCACTGATCTAGTGACCTGTGCCTGTGAGGTTTGCTTGCAAGAGACAGTGATTGCTTCCATGCTGATAAAGGACTCATTATCTAATTTTTCCTTTCCCTTTAAAAACTGGGAAGAAGCTATTGCATCAGCATGTGAGTAAAAACTGGAGTTTAACTGCTGCAGAAGACAGAAATGTCAAACAGCCTGTCAGGAATAGAAATTAGAGTTATATTCAGTCCTGGCTGGATGAAAAAATGTTGCACAAAATGACCTATAATAGCATCTTTTCTGTATTTCAAGGATTCTGCTTCATTATTACACTCTGTTCTCACTGTGGTCTCATCCAGACTAGAGGTGGTCACATCCAAACATGGAAGCAAACAGCATTAAACACAATTTTATGCCCATTGCACTGTTATTTCAGCTTTGTTAAAGTATCGAGATCCACCCCAGGGAACAAAATGGAGCCAGAAGACAGGTGTAGGCAGATACTTCAAAAGTTCTAAAAAGCATGAGTTTCAAAGAAGAACCTGGCTGGAAAAGGGTGAGGAGGCTCACTAACCTGCAGGTACTAATGCATTTTGAAACATGATCCATTTTACAGAGTCAGAGTGCAGCAAATGTCCGTACTGTGTTTCTAATAACACCTGTGAGAGCAGTAAGGGACACACTGTACAGTGCTGCTGCAGGTAGGAAAACCTGAATGTATAGGTGAGCAGGAGATGAAGCCAGGTTAAACCCCACAAGCCCAGCCTCCTGCCATACACACACACTAATTTTTCCAAATACAGCCACAAGATTATTCATTTCTATTTCAAGGATGCACACATTGTACTAGAGACACATTGTCAGTGGCAAGTATCTGTTCTTATATGCTCAAATTACTTTCCTATAGCTGCTCCTGCTGGCTGGTGACATCTCTGTCAGAGATAGGTGACTACCAGTGCTAGGTTCCCCCAGCCACTCCACATTAATTACTGAACAGCAGCAACCCAAACTGCATAAAGACACATTTTCTGCCTAAATCTTCATTCTCATACATCTTCACGTAGTATTTGGTTTGACTGGGAGGAGACTAGACTATATCCCTTTCCTTCTGCCCAGAAGACACAAAGGAGTCACAACAGATAGGAGACTGACTCTATTTTTATATATAAACATATGTTTATAAGTATATAAAATATAAAGAATCCTGGGCAAACAGGAAAATTCTGCTTGACTCCAGAAAGTTTGATGCGCACACACACATGTATAGACATTTTCTTTTAAACTGTAGGACTTGATGGAAAAAGATGGTGACCCAGGCAGACCTGTGGCCTGTCCCAGCTCAGCTGTGCTGTTGGGGCAGAAGGGATGGAGAGCACTTGGCTTCCAGCAGCCTCAGTCCCTGCCTCTCTCCCTCCCTGCTGAGAGGTGCCTGGCTCACTGGGTGGTAGCAGCCTAACTCTCTGACCAGGTTTCTGAACAAGACAGGTCAGATTCTGGAGCCAGGCATAAATTTTCACATCTGCCCAGGATTAAAAACTTGTTAGGTGGGGTTCCTGACTTCCTCCCACCATCCTTGAAGCTGCATACAAAGGAAAAGGAAGGGAAAACACTAATAGCTTTAGGAGAATGGGGTTAGGTAATAAGGAGAATGGGGTTAGGTAATAAATATCAGAAACAATATTACAACTTCCAGCCTGCGAGGACATTAGCAAAGCTAAATAAAAATATCTTATCAAAGAATAAGATTTTGAGGGGCAGTTGTGCAGAAAATTGAGGGGGGGTGGTAGTGAGATTCCAGACCTTTCTTGTTTGTGGCCCATCTTTAAAGCAGAAAGGTATTTATCACTTTCCTGGATCCAGTTAAATGTCTGGGTGTTGGACTCTGAAGGTTAATGTTTGTAAGGTGGCCTCCCATATGACCTGATCAAGCAAGAAAGAGTTATACAGATTGGATTTTTTTAGTTTCATCAAAACAAGTACAGAAAAATCTTCATTTCCTGTGAACAGGTCTGGCTCACTTTGTGTCTTTTCATGCCTTAATCCTAAATTTACGGTGAAGTTACTGTCTGGCACTTGTAGTTACATGTATCCTCACTACTAACAACTAGCAGCAACCACAGCATTCACTGCAGAACCAAAGCAAGTAAAACCTTTCCCCCACTGGTATTGTAAAGAAGGAAACAGACAAGTTGAAGATTTTAAGAGCAATTCCTGTACTCCAAAAGATCTTAAAGTTTAAGTGAACTGGGAGTACTAATTAACAGTGACCCATTGATAAACCTAGAGAATGAGGTCCTGTTTCCATCCCAACAGCAGATAGCCTGCTCAGTACAAGTTCTCTCATTTCCACCTCAATCTTGCTCTGACGTCATGTCTAGGACTGAGAAAGTTGCTTTAGTCTCCCCATCCATTCAATCATACTATTCTTGGAATTAGATTTGTGCCTTCAGGCTTCAACCAATTCAAGATTCAGTTGCATGAAGCATTCATAATATGAGACAGTCCCTGCCCCAGAGAGCTTACCATATAAATAGCACCTCCTAAAAGCAAAGAGCACACAGTCAAGCTTTGCATTTATGTATCAGACTGTCCACAAGGATGCTAATTATTGCCAGGATAACTACAGTTTTATGATGTGAAAATCTTGTCTATTGGGAATCAATTCTCATATCCATCAAAGCAGCCATCAGATGATGGTAACTATTTTTAGGCTACTTCTGACCTTTCAGAAAGTAACAACTGTTTAAAAAGATGATTAAAATACTAAGTAAATCATGTAGAGAGTTGAACAGTCTGAAGAAAATGTAACTTCATTTAGTCTTCAGTCTTGCACAATGCCTTTGGTAACATGGTTAGATTCTTTTGGGCCACAACAGTCAAATTTTCCACTGTAGTGTTAGGATGTAAGTTGGGCAGGTTATTGAGTAATAGAGAGGGCTTTCTTATTTGTGCAAACTTCTTAACCTTCAAGAGAACAAAGATTAATCAACAACACTGAAGAGGCTGTTGTCATGAGATCCAGTCATAAGGTTTGTAGGGACTCCTGCAGGGGTTGCAATCCTTAAAATGGTTTGGAATAAAATCTGAGATGGCAGCACATAGTGAAAACACTCTCAAAAAGAAGAAAAAAAAACTAATACAGTTACTAAAGATGGCTTAAAGGAGATTCTATCATTACAGTAAAGAAATCTGAAGAGCAAAGAGCAATTCCAGTGCATAAAACAGACATTTTGAGGAAAAAGGAAATATAGACAAGGCTACCTGGTTACAAGTTTGGTAAAGCATGCATCTGCCTTTCAAAACAAGAGCTCCTCATTTTGAAAATGACTTCTGAAATCATCACCAGTGAACATGTAGACTGCCCTCTCCTGCTTCAGGCTATTTTGTCTTAACATGGAAGTGAGATAAAGGGACAGCTCTGTAACTGGTACCTGAGGGACATAGGGCTGTGTGGCACAGGCAAGGATCCACATGTAGGTGCAGTCTGTGTGGTTATAAGATACTGGGGACCAGATTTTCAAAACTGCTTGAGATTGCTGACCTCACCATCTTCAACATCAATTTTCTCACTCTTAGCAAATACTATGCAAGCTCTTGAGAACTGCCTCAAAGTATTCTTGGTAGTATTTGAAAAGGGGTGAGCTATGGTGTTCACATGCTGTCTTTGCCTGTGGCCATACTGATCTTGTGCCAGTTGCATGTAAAGGAATCTTAGCAAATGGTCTTTCCTAACTGAAATCAGACCAATGAGTTTCTGAAATTCCTTAACTAGGAAAGTCTCCTCTCCAGGATTCTCACATAAGGCAGTCTGAGACAGGCTAGGTTCAGCTTATCACATCACCTTTCTCTGAGCTGCTAAATGTCTTTCATTGTGGTTTAAAATAAAGTGTCACTACCTGGGAGTTGGCACAGCAGTGATCAAGTTGAGGAGCTGGGAAAGTTCCAAGCCGTGATCACTTTACAAGATGCTTCCGAAACTCCTTATAAAATCATTACCTATCTACCAGGCAAATAAAAATCTTGAAACATCTGAGTATTGAAACACCTGAGGCTTTGATGCCAGGCATCTTGAAACAAGAGAGAATGGGAATAAGTAACTAGTGGGAACCATAAAAATGGTTCCATGGGCCATCAGCACTTCAGGACAGTCAGAGAAGAAAAAAAGGAAACCAAAAAACCACAGGCCAAGCAGGAAGGGTTGAGCCCAACACCCTGCAAAGGACACCCCTGAGTAGCTGCAAATCACACACACAAAAAAAAAGTGTGTGAAAATTAAGACTTGTCTTTGCAGGATCCAGTGGCTGGGGACACAAAGGTGTGCAAGGGGGAAGGGAAGCAGAACCCAGGCTCTCTGCCAACCCAGATAACCAAGGAGACTGGAGGAAGGAAACCACAAAGCTCTGCAGTAAACACAGGGATTAGGAGAGGGGTAGATGAACCAGACAGACAAAATAACTGACACAAAAGCCTTTTCTCAAAAATAAGATTGGCATTTTAAAAATATCCAGTGCTCTCCTCTCCTCCCACTTCCTATAGAATTTTTTTTTTTCTTTTGAACACTTTCTGATTTGGGCCAGGAATGGGTAAGAAGCTGCCAGAATACTGCTAGAAAACCTGTCTGCTCTCACAGTGTTTCTGGCCCAACCAGGAGTAGGAGGGAGCTGGACTCTCAACAGAGAGTCTGTTTCCATTTATTTCCAGTCCAGTTTTGCAGACTTACAAGGTCAGGGTAGGGTGCCAGACTTCTGGGTGCTGCTGGAAAAACCTTGAGCCCTTGGAAACTCATTGCTTCTCAGCTGTCAGGAGAAATATAAACACAAAGGGAGGAGACTTCAGAAAACAATGGTGCCACTGGTAGGCTACTGACATCCCATTAGGAAACTCAGAGCCTCCCATGACACCTTTTTCAACAACCTCTTTTCTTTCAAGGCCAGGTCTCTGTAACAAAAGCTACATGAGCATATTTACAGCATTAGTCAGGGACAGCTCCTGTGTTGCACAGTACCAAGCAGACACTAAATACAAATTATTTTGTTAACCATTTAGTGTTTCTTTTCTGGGTGAGGCAGGTAGGTCACATATGGTTAAAATGCCAGAAGATGCTGGAGGGTTTGCTGGGTAAGGGGCCCTTGGGGCCTATTCACTTATTCTCTGTAATTCCCTGAGGTAACTGGGGGTGTTTTGGAGAGACCAGAGAGGAAAAAAGTTCAGGGGTTGCTGACTGAAAGGCATGAAAGGCCTCTCTGAGAGCAAGCAGAAATAAAAGCAAAGGCTTACAGGAACTGTCAGTGTGGGTGTACTTGCTAGAGGTTTATTTTTTCCCCTCCTCCCAAGGCAGCAGAACCTGTATCAGTATCATTGACTTTCAGCTCCTGTCATGGTATTACTGTTTGTGTAACTCTTCTCCACAGACCAGCCCTGACAAAAGCTTAAAGAACTTTGTGATGACTCTAGGTGTCATTAAGCAAATGAGGACACGATGCTGAACCTGTCACTCAAAGGGCTCATTGAGTCAGGACAAGAATTTATCTAGATTTTCTCTAGCACTTCCCTGGGATTGAATTCTCAGTCTGCTTGAATGTATTTATTTACTTTCAGCATACCAAAGAAACCATTTAGAATTCTTGCTTTAAAAGAACTCAAACCCATCCATAATCAAAGACAAATCATATTTTCTGGAATTCAGGGGAGGGAAGAAGCAAGGATCCATATTTCAGATTTTGAAAGAAGTCATCACCTTATTTGTAGATGTAATTCAGACCTTTATTATTTTCAGATTTTCATTCTTCTAATGGATGAAAGTTACTTCAGCCCAACATTTTTTATGCTGCCAGGACCACTTTCACACAGTCCAAAGGAAGCAACACCTATCCCTGCTCTGTTTACACAATTGACACATCCAAAGCAGAATGACCACAGCAAGATGTCCCACACCAGGCCCAGAGCTAGAAAGAGACAGAAAAACAGGATATAAAAGTATCTGCTTGACTTAAGGCAAGGTTGATGGCAACACACGATAAACTTTAATAACTTAAGATAAATTTGAGTAACTTCAAAATACTTCTAAGCAACAGTAAACTCAGAATGAGAATGTCTTCATGTGAGTTCACAGAGACCTTATCAAAAGACACTGGGTAGGAATAGGATTTTTTTCTCCTAATATTTTTCTACAGAGCCTACTTAGGAAATATTTATTACAATTCCAACCTCCAGATACAGCAGAAATACAAATTTCTGAAACTACCTGCCTGATTCTGAGACTTTCTAAGGTTTGAGAATCTTTTAACAGGAGAAACTTCTTTGTAGGTACAATCAGAGCTAACAGATGTTCACATTTACTCATCTTTTCCTTCCTACATGCATGATTTTTGTTTATTGAGGAATTCTGTGCTCTTTTCCTCCCAGTAAGATTGGCATCTAAGACCTCCCATGGTCCAACAGGTCCTCCCTGGCCTCTCTGGAGAAACGTCCCTTCTGAAAGATTTTGGCATGTCTAGCAAGAGCAATATAACAGTCTAGGAAGGATGTGATAACCAAGCTTACCACATCTGCAACCTCAGATGTGAATCATTTACAAGATTTCCAGTTGCCAGCTATGCCACAGTATCTCTCCAAACCCAGTTTAAACAGCACAAATAATAAGGAACCCTACAGATTTTAATTAAAACTAGCAAATATTGTATATATGCCTACTTTATCTACAAAATGTTTAGAATCAAAGGAAGAATAAAGGCTAAACATATGAATGTTGCAAGTGATGGAAACTTGGGCCATTTATTTTCAGTGCTCCACAGATGGTAGGAAACAAGGGCACAAATGGATACAAAAGAAAACACAGCATAAAAGATATTTAATTTTCTGACTGAGCTTAATAACATGTGGAAGTACTTTTCAGGCATGTCAGTCAAAGTAGTCATGATATTCATGAATTCTAAAATGAGGCTCAGAGCTGGGCAAGGAACCAAGGATGAACTGTCTGACAGCATTCATTACGTAAGGTATCATCTACCATCTCAAAAGAAAAGGTTTTAGACCTCTGTAGATGTACAAAGCATTTTCCAAAACCAACTTTTGAACATCAATATCTTGTTTTGAGATCATTCAAACAGCAGTAGTTTCTATCATCTACTCAGTTCTGGGAGAAGGGCAGCTACACAGTGTGGTATATAGAAATACACAGCCTTTTTGATGAAAAATGCTGCCAGACAATTACCAGAATTGCATAGCTGGGTTAATGTTAAAATTACTTGGTTATGTTTAAGTATTTTGGGTTTTAACATTGGCAGAATGCTCAAGGCTTCCAATTGCTACAATTTTATGTAAAAAGCAGAAATTGAAAATTACCATTCTGAATGTTATTTGGTCACCCCATAAATTCCTTCGTGCTGTCATACTTTTTCTCGGTGCACCGAGTCTTGACCTAATGACTACCCTCTAATGATCCCTGAGTCGAGTTTATGTTTGTAGGCACTGAACTTTAACAAGCCTTTGAACAAAAGCCACAAGGCTGATGTGTAATGCATCCAGCAATCCACTGGGTGACTCAATGAAAACACCATTATTTACCTAGCCACGGAGATTCAGGCTTCAGAAGACAAAAGAAGATACCCTAATTATTAAACTGTCCATTCTGCCCAAGAATTTGAAATCACTGACTGAATAAACATTCTGGCTTGTCCAATAACAACATATATATATATATATATGTATATATTATCTAGGAAAGGAAGAGTTAATGGAGACAGCAGATGATGGAGTGTTTTACTAAGCTTCCTAGAATACAAGGGCTGGTGGGCCCTGGAGAGCAGCAGCTGTGGGTGCTCTCCCAGCCTGCTCCCCAGCTCAGATGACATATTGCATATCAGGACACAAGGACCCTCTCTTGCCCTGACAGCTGTCTCCTTTAATGGACTGCCCAGTCCACTGCTTCCAGACATCATCAGTTCCTCCCTGCTCAAATCCTCTCTGCACATGTTTGTACAGTTCCTAGTTCAGGTCTGCCCTGGGGATACAGGAAAATGCAGCCTACCTTGCAGAGGCGAGAAACAGAACTGGTTTTGTTCAGGTGTTCAGGCTGGAAACCAGATAATCCTGTAAGTGAAATGAACCAGTCACAGTGTGAAGCCTTCAGAGGAAGCAGTTACAATTTCATAACAAATTTCAAAATAAACACGGTAAACATGGGCCTAAGTCAAAAAGAGTCCTCTTTGAAGAAAACCACAGCCAGCCACCTTCCTACACAGATTTTTACTTCCTTCAGTGGAAACAAATAGAGTGGATAAGTGCAGGGATGTGACACCAAGTGAACTCCTATTCAGAAGTCAGGCTCTTATCTTTGCAATCTTCTGAGTGTGATAGGAGTGGGGCAAGCAAAGCCAAGGTTAGATACTGTTTGGCTAACAATAGAAGCATGTGGTGCCTTTCAGAGCATGAATGCCAGTTTTTTTACTGCAGGTGCTCTTGTGGTGTGGCCACAGGAGGAAAGCAATAACTGACATCCTTTTCCATTCAATTTACAGTCAAAAGAGTGTTTGTAATTTTGTAGTTGACTGGCTAAAGCTTAGCCCATATGGTAACTGTTGTTTGGCAAAGGAAAAAATAAAAGTACAGTACTTACACCAGAAAGAACAGGCAGTCTGTGCAACAACTCAAAGCTTCAAGGGGGTTCTGGCCCACTTTCATTCATATTTAAATGGGCATGTTCACACTGTCAGGGGACACTGAGACACAATTCCTAATATTGCAAATTACTGCTTTACTTTAGGTCCTGTGCATTATGTACAAAGGGAAAAAAAGTGAGCACAGATTTGCATCAGTGTCCCATGAGAAATGCTGAAGATTAGAAGCAAAACCAGCTGGAAAATACACAAAGAGCACAGCACAGACCACAGCCTGGTTCTTTTTTTCAGAATATTTCTCTTCCATTTGCCTTATGATCAGGAGCTCAGATCATTTGCACAGATAATTTTAAATACATCTATGAGGTGAGATGAAATTCTGAATGAGGACTTATGAGGGGAAAAAAAAAGGTCACTGTTTTTTTCTTTTCAGCCTTTTTAGGAAAAGACAGGCTGTTATCAACACTTCCTTAAAAACAATAAAAACTTTCACAAGTGCAAGACTTGTGAAATTACGTTTTTCCTGTGCAGACATATCCCAGAGACAGGAGCTTCACAGAAATTGTGTTTGCACATCACTGTACACATTGGCATCTACTACCAAGTAGGTTCAGCTTTTGTCCATTTTCCCATTAGTTTAGGATAAGCCACATACCACATTAGTAAGCCAAAAAAGACATGCCAGCCTGAAATAAAATAAATCAAAAATGGTTAAAATAATTTCTACTATCTTCCAACTAGTTACCAAACTTTCCAGTGTGTATCTTGCAATCATATCTTCTTAGGAAGTGTTTTTTGCTTCCTCTTGCATGTGAAAAGCCAAACAAACATAACAGGAAACTGTCTGAATATGCAGAAAGAGTAAAAGCCACTGTACACAAATTGCTCTCAGACACACAGTATCTGAGATTTGGTTGATTTTCATGTTATTATATGAGACATTACTTAGTCATTAGGAAATACCAGTAACACAGAATACCAAAATCAACCAAAAGGTAAAATGCACATAAGCCAAGACATGGAAGGACCAATAAAAGAAAGCCTTTCTTTGTCTCAACCCAGTAAGAGGAATATTGGGTTCTTCAGACTCAAAAAAATTGCATCTCATCCGCCCTTGCAGTACCCTGGATGACAACATGAAGGTATTTACTAGAGAAACTGATAGGAACATTCAGAGATATTTTGAAAGAAGCATTTGCAAAGACCACTGAAAATGTGTTAAATGAGAAAATTGTTTTTTCTGGTTCATGAAAAATTGGCCTTTTCTCACTAAGTGAACACCATTTGCTGTAGGCAAACTGATCCGTTTCGATTTCTTTGCAATGTTTCTGCAATTTGGTCATCGTGGAGAAGAGCTATCTGCTCTTTTCTTTGTGTTTCAGGCTAGTGAATAAAGCTATTTAGATCACGGAATTAAAAGATAACACTTAAGTTACAGCTCAGCTAGGCGTGCATACGGTACAGATTAGCATATAATGAACATTAAATAAGGCTATAAGGATTCAAATTTACTACTTTAAAAAGTAATTTTGAGCAGCTAAAACAATCAGTCAAACAATGAAAATTACACATTTTTGAGCACATCTCACAATATGAATACAAGCATCTTGTTTTCAGACTGTATTTCTGCAGGTTTTATTAGCAAGGCCAGGAATCAACTTTAGTGATTTACAGTCTGTAACAAGAATGATGTCATTGAAATGTGGAGAAGGTCAGAATCCCTAAAGACAAATTATCTGAACAATGGAGTGAGATCATTCCATATACTTATCTGCTCCAAGGGGCAATAATCAAACAGACCTAACATGTAAAGCCTGTATTGAACATCAGGTAAAAGCTACAGAGGCAGCACTTTCTCCAATTAACACAGTAGAGAGCTGGCGATTTTGCTCTGAGCCTCACTCACGAAAAAGCTACACTGCAAGGGTCCCAATCCCATTTATTTTTGCTAAAATGTTACAAAGAAAATATTATAAGCACATGTAAGCTTGAAGAGAAGATCTGGTTCCACTTCAAACAGAAGCACTGATTCTTACATGGAACTAAATAATGGGGCTCATTTAAAAAAAAGGCAGTTTGCTTTTGAACTTTCATTTAAGCCTAATATACAGCTTTTCCTTGCACTAAAATTCTACAGCTGGGTAAGATCCAAATCTGTATAAATAAAATCCCCCATAGGTTCTCAACCCAAATAAATCAGTCAAACTTCTTTTATTTAAAAAAGCTACAACACTGTCTTACTAATGTTAGCTACCAAGACAGGGAAATTACACAAGTTTACACTATCTGAGAAAACATCCACATTTTATTCCTTCAGTAATTTCTGCAGAATCCTACTGTTTCCAGCTCCATTACCATCTGCATCATTTTCCTATGGATATGGGAGGCAGAGGTTGCTGTGCTGTAAAACGAAAAGCTGTCTCTACAGAACAGGGAGTGATGTTAATCATCTGCAACAGGAATGAGCAACTCATCAAAAATTAAGAAAGTTGTCTTGTTTTGGGTTTTTTTAATGATGAATTAATTTGTAATATAAATTGGCAATACAAATTGCCAAAGTTCAGTGCTTCTGAAATGAACAAGAAGCCCTATATAGTACATTTAATGAAGAATTGCAATTGTGCTCCCACATGAGCTAGCTAGCTTCCTGGATGTGGGTGTTTAAACTTCTAGGAGGACATCAAAACACATTTACATGTATATAGATCACTGCTTCCGCTGGGTTATTTAAAAGCATCTTACAGCTGTGGAGAAGGATTTTCTCAGCATTCAAAACATCCTTCTTAGGAAAAGGAATTATTAACTTATTACTTTTCCTATATACATCAATAAAATGAGACCCACCTCTGAACCCTGATATTCTCTTAGCAGCAGCCCTCATATTCCTTCCATTTGCCCTCTACCAGAAGTCTAATATTTTTGCCTGACAAACAAATTGCAGCACATTCTGATTTAACACTGAATGTTCCTCCAGGTGGTAGACATGCTTCACAGCTATTCCCACCTGACACTATCACAACATCCTTGCACAACCTACAGAGTTTCTAAAACCGAGGTTTTCCATTACAGATTAAAATTGGTATGCTAGAAGATCAACCATCATAAGGAAAGAGACCCCTCTGAGAAATATGTTGCCTCTGGGTATTCCTTCGAGAAGGCTAGGATAATATTTTTTTAAAAAAAACCCAAGCAAACAAAACCCAATTCTGTTTCTTTCACAGGAAGTGCTGAGAGTGGAAACTTGGTTTCAGACTTCTTTCATGAGGTAGTTGTAAGTTTGCTTACTTTGCAGACCATCTGTGTGGGTGAAGGTGAATGAGGCAGGTCTATCAGTTGATCTTGGGAACGTGGTTCATTAAAGAACCATCCTGCCCTAAGGGACCCAACAGGGTGTAAGAAGGGAAGGCTGCAATGAATTCATACTGTACAAACCGGTAATGACTTCTGATTAGGTATTAGAGCACGTCCCCGAGCAATCAACATAGGAAAGAAACCCCAAATTGTTGCCACCAGTTCCTCCTCTTCTACACATTCCACAAATCATTAATTTCCCTTCCCACAAGTATGCAGTTAAGTTTTTAAAAACATAGTACAGTAAACAGCACAATAAATGATGTGGTTTTCAAAAAGACGTTTACCAGGGCTGCAGGAAAAGCAAAATACAAACATGTGTTTTGGTAACATGTTGAATTCCTGGGATGTTCTCCCCTGTGTCTCAAAAGAAAAGCAGCATGCTCTTTGAGAGTGTCATTTTAAGTCAGTGATTAATAACACCACCAAGAGGTTTGGTATAGCAGCATCCGAAAAGGAAAAATGGGACAATAAGAAAAGTTCCCATCTTTGCCTTGAAACACTGAAAATATACCTGTGATTCCAAAGATTTGTTTAAACCCAAAGAGTGAAAGAGATGCAAAAGAAAAAAACTCTTCTTAGTTTGCTATAATTCTAAAAAAAGTTTTTTAGAGGGTAACGTGAAACCAATGTAGCTCAAAGTCATGGAAAATATTATTTCATTTGGAAATTAACAGAAGGTGTAGAATATCAGACTCTAAGTATCAGGAAATCATTATTTCTGCAAAATCCTCTGTAACAACTCCTTATCAACCATCTCAAAATAATAATTGTTATAGCAAAAAGCCCTTTGAACTATCAAATTCTTATTTTGTCTTCTACAACATTACCTCTGGTCACACGACTTCCAAAAGAGAAGTTTGCCCATTTATCATCTAATCATCTTTGTCTGCCCCTGATTACTGCTTCATCTACAACTGTATTTATTGTCAACAAAAGCAGAGTGAAAAGCTTACACTGTGACATTTTGCCCTTTTGTTACTTCTTCAGGATGATTAAAACCGATCTGAAACATTCTCAGGTTGATTTTTACATCTGAAATATTGTCCTGGTTTGGACATCAAACAAAACAACTGGTCATTTTTCTCCCTTTTTTTTTTTTTTGATTTTATTTTGAAGTGCCGGAAGATGGTGTTGTGCAAGACTTAACATATCTCCTTCACTGAGTGAAGGAGAAAGGTCAGTTCATAAGAGCTGGTGAGAAGGAAAGCTCTAGTTCAGTTTGTAGTCATATGGTATCTCTTGCCCAGTCCTCCAAAGATTTATCCTAAGCACTTCAAGCCACAGAAGTGCAGACTTGAGACTTGTAGTAAAAGAACAGTATGCACACATTTGTTTGCTCTGAGACAAACTAAGGGTTAAAGGAAGGTTGCATTTTGTGAAAATATTTATGAAATAAAATCCAAGGTCTAAAAATTACACTAGAACAAACTATACTTTAAACATTTACCCTGATAAAAGGCAAGGGTAACTCCTACATCCTGCAAGAAGGGAAGAATCAAGATTACCATTGCCCCCTACAACAGCTCAGTATTTTAGCAGATTTGCCATCAGCCTCCAGCCCTTCTGCTTTGGATCATGCATATTCAGATCAAGTGCTGAATCTAGAGAAAAAGGCATCTGGTTCAGGGACGATTAGCAGCTCTTTGTTTTATAAAATGACCAAGGTTTCCAAAGGATTCAAAATATTTTCTTTTCAAATAAGGATTTTGCAAGAAGCTTATCTGCAATGAAAAAAAAAATAACAAAACCACCACCACTTTTTATAAAAAGTATTACAAAAGTCACTTTTACAGTTACAGTAAAAGACCACAACACAGACATTAAGAGTCTGTCCTTCAAAACCACAGGTCTTTCATTTACTTGGTGGTTTGGGATTTTTTGTTTGTTGTTTTTAAAGTAAAATACTATATTTGGGGGTTCTTGTGTGCATTTGGCTTTATCTGCCATCGTGGTGAAGCTGCAAACATTTTCATGTTTTTCTCTAATTTGATGCCAACATCAAGTTGGAAACTTTGTTTTCATTAAAAAAAGAAAAAAAAAAAAGAGATTCTGATGAAATACAAGACTTGAGGTTTTTAGGACAAACAAAATATCACAAGATTTGTCAGAAAAGCATGGGAGTTGGCAACAGTAACAGCCTCCTTATGCACAGTAGCTTGCTATTTATAGGAGTGCTCCCAAGTCTGCAAACATATTTCTGCTCTCCAGTAATAAACCTATGAAGAAAAAAAGGCTCAACTAGCATTATCACAGATACCTGTCACTTTGTAATTCAAGAACAGAAGTAGCACAAAACCCAGATCCTCATATGGCAGACATCAAATAGGACTCAACTGAAGTCACATAAACCATAATGAATTACCCAAAACCACATTCTGATCCTAAATCTCCATCTATACATAATAAAAACTGAAGGCTAAGCTGTATTACATACCACACTTCCATGTAAATAGCTGGAAAAGAAGTGCATATCCTCCAGGGAGGCAACACAAGGGAGTCAATTTGCCAGCCCAATGCAAATGCCACGGCCACTCATGTGGCAGCCCTGATAGTGCCTGACAAAGTCTGGGTCATTTTCACATTGCTCAGCAATTCTTTCAACTTCTTCACTGAACTGCTCCTTTGTCCCTTCAAACTGAGATTAAAGCTAAAATTCAACTTTAACTCTTTTGGTCTCCTTTCCCCTGGCCATTTGCTGTCTGGTTTCACACGACCAACAGTATGGACTGGGGAACTTCTCTCTTTTGCCTGTGGGTGAATCACCCATCATGTCCCAATCATATTGCTCAAGTCCAAAATCATAGTATCAATTGTAAATCTGTTTATACAACAAAAGCAAAGGAACTTTGAAGTTACTTCACCTTTCAGGAATGTTTAGAAGATGTAGTTGACATTTTTTTTTTTTTCACTGCTATAAGGAAATACATGGCCAGAGAAAAGTGTTACCTGCAAGCTCTAGAGCAAAAGCAGAGCTCAACTTGTCAACTACCAAAACTCTTGTCTACACAGCTAGGCATTTTCCTTTGTCAGTCACAGTTTTAGCATCTTCTCTTTGGCTTGGAAGTAATGATGTTGATAAGCACAAGTAACAGCTATCAGAAAGCAGGGTAGTTTCTGCACTCCTCTATAGCCCAAGCTCTTTCACAGCCCAGGCTGCCTTTTTTGTGTGCTTTGGGGTGCTCAACTGAGACAGAACTACAAGAAAATAACAACAAAAAATTAATTAAGGAGTTCTCCTTGTAGCATTCTCTTACATGACAGGAGAATAAGCTCTAATTTCATGACCCTGGGTTTCCCACCTTCATGCAGCCTGTACATCTCAGAAGAACATCCTTTCAAACTACCCTTGGATGCAGAAGGGGTCATTATAAAGGTCATTTAGTGCTGCTTTTCCATACACTCAGCAAACTGGTACCCAGGGAACTGCTGCTGCTGGGAATGCACAGCTCCCTCCCACCACACTCCCTGAAATGATAAGCCTGCCACAGCCAAGGGGTTTCTATGAAATCTACAGCACAGTGTGGGAGACAGACAGACAAGCTCCAGAGGCTTGTTTCTTCATGCTTTGCTTGGCAGAGGCAAGGCTGTACAGAGGCATGTTCTGACTGGTAATCACATTCTGCCTGCCAAGGCAGCATATCTTCCATGTAGCATACTTGAATACTATCTGTTCTTGAACACTTCTAGAGCAACAAAGCAATCTCACTGTCTAATTAAAACAGTTACTATAAAGGCACTCTTACAGGTGGGATGCTATTTTTTTCCACAGCATTTTTTTTACATTTCTTCTCCAGCCTTTCCCTTTCACACCAGCTGCAGCTGAATTACTCACTGGCCTTGATGCTTACAGTGTTGGATGTGACAGGAACAGACCAGACATTGTTTTAACACAGGAAGGTTAATTTTAAATAACCTTCCTAAGCTGTTCATACTGCATAACAGCAACGTTACAAGAAGACATGGATTCATAAATAGGATCAGCTTTCAGTCCCCAGAGCAGTGATAGCAGCACTTGTCATGAACATACTGTGCCTGGTCTCCAGGGGAAGTGCAGCTTCAGCTGCCACTTGCACAGCTCCTTCTGTCAGTCACTCCGTGAAGCAATGCCAGCTTTCTCTTCTAAAAAGCCGTTCTCTTGACCTCCTAGCATGATAAGAGATGAAAGGCAGAAAACAATTAGCTGCAGGTATGCTCCACAGCCTGTTACTGTATTTCAGCACCAGTGGGCTCTGGGTATGCTTGTATCACTGAGCAAATAAATCAGCCTTTGGAATTAGGTTGATTGTTATATTTAAAGGAGCATTAGAAAAACAAAAAAAGGACTAACAAACACATGTATTAGTGGCAACCAGAAATCACTGCTGATTGATTGTATCATGCCTACTAAGAAAATTCTTGAGACTGTTTTTTGTCCTCTCAGTCCCTACTCCTACATGACTGACCTTGACTTCACATTCTCCCCTTTGAGCAAAGCAGGAGTAAAACCTCAGAGTACTCAGGCAGTAAGTCTAGCCAAAAAATTATACTGCCTTCAGATGCAGCAAAGAGTGGGACTCCTGAAGCTGTCATGGACTTTTTAAAGTCCTCTTTAAGCATGATTCCATCTGCCTCTTCATCATGATCAACCTTCTTAGTTCTGCTAAGGACACTGTTTAGGCTTCCACTGAACAGTGGCCACTCCTATTTTCTTGAATCCTACAGCTACAAGATAGTAGAATGTTCACTTCTTCACATGCTATGGAATTAACGCTAGAGCAAAAAAATTGCTTCCATAGGGCAAGTTAGAAGGCCAGGGATCATTTTCTACTAACCTTGAGTAAAAAGCTTGCTGCTTATTTCACAGTCTTTTTTTAACATTAGGATTGTGGGCTTTTCCTTCTTTTTTAAGCAAGTTAAAACCCAGCATTTTTGTTTGGACAATAGCAGACAATGGCAGAGGGGACAATGATACACATTAGTGATGACTCCGTGACTGCAACTTGTCTCTAAGGCTGAGGCTTTTGCTAGAGCAAAACAAATATCAAAATATTCCAGGGTGGTAGTTTACACAGGCATAAATCATTCAAAAAGCAATGAAACAAGAGGGATTAATCCAGTACCTGACTTCATAACAGTGTAAAAGAACCATATGAAAAATTTTGGAAAAAGGTCTCCACAGATAGGAAAAAGCCAGCACTGAAATGCTCCCATTTGTAATTCCACGTGGGAAGATGCATATTTTCCCTGTTCTTGGTGGCCACCTCACAAAAATGTAGCATGACATTACTGAATTCCCCTCCCTCTCGAGGGACAGCAAACTCATTTGTGTTCACATAGGAAATGCAGGGTTTAAAAAATCCATAGATTCTTTTGACAAGTTTTATTTTTGCTGCCTGTGCAGAGTATTATTTATTGTCAGCTTTTTTTACACCAGCAGCTTTTCTGGGAGAAAAAAATGCATTTAGATACCTCAGTGGAGAAGTGAGACAAGCCAGTTTTCTAAGGGCGAAAGATGACACTAATGAAGCCATCAAAAATGCTAAAGTGCCAACAGGAAAACACTACTAAAATTTGCTTATTTTTCCTCTCCTTTCTTTCTTTTGTGTCTCTGTGCAGATTCCAGAATCAACAACTCCTTACAGATAAGCACTTCCAATAAAACTAAGCAAAAACTCCTGATAATAAAAATATTCCTCTAAAGAATCAGTGGGGTGTTATGGAGTTGGATATTTCCTCGGTAAAATAGGAAATGAAGGAGAAGGGATGAGTAGAGGAGGAGAAAGGCTGAATTGTCAATCAATCAATCAATAAATAATTCTGCTGTAGGAAAAGAGCATCTGTTGAAATAGAAAAATTTCTGCCAAACAGCCCAAACCACACTACTTCATGGGTATCTATTTTTCCTCCTGTTAGTCACAGTTTGCAGGAGTACTATAATCATAGAATGGTATAGCTGTAAATGACCCTTCCAAACTTAAATGGCCTCCCAAACTTTTCAGTTCAAGTTATTAATAGAAACCATAAAAATCAGTATTAATTTTTTTCTTATCTACTTTTCAGTTGAACCAAACTAGCACAGAGCCCAAAGCACACACAATAGAGGATATGCCTAAGCCACATCAAGCAGATGAGAAACCAAAATTCAGAAATGCGACATCAGAATGGTATTTACATGGAGAGGTTTTATCTTGCATGTAAACCATTTGTCTAAGCATCAGTAAAATCAGCCAAGCCAACACCTCATGTCAACACTTAAGTATTTTCCTTCTCAGGACTGTACTGAAGGAACAAATCGCAGATAGTGTAAAGTTGAGGAATAAAACTGCAAACTAGTGAAGAATAGCACAAGAAATGCATGCAGTTTTTTAGCTTTAGACATGTCTATGCATGGTTTAAAATAAGAGATTCTGCTCCACATTCTGCCAACCTTTCCCCAACTTCTTTGGATTGCACACTGCAGAAAATTCCCAAGAAGCTTGAGTTACGGTTGTTGAAATGGCATCAGCTTTTCTTAAAAACACCTTGTACCTGCTAACAGTTACCAACATTTGTGTCTTACGCCATTCAGTCACAGCAGTGATGTCTTCAGTGAATATGAAGAACTGAACTGTAAGCTTGAAGTTAAAAAAAAAAAAATAATTAAAAATAATAAAGCGGTTTCAGACATTTACTTGGTTTTCTGCATATTCTAAGAAGATTCGTACCTGTTGGGGTGAGCAGGAAATACAGGACGAAAATATACCTGAATAGATCTTTGGTGCATCAATGCTTTTAAAAAGACTTCCTGGCTTACAGCTTTTTTTTTCAGGCTATTTTTCCTGTTGATGATAACTTATACGATACAAACTTAATGTAAAGGCTTTCAGATCCATAGAAAAGCTTAGCGATACTCAAAAGATGAGAATAAAAACAATGCAAAAAACCCATACTACAGTATTAAAAGAACACTTACTATCTGGAAATGTTACATAAATATGGAATGGAAATGTCTTCTAAATATCCTTCTAAATCAGTATCATGCAGTTAAAAAAAAAAAAAAAAAGGTAACATTTAACACCCTCCAAAGAAGGATTTTAAGGTATTTAATGAATACTAAAGGACTGTGTGTAAGGTTTACAACAGGTTCTAAAAAGATCTCATCACTATTTTCTTTACTGTCCTGATCAAGTATGTAATGCAACAGACAGCCATACACTCTTGCCAAGTCTCAGCTCTTGAGTTTTCACAGGCAGTCTGGTATGAACAAGAATCAGAATGAATCAGAAGCTATGTGAGAATTAAAACCAAGCATTTAAAAAAACGGTGCTGACAAAATAATCCAGCTCATTCACATCCTCCCCTCCAAAAGCTCTTTTATTTCTGCTTCCAAAGGAAATTAGGGTGAAGCACAAAAAAGTCTATACAGCATTTTGAACCAAACCGAAGTTAGAATGGAGAAACCCAAATAGAAGAAGCAAGACCTTTGGTCTTCCTGAAGACTTTAGGTTGATATGAATCAGGGCCAGGAGGAAAGTCACCTGAATTCTTAGTTTGAGTGTTGCTGCCAAGTCACACCGTGGGAGGTTTTAAGCAGATCTCCAAGCTTCTATTCAAGTTGTCTCATCTGTAAATGGTACTTGTCTAGCACAAGATTTATAAATTAACAAAGTTTCAGACATTCATATTTGAGGAACAACTCTCTAATCAAGAGTGCTGTTTTAGTCCCAGAACTGCCAAGTACGGTGTATTTATTTACCTCCCCTGTAAGGTAAGAGAAGGAAACTGATGTCCAGTTTCTCATATATACTGGAGATATTTATTCCCCTCATCAGTCTGTGGACACAAAGAGCAATCAAGCACTTATCAAAAGCTGAAGTTCTTTCATTCTCTTGGGTCACAACCTTGCATGCACAGAAACAGTAATTTTTCTCAGGCATGGCAACATGCCAAGCCTAGCTCAATACTTTAAGGTTCCCTTTTAATGTATGTGAAAGATCAACTAAAGATTCCTCAAGTAGCATTAAAGAATTTTCCTGCCCACAGCTTTTTATGACAGGAATCTTTTTGCTTGTCACCTATGGTAAAACCTGATTGGACCAACCTCTCCCCTCTTATGCTATTGGAAGGTCTACTCAAGAAGACTGCAAAGTCATTTACCTATGCTGCTCACAACCTTCCTATAGTTTTTTTTAACGGCTTTCTCAATATATTTACAACCTGATACCACACACAGAAAAGACAGGGTTCTACCATGCACTGTAAGGGATGTAAAGGACATTTACAATTGCAATTGCTTAACCAACCCCAAACTGTTGAAGAGAAGTTTCAACTGAAAACAGTGGCCATTTGGAGTTCAACAATTTTGTCAAGACCCCAGTGCTATCAGAATAACTGCTCAATCTAATAAAGATCTCCAAAGTCACTTACAGCCAAATCCACTCTTCCATGCTCTAAATGTTCTTCCATCAGAAAGCTCAGAGTTCAAACACTGCCCATTTCTCTCTTCCTGTTAGCACAGCAGCTGACTTCATGAAGCACTGACACACTACCTCCCACAGAGTAAGCTTCTAAATATTAGTGTCTCAAACCAGAAGACTTAGTTCCCAAGATTAACAGGGAGTCAAGATAGTGCATTCAAACCTGATTTGGGCATTACATGTTTTGGTACAGAAATACTGTCTGTGCCCCTCTGGTGCCTCTGCCCTTATCAGTTGTGGCTGAAGCTGTAAATTAACATAGAAAGAAGAGAAGGGAAGGGAAGAAAATAAAACACAGATTCCATTTATACTTTGATTTTAATTTGGACTCCTACTTTGAAGTATAAGTTTGCTGAAGACAAGAAAAAATATGTGGCAGTAAAATGGTGATTCACTGAATATTACTAGGACTTTACAAAATGAAAGATTTTTAGAACAAGATAACAAAAGCATGGTCAGAGATAAGAGACAGGGACTTGCTGGCCACAGCTTCCTCTTTATTCTTCACTGGGAAAATCTATCTCCCATTTTTTGTTTTTTTAAATTTTTCTACAAAGTATAATAATTTGGATTATCCTATGGTTTGCCTACTGGATAGTTTTAATTCTCTAATAAATATTAACACATAGCAGCTGACTCACTTTTATATATTATCCCTTGTTAGAAGCCTTGATTCTACAAAAGCCAGTACAGCCAAATCATGTCAATTGAGGGCATAGTTTTTAGGAAGTTAAAAGGGTACTGAACACTTACACATATAAAATTCTTTAAAAGCTATGTATGCTTATTTTCAATATGCATTATATTTAGAAATAAAACTGGTAATGGGAAATGTAATTATAATAAAGGCTAGCTCTCAATTAAAGTCTTCCATGACTTGCTCCATCAGCAAGTTAGTTATTCCACTTTGCAGAGATTTTCCAAAATTAGGTCATGTTGTTGTATATGTTTAACAAAGCTGGGAAGAAACAGCCACATCAAGGTAATTTTCAATAAACTAGAGAAAAATGTTAAGAGATTCACAGCATATAATCAATTAGATTCTCTTCTCAAGAGAAGCTGTTACTAAAGAAAACTGATCTCAAATATTACTGGTAGGACTTGCAGGTTGTTTTTCTTCTGCTAGGTAATAGAGTTTTTGCTCTATAAATAACAGTACTGCAACATCCTGAATTTATTATCATCTTTATGCTGTTTGAGATGCAGTCTGAAAATATACCATTAAAAAAATATGGAAACTATTAAATCATTTTACATCTACATTAATGCTCTTTCTGCTTACTCAAGTATAGTAGATTACAGGTAACATTTATGTGGTCATAACAACAAACAACCTTTCCACATCCACATCACCTCTTCAAGCACCTTTGTGACTTCAGGACAGACATCCGTAACTCCATCTTGGATGCAGCTAGCAGGGCAGCTATATTAGCCATGACTGCCTTACAAACATTTATGTCTTGACTACTTTTTGCAGGCTGCAGTAAGTTACCATGCCTTCCATGGCTACACCAGCTGACAGTGCCCAAACTAGGAGAGTAAGTTTGTTGGAGCTCTAATAGGGCTGCTGTGCAGATACTCCTTGCATCAGTTTTTGGAACAACCTTCTAAGGAAGGCAAATATTTCATTTGCTTGAATAATTCATAAATACAATCTTAAAAGGAAACATTTCCATAATGAAAGCAAATAAGCAGGAAAAGCGGCTATTTAAAATAAAAGTTAACCATTCAAATCATTCTGCTTGTGAGACAAGTAACAATTTTCTTTCCCAAAAGAAGTAAAACTGATACAGTAACTTCTGCCTGCAAAATTAACTGACACTTGCAGAACATTTATTCATAAAGACCAAGTAGGTGCTAAAGTAGAACACGGCAACCACAAATTAAAGAAATGGTTATACTCTGGAAAGAAAAAAACCAACTCATTTGCATGGTTATTTGAAAGAAAACTCTGCAATTAGCAAAGAGCAGAGGTAGCAGGAAGTCCTTTGGCACAGTATTTAAGGACTTATTTCCCAGTCATTTAACTCAGTATCAGAAATTTTTTAAGGACATCTATCTATTCAGGCTTAAACTTCCAGAATTCTTGTTCTTTCCTTTTACAAATATAAGCAACTAAATGAGAAGATAATTTATGCACCATGTGTCCTTCTTCTATCCAGGTTTCCATTCTTAACACAAATTCACACCCTGTGAGAACTTTTTTCCTGTTAGTCTTGGTCTGAATAATTTTGGAGCCTTCTACATCCTAGGCATCTGCAAACAGCAAGACATTTTTTATATTTTTGCAAGTGTTTCCCTTCACTGCATTCAAGACAACAGGCTGAATTGGTAGAAATTTCTGCAAGACTCTTGTCAACACTCACACAGGACTGCCAGAGGCAGCTGTGTGCCTAGCTAAGAGATGGCAGCTTCCATCTTAGGAAAAGCATAAAATTTTTTAATCACACATGTATTAAGGAGTGAAAAAAGAAAAATCTTGCTTGATTTGCAGTGCTTAATCTTACACACGTGCTATTTTTTGCTCATGAATTAAAGAAGATATATTAATGATTTATAGGACTGCTTGTATGAAGAACAGAATAAAATAAATAGTTTAGAAAGCCCTAGTAAGCTTACATTTGCATATAGGTAATGGTGTAAAGTAGTGTTGGATAAAAAATATATTACAGAAATTAAAATAAATTTTAAAAACAGTCAAAAACATTAAGGAGCTAAATTCAGTGCATAGTTTATTTGCAAAAAATTAGCTAACCTAATCTAACTATAATTACATCTGACAAATCAGAAAGCAACAACTTATATTAGGAGTTCCTAATCCTGCAACAGAAAGTTCAACGGGACAGTTTAATTAAGTTTTAAAAATTGAGACCAATTGCAATGAATACACCTGTATTTTATTTAGATAAATAAAATATTTCCTCTGTATAAAAGCTGGAAAGGCTTAAGTTTATTGAAACAAAAGCCACAGACATTGCATGTAAGAAAAGTGGTGTCGAAGAACAAAGTCCAGATTACACTTTGAATCTGCTGCATAGAAAATAATCCACTTGCATTAGCTGGGGCAGGAGAGAAAGGAAGCAGCTACTTATTTCTACTGAGAGTTCTCTGCTTTTCAGCATGCTCCACAATTTTTTCTTCTACATAAAGTCCCTTCCTCTTTCTGACTGCATTCATGTACTTGCGGGCCTGGTTCTCCGAGTCTGCCTTTTCCCCAAAGTGCAAATATTCTTCCTCAGTGGTTGGTACCCAGAATGGGTCACTTGAAATGATCTACAAAAAAGAAAAATAAAAAGAAAAAGTAAAACAGGGCAAAGGTTTGTTATTACAGGTAATCAATCTCTGAAGCGAGCAATATGAAAGTACAGCAGGTAGAGTTTTCTGGAAAGCCTGCAATTAGATATTTAAGCAGAAATCTATTTAAGGTAACACTGTAGCATTTGTCATAAGAAGCCCACAACAGCTTTTCAAACTCAGTTGCATTTACTTGCATATAATTTTTTTTTAAAAGCAAAAGTAATTGCCAGCCAGCAAACAAAGCCAAATAATGTTCAGAATACTCTGTTTTCAACAGGAACTTCTTATTTAGGATGTTACATCACTATCATTTTATCAGAATTTATATGAACTGCAAGGTTCTGCTCATTTCCATGCCTGATGTTATACAGTCCCTATAAGTTGGATAGATGGCTTAAAATAATTGTTTCTGGTGGTAATATATTTAGTAAATCTGTCCCTGTAGATTAACTCCTGAGGGACTCTCCCCTAGAAGAGATTTCGGATCTAACATGATCAGAGAATAACTGGAAGCATCTTTATCTCCAGTTCATCCTATTTACCCCACACTTCTCAGACTCCCCTATTACTTAAAGAAGTTTTACATTTTCAAGTAAATGTTTGAAGACCTGAAGAAAAAGAAGGACCCTCTATCAATATTAAGGTTCTAAGAATCTACCTCAGTTCTACATATATGTTAAACTGTTGCAGGCACCAGAAATTAAGTCATTAAGAGTGATCATCATGTTATAAATCATATAATTGTATGTGCAATCAAACTTGGGAAATGCTCCCTAGTGAACTGAAGTCTGGGTGACCAACCAAAATTGTACAGGGTTATAGTCCTGAGATTTAACTTTCCTTCCCATTAGTGAACAACTTACCATAAAGCAAAGCAAAAAATACTACAGGTGATGAGCATTAAAGAACTTAATGAAAAATAACAACACCATCTTCCAAGAATGCTAAACATGAGCATTAGGAAAGGATAAAATTGACCATATTATGTTACTCAGGTTTTGCTGCAAACTTGAAAAACACTTAATTCATTTAAATAATTGTAGATTTCCACACAAGATACAGTTACAGGTAATTTATTTTAACTAGAAAACCCAAAGGTAATACTGTATCAATTTCTTTAAAAAAAATCCTGACAGAGAAAGGTCCTAGTTTAATAGATCATGTTAAATAACACCTAACACAATCAAGCAAATTACACTTTCTGGGGACTTAGGCAAATTACTGTGGCAGAAGATAGGTATTTTATATTAGGTAAAACTCTAGATTTAGTCCCTCAAAATAACATTAAACCCCTAAACCAACAAAAATAGTTCTGCTTTGTTACAGTTAAGTATATACATAGTCCAGTAAATTAAGTAGAAAATTACTCATGCTGAAAGTGATATCCAATCTCAATTATTTAAGTAGGAATTGATTATGTCTATGTCTGGCTGAAAACCAAAAGCAAGCAGAGATCAGAAATAAACAGCATGAAATTCAGCTTTCCCAATGGTTCTTCATTTATTTTTTTATAAAAGGACTGTCTAGCCATAGAAGAATCTGCCTAAGCCATACACATTCTGATGTCCTGCACAGGGTATTATGGCCAGTGCTTAGAAACTTGAAGGTGATTCCTTGACAACTGGGTTCAATAAAATCTTTCTTGGAGAGCTAGAAAGTTTTACTGTTATTTTATACACTACAATTAAAGAAAAGGGGCAGTAAAGACAACATGCAAACTTTTGGGCAAAAATTGCATGTTGACTTATGAAACTGTAGTGGTGTTCATACTAAAGCTCTTAATGACGGGAAACCACCAAGGAGTTCCCCTTTCATGATCAGCCTAAAGAGCTGAGCAAACAAGTATTTAGAAGTCTAAGAACACATGGATAAAAAAAGGTGATTCATGCTCAACAGATTTGCTCCAGACTGCACTACAGAGGGATATTACGTGTACTATATACATACTACAAAAACTTAAAAAGCTGTTACTATCCCCTTTGATGAAGTTGGGGTTTTGGTGGTTGTTTTTTTTCTGTTTGGTTTTGTTGTTTTTTTGTTTTGTTTTGGGGTTTTTTTGTTTTGTTTTGTTTCTTTTTTTTTTTTTTTCTATTAGCAAGAAATCTAACACCCAGAAGTTATGCCCAGAGAAAAACAGTAAGACGGTGGTTCTGGAAGAATGAATACAGTAGAAGGAGTACAAAAGTATACAAAACTGAATTTACAGATCTAATCTAGCTGTAAATATTCAGAAACTTTACTGATGTATGCCTAAGAAAATCCTCAGCCTTGACAGACTGACTATTTCAATAATTAATGAAAGACTTTTTCTACTAATGTTAAGTTTTGCACTGTATCCTTCTTCCACTGATAATTCTTTAGGATTCTACAGGTATCTCTAGCTCACAGCAAAGCTGACACAACAAAGGGCCCAAATGTATGTATTATTTAGTAGCTAGCAAGGTTAAACCTGCAAACTCATAGCAACATGGGGCTACGGAATCCTGAGTGTATTTTGTACCAGCACATCATGCAGAGCAGAAATGTAAAGAGATATAAATTAGGCTTCAAAGCCACCTCAGTACCCAGCAAAGCTACCCACTGTTCTCAACCAAAATAATCCAGGCACTACATACAGTTTCTAGAGCAAGTTACAGTGGCATTGTCATCAATTTGCCTACAATGGTAGCTATCAGAATGGTGAGTCTGGGTTTCCTGGAATCAGAGCTGAGAAGCCTTTAGCCCCTGAGCTATTGTTTGTATTCATGGCAACCCTATAGGCATGAGTCTGGAATTTGTGACAGAAACTAATTTTTTGTTTGGATAGAGTCCTAAATGATTAAAAAGATTCTAAAAGGACCAATACTTCTGGCTTGTCATGTAGCTATGTACTAGAGAGTTCTTATTGTGGAATCCTGGAAGATCCACTGGATCAAAAAGAGAAAAGACACCCAAAATGTTACTTATTCCCTGTTCAGGTCACTTTTAATTTGAAATTATTTAAATGTTTCCAAACACTGTTTCTCATTACAAAACTAAAATATACGGCCTAGGACTCATTTTTAAAACAGAAATGTAATAGCATCTTAACAGTGTTTTTCCAAAAATTTACACTTCTGAACAAAAACTGGAAATTTAAATCATCATGCCTTTCACAGCTGAAAAATCCTTAGAGTGAGTCAAGCAATGCAATCAACCTTCCATCAAAGGTCCTTACTCTGCCTTTCTCTCATTCTGCCCATGTACCACGTGTATCTGGGAAACACTGAGCAGGGCCAACAAGCAAATTGTCACAGGCAAACAATAAATAAAACCAACAAAAGATGTCGAGAAGAACCAACATTGAGAGAAAGACACAGTAAAACCAATGATGTGATGATATTGTTAGCATTATGGTAAAGTGTATTTTAAAATTACACCATACTGTGTGTGATCTGTGATAGAAGATGTTCTCTATTTTTTGTTCAGGAACTTTTGCTACTACTTGGGAATTTTTCTTTATAACAGTATAATCTAGTCACTCAACTATGCTAATTCAACACCAGAATAACCTGATGGAGGAAAAAGCATCTTTGGCTACAAACAGCCCAGTATGAAAACATGATTACTCCTTCAAAGTATGGATCACAAAGCAGCAGAACACCTACTGCTTCCTAGTTAACACAACTAAACATTTCTATACAACATCCAAGTGGCTCTTCTGAAAACAATTTTTTTAAAAAAGTCAATTTCAAATCAAGATTTGTGTAGTGGATCATTGTGTTGTCCCAAAAGAACCTACATCAAGAGGATTAGCATTTATTCTATTAGAGAACAAGTATTTTCTTCAAATACAGCCATACAAAATGCAACACAGTAAAATGAATTAGTGCACAGCAGCTGATACAATTCTTTAAAAACCTTAAAATTTAAAATTGCAAATGCAATTCTTCAGTGATGGAAATGTTTCTTAATAGCATTGCTTAACAATGCCTTAATTGATCAACTTTATAAAAGTCCTGGGTGATATAATTTGCTTATATGTAAAAAAAAAAATCACTAGAATCCCATTATACTAAAAACAAACAAACCAGTCAAATACATGCTGAACAATGTGTTCCATAGCTCACTGCAGGACTATGAGACCACTGTAGGTATAAATAAAACACTGTTTCTAGTGAAGTCAGCTGGGATAAGGTATTTCAAAGGAACTGAATGGAATACATCAAATACTGTACGTGCAAAGGTATTAATGACAGAATAAAACCATTCTAAAGCAAGATGTTTCATTAAATATCACAACTATTTAAACCAACACACCCAAACAATGAGCCTTATTCCATAAAATGCAGAATAGCATAAGCAAAGCAGCTGTCATTTTCTCTTAGCCTAGCAACCTACACATTAATTATTCAAACAATAAATGTCTGTAGCTTTATCAGAGACATGATCTGAATACCTGTAATAATTAATCCAGAAAAATACAAACATTACGAGCATACTGTGTTAACAATGAAAGGCAATACAGAATGTACTAAATTCTGCAAATGATTATGTAAGCTAATCAAACTTTTCAGTAAGATTTGAGTTAGAGCAGATCACTTCCAATTCAAGAAAACTTGATTTATTATTTGTATTTCGCTGACACCCAGATGGCTCCAATAGCTATCTGGGTTCCATTGTGTAGTGAATTTCACAAAATGATGGTATGAAACAGTCTCTGCCTAAGGCAGCCTAATTATGCAAAACAAGGTTGAGAGAAGCATCAAAAGCAAACAGAAGGGCTCTGCCTAGTTCATCCAAGAGGTCAGGCAGATCTGGGAACACAGCCACGCTCCTAGCAGCATTTCCCCTGCTCATCCTTACTGCCCGATGAGGACAGAAAATTTATTTTGAGCCAAATATCATCACTATGCAAAATGCCTTGGTTGGACCATGAATAGAAAGAGCTGTCTTACACTGTCTAATGAAGATTTTAAAACCAGCAAGCAAAATTATGGCTTTTGTGAACTGCTTAGTAAGAAATTCCAAGAACTGATGAATACCAAGTGATGCAGAGCACTGCATCAAGCAGCCCTGAACATCCAACAGGTAAAATACTGTGCCAGAAGCTGATTTTACTAAAACCAAATAAAACCCAACAAACTCCAAAGAATTTCAAATATGATGCAGGCTTCAGTATATCAGGATCTTTTACACGTTAGAAAAATTGATGCTAGAAAGATACTCCAAAAACACTCACACTTCAAATGGTGTCCATCACTTAGTAATGACATAAACTATGGAACTAAAAGAGTGCAGCTGATATGCATGTCTTAGATGTCTGAGACAGCCTTGTCAAATGGAAATTACCTCAGCCTTTCAGGTAAAATGAGGGAACTTGGCAGAGGTTTTTGTGATATGTGACCTTGAAAGCTCAGATCTGCTGGGTTTTCAGTAATAAGCTGGGTAATGCTTCTGTGCTGAGCAAATGGTGCAATGCCATTTGGATCCTGGCAGGGTGCTGCCAGAACAGAGAACACCAAGCAGGGTACCCAGTAAGACCAAGGTCAGAGTGGGTTCTAAAGTGCCTCATACAATGGTGTGGAGCAGGGGCAGGGAGGAGATAACACTCTGAAAACTGGATGGAGACTCATTTCCTGACTGCACTCCTGTGACCTCAGATCCAGAATCACCCATTATCTGAGGAAGTAAACCCTTTCCTTGAGTAGCAGAGGTACCCAAGAATCTTGCTAACTCCTGTATGTAACCCAAGCATCTACAGAGGCAGCAAAGCAGGACTGGCAGTGTGGTAGCACACAACTGCCTAACACACAGACCATGCTAGTTCCTCTAGGTACTACTTCTCCAAGTCACTCTTTACCTCACTCTGAAAGATAAGATAGATCCTAGGGTGGAGTTGCAAGATGACATTTGGCAACTACAAAAGCTATCTCCACATAAACAGTGGCTTTCCATCAACCCCAGGTAAAACAGTGATGCTAGCAGATGACTAGGAGTTGCCATAACCTATAAAGTAGGGCAGTCTGAATACCATTTCATAAGTGATTTCTGCACTACAGTGTAGATATTTGCTCAGCAATATAAACTGAAGAATAGGTTGAAACTTATTACTAGTTTTGCCATTCTGCTTTCAAAGCATCCAGGATCACAGCCTGCACTTGAAAAAAAGCAAAATTTAAAATCTCAAGGAAAGCTTATCCTTCTTCTTGCTTGTTACTTAACCAGATACGGGGTCTTACTGGTTTTATTCAGTAAAAAACTTTTGTAACAGGTATCTAATTCCTGTGTAAGCCATCACGGCTCAAATGATTCCTATCCAGAAAGAGAATATTCCCTCTGCAGATTCTGCTTCTCCATTTTGCTGCACCCATTCCATCACAGTGGAAAGCAGATACCACCTCCCTTCCTGCCTAGGAATACCGAGGCACTGTGGGAACGGCTGAGCACCTGAAACACTTCCAGAAAGAATCGTGCTGAGGATGAGTATTAAACAGCAGAGGGTGGGAGGAGAAATATCTAGAGTATGCTAAAGAATTTTACAGAAGCACCTACAAATAAATGTTCTCAAAATAAAAACAACTCACAGTATTTTGTTAAAACACAAACTTTCATACTGTACTTATATCACATCCTGAAAGAAAAAAGAAGAAGAAAAAACCAACCAATTTTCAGCCTTCCTTTTTACCAATTGTTTGACCACCTTGTAGTCAAATCTTGGCTTCACAGAATGCTGCCACTTCACATTACAACAGATCAACTTCTGGATAAAACAAGTAAACACAACAGATCCTCTCAAGATTACTGTATATACAGAAAGGCAGAAAGCAAACAGCAGTCTAACTTGAAAAAAATCTCCCCGTTTCATTTCTCTTTGTATTCCCTAAAAGCAGTTTCTTTCCACAGCTCTTGATTGCAAATTATAAGGTTTTCCAAAAGCTCAACTTAAAAAAAGACAGAAGTTATCAATATGACAGAAAAGTTCACTTATTACATATCATAGACATCTCACAAAAGCTTCAAACACACACACAAAAAAAGTATCTGATTCATAACTTTTTATTGTCTTTCAGAGACAGCAGGTTTAAGGGGATACTTGAATAACTTGCAGTAAAACTTCAGATGTTTAACCCAGAGATGTATTAGGCCTGTAGATTCCCTATAAAGTAAAAGAGCATCCAAAAGCATTTCAAAATTCAGAGATCCCTTTCACAATACATAAAAGGGATGGGCAAGGCCTTAAAATGCCTCAAGTCAGACATGAGAACTCCTCTTCCAATGCATGGAGTATAATAACTAATATTTACACATTTAATTATAAAACAAACTCATACAGTTTTGGGTCAAGAGCATTGTCCTTGTTTGTGTCTCAGTGACAGCTGATCTTTAGCCTTGGCTTCAGTCAAGAAATTCAGAAATTGGAAAGAAAAAAGGAGACGTGTGGTTCTACTGTTGGTTTTTTTTCCCTTACAACTTAAGAAACACATATTGAGAGGGAAAATTAAAGCTACTACTGCTTTTATGTACTAATTTATGTTGCTTCAGATGTTCTGGACAATACAATGAGCTTTTCATATTTGAAAGGTTCCAAGTTACTCCTACAATTCATTTACATGCCTAAACTGTCATTGGCATAATGATATATGTAAAGTTCAAACATAGTAGGGATTCACAGATTCTTAAGAAACTCTCTCATTCATTTAGTCTGTTTCCTGTTCAATACAGGCCTAACAATCTCCTCCAAGAACTTCTGTATTATTCATCTTCAGAATTGTAAAATTACTTCTAATTTGCAAGAAATTAATCACAATCCTGAATATAAAACTTCCAGATTCGGAATGCCTCATAGTCTTAATCAGTTCTTCCATTAAGTCCTTCTCTTGCCTTTCTCCAGAGCCCTAAAGCACATTTTAAGACACCATTCTACTTAGAAGGGATACTGAAAAACAATTCAGATTACACATGTGTTTACTGTTCACCCATGGCCCCCCAAGAGTAAGCCTGTCTAATATCCAATCATAACACAATTTAAAAGACGTGAGTTAACAAGAATATCCCACATTTGACAATTTCTGCACTTGCTGGGAATTCAGTCAGCAACTGTACAGAGCCACATGCATTATTTTTTACTGTAACAAAGATTTCCAAGTGGGATTAGAGCTCCATTATTCTAAGCATTGTACAATCACAAATACTTCATGTTCAAAGAAACTTATGATTAAGATAAAATGACATGACTGAGTACAAGATGTAACTGCAAAGAACCAAGAGAGAACAAAGGAAACAGGCTTAGGCAAAAACATACTTACTGAGGGTGTATTATTAATTCAAGGATAAAAAAAAGACAGAAGGAATTCATAATTATCCAAAAATTACATATTTTTTAAACTAAGAATTCAGAAGAAAGTTTATCTTGGAATCTACAAAAATATGGCTAAGTAAATCCAATACACTTAACATTTGACTGTCTTGTAAAACAGTTTGTTTAAACTGGGACCAAACTGAGAGTTCCTGCTAATGGTTATGTGCCATCTTATAAAGGCAGGAATAAATTATACAAGCATGGCAGAAGAAATTAATAAAAAAAGAGTCTCTGACAAGATGGTCCTTGATACGTGTATTGCTCTGTTTTTGGGATGGGAGTAATCTGAATACAAAATACATTCATTAACTGGAGGAAAAAATGGTAATTTCATTTCCACAGAGATGAAAATGGCTCCATATAAACATAGGCTCTATCATTGACCTTCCTGTGTTTACAGTCTACAAATCATAATAATGACAGTTAGGAATAATTAAAAAATGAATTAAAATATAAATTCCCAAAACATACTTTAAAAATGTGACTTCCATGAGATTAAGTGTTTAGAAGTTTAAAAATAAAAAAGTGCCTACAAAAAGCATCTATTTCTGTATCTCTAAACTGGCAATAGCACATTAAAAAGCATTTGTATAGAGAAATACACATGCCAGGTAGTCAGCTAATTAGCCAAGCACACTGCCAAAACACCACGAACTCAGAATTAATTCAGAATGTCATGGAAAGGTTCAGAGAGCACACAATTAAAGCACTAACCATACACTCAGTAACTTAGGAAATGCAAACCAAAATGAAGTAGCTACCACCACCACAGTCCTTTTCCATCTTTAGTACTAAGGAAAAAATAGTATGAGTTTACATAGAGTATATGATTACACCAAGTTCATTACACAAAGTTCACATCGTATTTCGACAATAATACATTAAACAACTGGGATCCAAATAAAACGGTGGTGTTTATTATGTATGCATATATATCACCAAAACTCCTCACTGACACAGCACTATTAAAGTCAAGCCTGATGCTTGATGAAAACTTGTAAGAGGGTTTTTATTTATTTATTTATGTGGGCATTTTGTTCCATTTTGTTTTGAGCAGAATACAGAGAAAAAAAAACAGGGAAAAGCTCTACAAATTTTTCATGTGATCTGAGTCACAAACCCATTTTTTTTTCTGCATTCTCTGTCATACCACCACTGTAGTTTCTGAAAAGTGTATTTATTTAGCTATTCTGCTGATGATGTGAGAGTAGCATGCTCTCCCTCTGCTATCTCTGCACTGAGCCAATGTTGCTAAAAGCTTTGTAAAAGGCTTATTTGGTCAAAAAAGTATGTGAGCATGACTTTCAATGTGACAAAAAACCCCCAACCCTCTCCACCAGTAGATTTGCCAGGTGGAAAGGTGACAGGCTTACACAATCATTTTTTCTACTACCGCCCACATTTCAACATAGGAGCTGTAATTATAATCTCTAACAAGAATCAATTTTAGAAAATGCTGCCTGCCAGCTGTTCAAATCTCCCTCTCCTATCCACATCTGTAATTACACGTATTTTCTTATGTGAAATTCATAATATCTGACAGTGAAAATACACACCAAGGTTTGGGGATAGATGTGAAGGTCAGAGAGGCAAGCGGTTTATGCTTTTGCTTAGCACAGTAGCTACAAATCCTAATGAAACAGGGACAAAACAATGGCTTGCTGGAATTAACATCCTTCTGACTGATATTCCTTTAGGGCACTGATACTAGAGGCTGATGAGACAAAAGACCAGCTAAGCCACAAAGCCTCACCAGCTGCCCTTCAGATGCAAACATCTAAAACTGACAAAACTCTATACAAGAGTGCCAACACTCGTTGGTTTGAGGTACCTAATCTGGTACTGGCTTACCTATACTCAAATACTTACTGCTTTATCTACTTTGTGTGCACACATCATTAATGAGGGGTTTTCCATTTTGTTTGGGTTTTGTTTTTTTTTTTTTTTCATTCAGTGTAGCTCTGCTTTTCCCTTCCGTGGTTTTCAGAAAGTCAGGTGTAGTTGCAAGATTAAATTAATCAGTATTTATATGAGGGAGTAGAGTTAAATCCCTGTCCCACTGCATTTTTTTACCAGCAAGGTAGTAATGCCAAGGAGGACATAACATACTTCTCCAAGTGTGCAGTTTCAAGGATTCTCAACTCTTTTGACAGCACATGACTCAACTGGTTTGCAGAGACCCTCCTTTTCCATTAGTATCTATAAAAAACTCTGGAAGCTATTACAATTATTAACAAAGAAATACTGTTCATTAAGTACTGAGGAGTTACTACCTATTAAGACAACTGCAATGAGGATGAATCCACAC
Organism: Florisuga fusca; assembly: GCA_038090715.1. NCBI lineage: Eukaryota > Metazoa > Chordata > Aves > Apodiformes > Trochilidae > Florisuga > Florisuga fusca. The sequence continues at coordinate 2,278,471 of JAAWXA010000009.1, forward strand.
CACATGAAAACCAGAAATGTACTTCACAGAGAAAGAGTGGTAAAGGGACCATACCTGGCAACTGCATGAGGTACTACTGACCTCAAAAACATGTAGTTGCTTTTACTCAGACACTTGACATTTGAGGTCACAAAATGAATCAAAAGGTTAAACAAAAACAAACAAAAAGACTTTCTAATCCACTTAAGGAAGTTTCTACGGTCCTAAAACCAAATAAAGGAACATCTGACAAAAAGAAACCCAAAACAAACAGAAAAACCTAGACTTTAGTTATTTTAAAAATTTAATGTGAAAAGCTTGATTCTTGTCCTCAAACTCATTTTTAGCTCCTTCAGTGGAGTCTTCCAGGGAACACTACAATGAAGGTTTGTTTGTCTTGCACAAGGAACTTTGACTTACAGCTTTTTGTATTTCTTCTTCAAGACATACTATTCACATGGCAGGAACAAAATACGGTGCATTCTCAGCTGACAAAACCCATCAGCTTTCCCACTTGCACATTTTACTTTTTCATTTCTTTAAGAGAAAAAGATGACCAAAACGATTGATTCTGAGGACACTGCCACTTACTATCATGAGACTTAATTCTGAAAGAATCAAATCCATTCCCTTTGCCTTTAAGTATGAAAAAGTGTTGACTTTGGACTTGATGATCTTGATGGTCCCTTCCAATCATGATGATTCTATGATTCTATGACTTGGAATACATAAGGACAAAAAACCCCCTAGATATCTGCTAAGTCATAAGAGGCTAAATTTCATGCATTAGATTTGTTGTTTTATTTTATACCAGTGGTACCTTGGGGTTTTTTTCACTTTTTTTTTTTTTCCCCCCTCTCCCAAACAACTTTACCAAAGAACTAATTAAAAAAGCCACATAAAATTCAGGACAACATATCTTTGAAGAATCAGTTCCATTTGTGAAGGACTTACTTTCTATTCAAATAAAAAAGCATCCCATCTGAACAAAATATGACTGTTTCTGAAGAACATATCTATAAAAGCAAATAAGACTAGTATAAAGCTACTTTTTTTCCCCCCCTCTTCATTTAAAAGAGGAATTAATCAAATATCTTGACTAAAACTTAACCTTTTGTGCTTATTATTCCAGTCTGCCACAGATACAGAAAATAAATCACCAAAACAGATGGAGTGAATAGATATTTTTACCTCCCAGTGGCTGAACACCAGCTGTGGACTGGCCAGGCCACTAGTTCTCTTCCTGATTTCATCAGCAAAACCAAAGCTTTCTGCTACTGGCAGGACTGCCTTAATAATAAATACATCCGTCCCCTCTTTCATCTCCTCGTGCAACACTCTGCCTTCTCTTTTGGACAAGACAGCATACACACGACCTGCAAAGACATAATTTTGATAAGCTTACCAATGTATTTATATTGTGTCATGAAGAGAGATAAATAAATATTTATCTAGGCAACTTCAAATAAAACACACAATTTCTTCGACTACAATTCTTCCCTGTAAGCAGATCAATTAAGTGGATCCACTAAATTCAAACAACATATGCTGCCAGAACACAGTGCAGATCCATATGAGTAACTTCTAATAAATTATCCCTACTGTATGGATTTACATAAAGCTTAACACTATGTGCATTTTATACTATCATATGGCTATTTTTAAAAGGCATTTTACCAGACTTTTACCTAACTTGCCTTATTTCTTCGATCAAGTATCTGAGAAACATCACTAGGAAATATTAGTGTGTTTCAGGAATCATATCTCAGCTACATTTAGAAGTTTGTTTGGATTACCTTATCCCTTAATGGCACTTTTTCCAGATACTGCAGTGCTGTTCTAATCACAGAGAATGAGTATCTGAAATATTACATATTTATTATGTTCAATGTATTCAATTAGTTTTGTAATTAATTTAGGCTTATATTAGTAAGGGATAATTTTATTTTTATTTTCCCAAACTAATATTCAAGCAATTGAAATACAGTGTATATATTATTAAAGGAGCTGTGAAAAATGTCCACATTCAGCTTCAGATTATGCATTAGGTTAATTTTTTTAACTGTTTTTGCAAACTTACTGGCTAAGTATTCTACAGACAAAAACTAGCTAATTCATTTCTGTTGATCAAAATAATAAAACCACAAGAAAACCTATGCACTGAAAAAATGTTTTAGGGATGCCTTAATTTAGACAAGTGAATAGTTGTAAGTTTTAGATTCCCCATTTAATTTTAAAAGTACCTTGCAGCAAATAAGTTTATGTTATTTTCTAAGAGGTTCAAATATTTCACTGCACTGAAAAAACCACCAATGTATATTGCTACCTTTTGACCTCTGGGCAAAACTGATTCTTATTGGAAATAATTAGAAGCATACACTACTGTATAATACATGCCACCTATTCTGACTGGACAAAGATACCATTAAAGACTACAGCCAAGTACATTAATTTGCATATATAATGTATGCCTTTTGTGCAATGCCAGAGGAAATATTGGAGTGGCTTTGTTTCCCTTTATTTTTTTAAATACAGAATCTGGACCCTGTTCAAGAAATTCAACACAAGCACACAGCTAGTATAGTTAAATCTGTCTGTCAGATGCAGGCAATGAAGCATCCATTCAGCATCACCCATTTCAGTTTATAGTTCTCTAATAAAAAAACATGGGTTGAACTCTTCTTTCTACCGATAATTTTATCTGCTCTTGCCCTTACCGGGACCTCCTCACTGTTCCTCTCATTTAACATCACCTTTACTATGCATTATAAACTTCTTATTGCTCATGAGAAAATTGCTGAAATACTTAAGATTCTGTATTTAAAATGACAAAAAAGATTAAGGCATTCTGATGATTGGTCACTTAGTTTGCCATGCACGTATACTCTTTGTTAACAAAACTAAGCAATTTCAAGTCTATGGAAATTTCAGTGAATCCAGAAAATTCTCAGATACGAAAGGGTCATGTCTCAGCACAGCTCACCATTCAGTAACTGCTTTAAAATGCATGTACAAACTGCAAAAAAGCATCATGGCCACTCTACTTGTACTCTGTATGTACACAGTATACATTAAAGCTATTTGTTAAACCAATTAATTTCAAAACCACATTATAGATTATTGATTTAATTGAAAATATTTATTTGACTAAGTGTTTTAAGTAGGACTTAGAAAATTCTGCACACATATTAATCAGATCAGTAAGGTAACATTTATCACAAAGCACGTTAGATGCATGTCCTTTATGGCCATAATGCACTGAAGATTACTGTTTTCAAAACATATAAGCCAATAGACAATTAATAGTTTACTTAATGTTTTCTATTTATCTGTATTTTATCCAAGCAGTCTGGAGTAATGCCTCAGTTAATACCATCACCAAGAAGGTCTTCAATCTTACCACTGTGGTCAGACTGCAGCATTCTGAAGAAATACTGATTTTACATCTGCACTAATTATTTGAATAGATTAAGCATATATGCATAATTAATCATATATGATAATTTCTGCCTTGAATAGTATTGTCAAAATAGATTTGTTGGTAGCCTAAATGCAATGCAAGTTAATTTTACAGAAAATCTTGGTACATTCGATCAGATTCAGCACACAAGCAACTCCCATGGAAAATTCCAAGATGAAATGTTAGGACAAATTAAGATGTGTTATAAGTACCTCATAAAAACAAGTTTAATTAGGTGTAAGTAGTAAATATGCAATAAAAGTGACAAAAAATTGGTATACCTTGTATTTGCAAAAAGATACAGATGCTGCTAAAAATTTTATTTACCAAGTGGTAAACAATTGGTAGGAACAAGGAAGGTAAACAAGGAAGGTAACAATTTAAGATTCTTCTTCCTGATTTTACTTCTATATTGGTTATTATATTAACCTAAAACATCTTAAAATGGCATTAACTAAGATTTTGCAATCATTTTATAAATCGTTAATGCTTCTTCATCTTGTCATGGAACTAATGCTTAGCTATGAGGCACAATATTGCTACACCTGTTCAGTGAAGTTGATATATAAAAACTTCATCAAAAAGCAACATTTTTATATCCTGCACTTCCAAAAAAGTGTAGCATTGCTATTTATGCCTATGTTACAGATAACCAAGTGGCGAGCTAAATTTTTATTGAGCATAAAAAATATGTGTATCAGACAGTCATTGTACACATCTACTAGAAAACTTAAAAACTTCTGACGGCTTTTTTTTTGAGTTGTATTTTCCGATATTGACTAATTTATAAAAACCTCACCTTGGACTTGAAAGGCAATTTCTTGACAAAAGTTTAATTTGTCTGCCTTACCTAAAACTTCTGCAGTAGCCATAATTTCACAGGTGTACATTGCAGCCATAAGCCTCTGTGGTTTTGCTTGCAAAGCGTATCGACAAGCTTCCTTCATGGTGGCAATCAGTTGTCCAGAGAAGGGACCATAACAATCTGCAAGTAGGACTTCTCCCTTGTGTTTACTAGATTTCTCAGGTGATTTTGGAACACTTTGACTGCTGTCCTGATGTTCAGAACTGCAAACTTCATCAGTGCAACTGCTTGTTGGAATAATGTCTTCATTTTTTTTATGATCTATGGCATCACTTTCCCCTGAATCTTGACTATTAGGTGACAGCATCTCTCCAAATTTATTCATTTCCCATTTTTCTACTGTAAAACAAACACCCATGAGAGGTTCTTCACACATGGGACCTGAAAGTGTAGCCAGCTGAAATCCACTAACTATGCTGTTGTCAAAATCTCTGTATTTAGTTACTTCTTTCACAGCATTTCCAAGGCACTGCCACACAGACCTTTTGTAGCCCTCAAAATTATGTAGCAAAATATTAGGCCCACACTTCCGTGGTCCAAATGACCAGATATGATCAACAGCATTTCTCCATTTCCTTCCCTGTAGATTTTGCTCCAACTTTTGTTTGAATTCCTTGATCCTATCAAGAGTCTTCTGATTTATCTCATGTGTTTTCTTATCTTCATTCAGAGATGTGTTGAGTTGCTCCATTGTTCGAATTAAATCACTATTTTCTTCAAGAAGTCTAGTTACCTCCTCAGGAAGTGGCATTGCTCTTACACTGAGAGTAGCTTGTTTATTTGGAGTAGATATTGTAACAAGCCCATCTGAATCAATCTGAATTCCTTCAGGAATTTTATTTTGGTCCTCTTTTGTTTGGTGTATGACAGCAACTTTCTGCTGTTTTCCTATTTCTTCATTCACCATATCAACTTTTGGAGGTCTTGTTATTGTCTCTCGGAATGGTATAATAGGTGCTGACACACTAATCTGTACCTTTGCAAACCTATAAAATAAAGTTTAAAAATCAGTTTAAAATTTACAAAATACTTTTAAACTTGGTGTGGGAGATGGGGGAAGGTAAAGCAATGGTTTTAATGTGGGCCAGATGTTCAAACTCAAATTCTTGAAAGCATTATGTACTTCAAAAATGAAACGAAGAAAATCTTGCTGGTGCATTTCAGCTTATTTAACTACAACTAGTTCATAGTTTGCTTTGCAAAACTCCTAGCAATTTTTAAAGGAATTATTTTGGGCCAAAAAAGTAGCTTTCTTTTTGCTTTTACACTATTGGGAGAAAGCTTTGATGAAAATCAAAATACATAGAAGAAACCAAGTATAGCAAACCACAATAAGACAGAATGACAGAAGTTTCGTCAATGTGTAGTAATTACATTTATAATAGCAATGAAGTGTGACTATTACAGAACTGACATTGTTCACAGCACTGCTGTTAACCAAAATAATTTTTTCAGATTAGTTTGTATTTATTATTTGTCTAGAAGTGAGGACTCTACAGGAAAACGTTCAATACACTTTAGAATGTTTCAAAAGATCAGGAAAATTAATTACTAGAAGCTTTAGAAGCAAAAGCTTCACATCTTTGTGTATGCTAATGTGTTATTTTACCACTCAGTTAGGAAGTGCCAGATTTGTTAGCTCTTTCATGTATTTCATAAAGATCTCTATATTTTTCATAAAGGATCAACTTTTTATTTTCAAGTACAACTTTATGACTTCAAAATATTCTGTATGGTATTTTATCTGTTCACTGTAATCACAGATGAAAATTGCCAAGGGCACCACAGCAAAACTCAGGGCTTTTTAGAAGTGTGAAACGGATGTTTATTAAGTGTATATAGTCAGCATCTTGTTTAAATATATTCAAGATTTAACTCAGCTGAAGAGATAGGAATGGCAGTAAAATAAAAAAAAATTAATGTTTGGTAATACTATCTGAATTAGGCTGGTTTTAAAACACATGGATAAAAATATGACCATAATTATTAATGGCCTGTTTCTAAGGCCCAGATGTCATTTACCTTTTTAATACAACATTCCTGCTAATTAATGGTTATATGAAACTACTTTACCATACAAATAGAAAGTTAGTTGTTGGATAAGAATAAGTCACTGATCCCTCTAAAGGAGGTGCAGTTAAATTTTCATGCTGCTATAGTTTACACTCAAAACCAAAATTAATGAAAATAAGTTCCAGAACACAAGACTGACCTACACAACTGCACAGACATATGTGAGGCTACTACGATGCATTTACAAACAACCAAACTTAAGCTTCTTTCATTCTCAAGCTGAAACATTTTGCTGAAATCAGCTTTAGAATAACCACTATTCTGCATAAAGACATTTATAATTAGTTGTACCTACAGATGAAAGCTGCCTGAAACAAACCCACAACTGCCACCACCTGAAATCATAGGTACTTAGTGAAAAGCAAACATAGCAATGCTTTGAAGTCAGCTAAAACATTTTAGGCATATTAAATTTCATGAGGGATGGCAAGGAAAAAAAAAATTATACATATTATTAAAATTATTATCCAACAGGCTCCAATTCAGAGTTCTGTATCCTTCTTAACCACCTATGAATTCTGAGCAGGTTCATTAAATGACAACAAAGGACAAACAAAAATTTCCTAAGTTTTGTAATAAAAATTACAGAGGAGAGGCAAATATAATTATAAACTTTATTTCTGTGGATTCAAATCTATACTGCCCTTTTTTTTTTTTGCAGTCTTCTCATGCCCTTATACTATACTAAAAAGAAAAACCAAAAATCACACACAAAAAACCCCCAAGAAAACCCACACTGCTACCACCTTTTTCATGTACAAATGCAACACTAAGTTCTTAACTGGACTCCTGAACCTATTGCAATATATCATTTCTATAAAGTGCCCAAAAGGTGTACAAGATGTATAAAAATGACAAGCTGGTGGCCTCTGCCCAACCGAAGGTAATTTTATAGCTAAAAAAAAGATATATTTACGAGCCAGTGGTAAAACTGTTGATGGATGAAGCTTCTATTTTACCACAATATACATCAAAGATATGCACCTGACAAAGAAATTCAACAGACATCTACTGAACAAAAAATATTTCTTCCTTCTTTCCCCTCTAACCTTTCTTTGAGGTCATCCAAGCAACGCTGAAGATGAACTTCTCCTGCTGTCACTAGCACATGCTCTCCTGTCTCCTGGATTAAAACCTGAACACAGGGATCAGCTTGGTTTAAAAGTTTCATTCCTCTGACCAGCTGAGGCATATCACCTAGTAAAACAAGGTAGCATTAACAAAGTACTAGTGAAGAAGCAATACTTAAAGTAGGATACATTTAAAGAGAGAAACAGTATCAGTAATTTCTATGGAAGTCTAAACACAAATACGAATTTTAAGAATACTCTTCTAAAACTTTCTACTACGTTCTGAGGTTTGTCCTTGAGCAAATTTCTGCTTCTGTGTTACAAAGAGTTGTACGGTTTAAAGAATAGCAACTGAAGACATAAGCTATACTCATATAATTTGTCCTTATAAATTTTTTTACTGATTATACAATTCCTATTAAATAAATCATAACCATAGTACACAATTGAATGGATTGCACATATTTTTTTTAACATAGTTTTACAACAGGTTTAGTATAACAAGCTGGCTATTAACTGTCATCTTGCTCCCTACATATATTAACTATAATTACAGGTCTCAAACAGCTCACAACCAATTAAAAAGTGTTATCAATGACATTATTAAAAATTTCAGGATTTCACTCCTCACTTTCACAAATTATCAAGAGATACAACTGTATCTCTGTATACAAGAGTTATAATAAATAAAAAAAACCTGTATTTCTTTGCAGTCTTTCATGGCTAGGTGGAGCAAGCTGTTAATTGCTAATGCTTAAAATGCTCCAAAGAATAATATATTAACTTTTCTAAAACAAAACCAAAAATTTCTTGATATGGATTACTTAGAAGGCCTAAGGGTGAATGTAGCACAGGAAGGATTTAAACTATCTGGAAGCCACTGAAAAGCTGTAAGGATATTACAATCTGAAAAGAGGAAAAATTGGGAATGTGAGAGCTTTTCAGTGAAACAAAACACAGCTGTCCCTAAAATGAAGGTGTTTAAAAAGAGTTGACTCAAAGTTAATGGAGAATGAACAACCACAGCAGACTCAAATTTTCCAGGTATGCATAAAATCCTCATGTCAGCATTAAAACAATTAAAAAACCCTTATGATTCTTTTTTTTCTTATTTCACATATGAGGTGAAGAAGACCGACAGGTTTCTAGGAATGCATATTCATAGTCAAAAGGAAGAGTGACATTAAAGTTTTCCATTCCCTTGGAGACTATTAAAAGAAATACATTATCCTACATTTTATGTGAAGTTTGTAACAGTATAACAGAAAAGTATCCTAGAAAACCAGACACAAAAATAAACAGGAAAAAGCGAAAAAATAGTGTTAGTTTACACACCAATGCAGTTCAACAAATACTTTCAACCTTGTATTCTGCATCCTCAGGGAAGTAATTTGTACTGTTTTTCTAGAAAGGCAAATGCAGCTTTGAGGAAGTCTGCTGTGGAAATTCAGGGCAGTCACATAAGACAATTTGCTAGAGCCACCTCAAGACTACATGCAGCTCACTGGACAACTGATTGCTTGCAAGGTGAGCCTGCAGTGGTCAAATTTTGCTTGTCTTCCTGTTATTGCAAGCAGTAGCAGACGTAGTAGTCTGCAGCTTCTGTCCCACTAACAGATTTGGTTCAAACCACAGACACCAGGAGGAGAAATAAAGCAATGGTGTAAGAATGATAAGCTTCAAATCTTCAATGAAAAAAAAAATCATTCTAGAATTCTATTCCTTAAACATTTTAATCTTAATACTACATTTAGTAGAACTAGTAATTTCCAATACTTTCAAAACTGCTTTAACAAGTGCAGGATGTACAATAAATGACTACCTGCTATTCAGATGTGCAGGACAAATACCTGCTAAGCTGCCCAATCACTTTCTAAAAACATTTAATCTTAATATTAGAGCATTTTGTATCTGTACAGAAAGCCAGTTATTTTGGTTCTACTAACACTACAACAACAAATGGAAACTGGACTGCAATTCAAATGTTGCCAGAGTTATACTAGTTTCTAGTTGTAGGGGGTGAGGGAATAATCAATTAGAAGCAGTACTGCAAATCTGTACCACAAGTTTAATGATGCAGCCTGAAAGAATGTTAGCAGAAGTGAAAACCCCAAAATTATACTGGACTCCAAAGTAAAGGAATACTGAACCTTTAACATTAGATACTGTCTTACATCTGACAACAGAGAGTAAAACAAGGTCGTCTGTATCTCCTTACCTACTGAGCTATGAGCTAGCCAGCTAGAAGAATTGACAAGGACAATAAAGTACAGTCCTCAAGGGAACATATGTATTCATTTTATAAAGGGGTAGCCTCTGACTCAGTGCATACATCACAAACTAGCCAAATCCCTAAGGGCTGGAAGATACACTACTGCCACACTGTATGTGCATTACTGCCCCCCTTCTCTTCTCAACTTACTGGGGTGTTTGGGTTCAACTGCTACCCGCACAATCGGTGTGGCTTCAAAGTTGAGAGGTGTAAATGGTGGACAAGCTGGAGATGTTGAAAGTGTTGCAGACTTCAGCACAAAATCTTGCAGTCCTCCTATTCCTAACAGAAATTGGGAAAAGAAGCAGAACAATAAAATAACACCCATTGTCATATTAAATGAGACTAAAGACATGGTCATTGAGCTAAATTATTCTAATTACAAAAATCAGATTAAAAATTTCCTTGCTCTTCATATAAAGTATCTATTAAAATACTTCTGCATTTTCTGGGTACTCAAGTCTCCTGTGTGACACTTGATACTCAGTCTCATAGCTCCCATTGCATTCCATCTGTATTTTAGAAAGGCATGTTTATAACTCTGAAGAACAGAAAGGACAGAAAGGCCTTTTTTTCCCTTCCAGTATGTCCAATCCTATGTACAGCTCAGACTTATTTTTGTGGTGGTTTAACTTCAGAAAAATTTAGATTGCAAGAGCTCTCCAAAGGTCATCAGGTTCAACCTCCAGCTCAAAGCAGGGCTAACTTCGAGGTTACAAGACATTGCTCAGGGCCTTGTCCAGTCAAGTTTTAAAAATCTTCAGAGATTGAGACTCCACAACCTCTGCTGGCAAGCTCCTCCAGTGCTTAACTACTCTTACTGTGAAGAATGCTTTCTTTTTTCCACCCCAGCTCCACACACCCATTTGGAACTCCCCTTTTCTGCAACTTGGATCTCATAAAATTTCATTTATCATATAGTAAGCTATTAATTCTAATATATTTTATAATACTTGCAAGCTGGAGAAAAATGAGCTTAAACTGTAGTGATAAGGTATAGAAAAAAACCCAAATAGCTATAAATATGCAAAATAGCTTCTGTAGTCTTGGTTGGCTGGCACATTTAAGACAATTTGAAATTATTGCCTTCAAATTCCTAACCAACAGGACATTATTCATAACTTAGTCAGAGCTATAAAAACACTACTGTAAGTGGTTGAGTAATAAAGACAACAAACAAAGCTGATACTGATATATGCAGTCACTTTTCCTGATTCTCCTTCAATCATAACCAATGAGCATTACACAACTTCTAATAGAGTATAAATCAAATGTACATGTAACTTATTACAAGAAAACTCAATCCTTTAGGTTATAATCTATACTCGCTTAAAAATTAAATTTGCATTTGCAGATTGCTGAATATATGTGCTCCTTCCTCCTCTTTCCCTTCTACACATCCAAGTAGTGATAAGCAGATAAAAACCTAAGCCCAGCTCCCCATTATCACAAAAATACTTTTCCAGGTCCTTTTTCGGCTTAGTCATTTTTATTTGAGGTCAGAAACAAAGAGGGTCAGCTTCCACCCTATGAGATCATGAGGGAGTTTATACTCTGAATATCCCATCTCCTGCAGTTATTTGCAGAACCAGGCTGTTTCTACATCTCTGAAGGCAGAATGTCTGGCCAGTAGCATATGCTAAAACCCTAAATGTCACTATTTAAGAAAACCTGCCTCAAAATAACTAAAAGCAGAGCAACATTCAACAGCTTTAAATGCAGGATAACAGATACTACAAGGAAAATAGATCTGTATAAACTCTGTGTTGCACCTGACCTATGACCAGAGTGTATTTCCTTTTTTCAGTTATTCAACATGTGGTTTGAATGAAAAGCAAATGCTGGATCATCATCACCACCAGGGACTGAGAAAAGGGATGGGTCCATTTTATTCTGATCTTCTCCAGCTGGTAAAAGGAAAATGATTTAGAGTGGGAGGTGAACAGCTTCTTTTCACAGTGTAATGTGAACCAGAGAATCAAGTTACCCAACCTTATTTCAGATAGACTCACTCTTTTCATGACACGAGTTACTGTACTCTTACTAGCAAAAGCAACCCTTAAAGCCCTCTGCTCTTTGGCTTCACGTTTTAAGGTAAAAGTACATGAATTATATTAGTGTCTGGCAACAATACACTAAAAAAAAAAAAAAAAAAAAAAAAAAAACTTCACTCTATGAGCCAGCACAGAGAAGTGTCAAGCCCTGATGAATCTATTTAATTTACAAATTCTTAATAATGAATGTTGGGAAAAAAAACCACATAAAGATTAAAAGTTGGACAGTTTTTTGTGTAATATGATTACAAGTAACAGGTAATGTAAATTTAAATAAGAGTAGACAGATCTATCATAACTAATTCCAATGTGCCATATGTCTTATCAATGGAAGAATTTTATTAATTATGCTAATGCATCAATCTTAAACTTATTTATTGCTCATCCCACTGAAATTTACACATACTACTTCCATCACCAATCCATATGTATATTCTATCTAATATACGTGTATATTAATATGTTAATTACTTGAATAGACTTCAAGAAGCCACTCCAAAATTAAGCTTACAAATATGCCTCCAATTTTTAGATTATTTTTGGTCTGTTCAGCCTTTTAAAACAGACATCATTATCCCACACGTATTTCACTTCACATTTCTTTTTGCCATACAACAATTTTGAAAAAGAAAGGAACCAAAGTTAAGAGAAAAGTGCTTGGGCATGGAAGGTGAGACAAACTACTGTTGCTTTGATTTAAGTTAGCTTAAAAATCGGAATGCTTAAAAGTACTGCAAGTATTTTTGAGTAGTCATTCCTCAAAGAACACCCAAGCCTACTAAGTATGCAGTCTGTCACACAAACATGCACACCAGTTGGCAGTTTACTGTACATTTTTCAGAGAAGCTGAAGTTAAAAATGTCTACAGGAATTTTTAAATGTATTACCTTGATCAGGAAACTGCTTCTTTTTAGAAAACCTGTCTGAGATGTGCCACCTAATTTCTGTACAAAACAAAATGCTGAATTCTGACTCTACAGGAGAGTCTGTAAACCTTTACAAAGGTCCTTCTTTTGTTCAGTCCTTTCTGTTACTTGCCCTAGAAGATAAGAATAGTAAATCAAGTATATCCTTACTTTTATCACCAGTGTTGGTACCACATGGTAGAACCTAAATGGGAAAATTAGATAAGAATATTGTGACTGAAATTTTCAAAGGAGTAAGAGATTTAAGACAGGTCTCCATTTACTTTTCATTTCTGTGTCTTCCCAGTAACCACTACACCTTAGACACTAATTTTGCATCTTTTAAAGATAAAGTACACTCTTCCATCTGAATTCAGCTATAATGATCTGAACACATAATAGATCAATTTCAAGATATGTAATTAGTTTCCTTTGATGTGGAAAGATTTAGCATTTAAGGTTCTTCCGAGATGCAAAAAATGAAGCAGGCAGCACCACTATACATAACTTTTTCAATCAGATAAAGAAATAATTTAGTTTGCAGCATGAAAATCAAACAAAGAAGAACGAAAGCTGTTTAAATTTTAACTTCTGCCACATTGTTATTAGCTTTAGCACATCAGTTCAGTGGATCTTCAACTTCTCTCACTGGTGATATCACCACTGAAGAATCCTTAGCTGCTTTGGATTGGCAATGTGTCAAGGTCTGGACTAACATCATAGGAATGAAGTAAAGCACAAAAGCTAAAACATCGTTCCTCCCAGTAAGATTCTGTCTCCACTGAAATAAATAATTTCTTAATAGCTGTACTTAGAAAGATTAATACTTTATAATATGCAAAGAAGAGTAGTTTAAATGCTCCCTGTACTATGTACCAGTGAAGAAAGGCCATGCAAATTCACTGGCAATTCATGTAAAAAGAGGCATGATGGAAACTTTTGAAATCTACACAATACAAAATGTTAAAATGAGCGTGTGCCTTTTGTTTCAAAGGGAGCATACAGAGTAAGACCTCTTCAATTTTCTTTGGGCAAAAACACAAATACTTTTTTTATTCTCCTTAGGGAGAGACATTTTAAAACATGTATTTTTAAAGTAGCTTTAAAAAACATGTACAAGAAAATAAACTCACAAACCCACCTTAAAAATATGATTGGCTCTTAGATGTTTCTCTTTAAAGTAAACGGTATAAAAGCCAAATAAACACAAAGGCAAAATGTATTTGCCAAATTACATGAAAATTATAAAAAAAAATGAAAATACCTCCACATCAATAATCATTCTCCTTTAAATCTACCCTTTTCTTAATATCCAGGATAAACCCAGAGAACATCATACCATTAGCACAGTTACCTATTAGCAGGACTAGTATTGGTTCACTGTTTCCATGTATGCTGCAGCCATCAGCCCTTATCTACTACTATCCCTAATTAAAAACAAAAAAACAAACAAAACAAAAAAACAACCAACCAACCAAACCAAACCAAATAAATAAAATAAAATAAAAAAAAAAGAGGAGGGACTTTCCAAGGAGAAATTGTTTTTTGGTAGGATTAAACTTGGTTGCAATGCCATGCCTTTTATATTTGAGAAATCTTTAAATGCTTTCTCAATTACTGGGATTAAATGCTGGTAACTGTGGAGACTATGGACAAGCAGCTACTATGGCTTAAGAATACCTTCCATTATACATTTATCACCTCAGATTTTAAGCATGTTTCTCTTGAGCCTCATGGGAACTGCACAGAGACATCTGAGGGCAGAACTTGACCTTTGTATATTAGAAACTGTTTGGAAAGGAAGGGAATGTAAATCAAGACACAGACAACATTCTAGCTGAGATTTCATCAACTTTTTTTCCATAATATAGACCACATGTTAGCACTGATAGCTGGTGAGCCTCCTCTCCTGATCTGTAATAGTGCACTTCCCCATCAATTGTTCTTACTTGCTTCTATGCAAAGTGAAATTACTTGTACAGAAAACAGAATATTGTGAAGTATCTGCGTGATTTAAGCTGTCCTCAGGACTTTCCACTAATTTTACAGAAAAAGTTAATTCAACATTTTCTTTTTTATTTATGCTCCTCTTTCCCAGTGTGTTTTTTCTGGCTTTTTTTGGTTGATTGGTTGGTCTGGCTTTTTTTGCTGTTGTTTTTTGCTGCTGTTGTTGTTTGGGTTTTTTGAGCTAAATCTCTATGTATCACCAGTACTCAGTAGACTGTAGAAGCCTCTGTCCCAGTTTCTTAATGGTTTTCAAAGAAACAAGCTCTACCTAATTATGTGCTAGAGATTAACAAGCAGAAACATGTATTCAGTTCCTCAATAAAAAGGTGTAAAAAGTAATTCTTTTATTGTAGAACTCTAATATTAGGTTCACAGCAGTCTGAGGGCAAATTGAACATAATTTTCTTTTAGGTGAGAAGATACTCAACCATATTATTAATACTGTTATAACAAAATTCCCTCCCCCCAAGGGGCACAACCATGGGACAGGACATTAAATGCAATAAGAAGCTTTTGACACAAGCACCTCCACACTTTATGACTGAATCATCATGTAGCAAAAGATAAAAAAGTTGTAGAGCACCTCATTGAGTTGTCTTAAGGAAAAGACTAATAGTTCAAAGAACAAACATTTTGGCTTTTAGAAGAAATGCAAGGAAAGGAATAATGTGATCTAATAGCATGATCCACTAAAACCTCTTATTGCACAACTATTGTTTCAAAGAGGACTGCAGACATATATAATGAGTAAAAAAGCATCATTTATCTTCTGCAGAGATTCACTGCAAAAAAACCCCACATGATATTTGATTATGTACTTCCTTACATTTCCTAATTGTTGTCTAAGTTGACAACTTCAATTATGAACCTTCCTATACTTTTCTCAGACTAGAAACAATTTCAAAGAAGCTATAAAACCCTTCACAGTAAACAGTTACATCTTTAAAATTATAAAGACCTTGCTGCACTCAGTCTTTGTGAAAAAGCAGACACCAAAGCTGAGTGAGGAATTTGCTTGCAAAAGACAAATTTACTTTACAATAAACATAATTAAACCAAAATAAGTTAAAATTCCAAATCTGACTTCTGGGTTTACAAGTAGGTGTAGTCAAAATGAAATACTGATTCCCTTAAGTAGTTTAATGAGACAAATACAGAAGATAAAAGTATTTCAGATAATGATATTTTTTTTACATTACAAAATCATTGCATTTGTCATGCCATACTAATTTTTGGAGCTCAAAACTAAAGAAAACTATCCTGATTTGTAAATATTTATGGTTAAACTTAATTTTAGCCAAGAAACTTAGGAAGTTCATGCTTAGATTTGTAATATGCCCCCATTCCTCTTTATGTATTATGAGATCAAAACAATTGTAGCTTCACCAAAAAAAAAAAATTAAAAAATAAATAATTCTTAGTTCCAATTTAAGTGACTTTTTACTTCTTAATTGTAAAATGCTCTTGATAAAAGCACTACATGGCACTATTTGTTTTTTTATAAAAATGTTAGTAGTCTGACCAGCAGTATACATGTAACATATCTTGCTTGAGCCCACACCTTGTAATTCCTTCCCATACACGAGCTCAACTTGACATTACTTGAAAGCAGTGTTACAGAACAACTGTAAATACATGGACAGATCTTTGTACAATGTGACACATGGAACTCACTTAATTTAGCCCTATACATCAAATCAATACTTGCATTACTGCAAATGGAAAGCATTTAGTACCATATAAAACTCAGGAATGGTTTTAGAAACATAAACCATATTTCAGGTTTATAATTACTCTGAATAAGTGATTTTAATTTGACCTGACAGCAACCCATCTGAACTTGATTTTTTTTTTTTTTTGCAAATGACTACCCCAACTTCAGAGGACGTTCAGCATGGTTGTTGTCCTAAATAAATGGAATTTAGAAGTAGTTGTTTCAACATTCTTTGATAATCTGAAAGTTCTTGGAAATGTTGATTTGTTGGGGGGTTTTATTAGCAGCAGTAAATGTGCTTTTGTAAATAAATCCATGAAACCAAGTATTGTACTGGAAAACATTAGGTGAATTCATATGGAACATCCTACACAAGGGGAAAAAATTGCCTGGTAATCCTCTCTAAAGAGAACTCATATTTTGGGGGGAATGAAACTGCAAGACTTCAGCTATAATGTTGACATGAAAAAAAAACAAAGAAAACATAAAAGTGCTTCGTAGAATCATTTAGTTAGGCTTGATATAATACCTAATGAAACCTGCAAAAGCTACAACTCTGAGCACAATAGCAAACTAAATTCTTCTAATTTCTTGACCAATTACTTCTCACAACAAAGCAAAATAAGTAATTCCAGCTAACAGGTCAATAACATCAAATAATTTCTTAATAAATGACACTAGCAAATTGGGCAGTTTAACAGAGAACTGATGATTAAGAGAAAATGTCATTTTAGGTATTAAGTTTTAGTAATATGTGCTGAAAATGGGCAGACTTCATGTATACAACCTCTTCTTAAATTGAAGATTATAAAATATAAATAACATCTGTTAAGTCCCAGAATCAATTATAAGTGGTGTTAAAATTAATGAGGCCTTCAGGCACTGATCTTGCAAGGAATTCATTTTAATCTGAAAAAGTCTTGGAGTTTTTGTTATGTTTGCCTAGAAAAAGCTACATTAACATATTGCTCCAAGTTCTGCATTTCCTACGTATGGGGAATTTAAAATCTACTAGAAGTGCTAATTGCAGAAGACAATGATAGTTTAAAAGCTCATTAAATTTTGTCCATTCTTGTTCTAATTTTAGAATTTAAGTGTAGAATCCAAATGCATTTGATTTGATTTACAGTTTGTTAGTTAAAACAAGAACATGAGGCCTTTATCATTCAGTACATCAGGTGACTGCAAGGACAGGCATCACAGGTAGAAGCAGCATACCAGTGTGTACCAAATGTGTACAAAATCCTGTGGGAAACACCCTACTGAGCCATTGACCATTTATCCTGTTAACCTGTAAGACATGCAAGTAACTAATTAAAAATCAATTTTCCAAGATCTGACCCAATGCCTAATGCTCTCCATTAAAAGCAGCCCCCCACCCCCATTACATCTTCCCATAAGTGATTTCTGCTTGCTTATTTTGTTGCCTTGGGAAATATGGCCTGAAGTGTTCCCAAGTACCATGAATAATGGATCATTTCAGTCTGTATTATGCAAAAGTTGACGTGTATTTTAAATACACTATTTAAAGATATGAAAGATAAATAATAAACAAAATTTGACTTTAAGCTAAAGAAAACTTTTTAACAGCCCATCTATGGTTACAAGCAATAATATTTTTGGAATAACTAATTAGAAGAAAGACTAACAAAATACAGCACCTTTTCAGTTCCTGGGATAAGGATTGACATAATGGGTGTACAAACAAATGCCATGAAAAAAAAGAGGGAATCCCTTAGATATACTTGTTATATCAGCAGTCTAGGAAGCTACTGATAATGAGTTATTTATCATACACTACAAATTAATAGCAACATAAATTCCAAACTAGAGAGAAAAGGTTTTCAAATGAAAAAATAAAGGAGACTTGAAGTTTTAACAATTCTGTCACTGGAAAACCCTTAGTATTTAATTTCCTTTTCAACAGAAGTAACACCAGTCTCTGAGTGCTTTGTTTGCATTAGAGGATAAAAGAAAAAGAGACACCACATCAATAGGCAGCCTAAGAGCACCATCCAGCTAGGATGGTCTAAAAGCCAGTTGCCACCCAAAAGAGCAAACTTGCCCCCAATTCTGGCTTCCCAGCAGCAGCTCTAGCAATTGTCAGGCTCTGGGGGAGCCTGTTTAAACAGAGTAAAACTAACCTAAGAAAAGGGCAGTTTTCCTTCTCACCCAATTTTCACTCCCTCAACCAAGAAAGCAATCATACATTTCTAAGAGACACTGCTTCTGATATAGTGTCAAAAAAACCCCAAGTCAACCAACTAATCACAGTGCAACTTCTATGGCATGAAAAAAACAACCAGAAATATAGGTTTAACAATCATTATCTTACAAAACTGAGACCACCTTTTTTCCCTCCAATCCATATAGAAAGTAAAGCTAAGACCTCACGGTCTCAAAAACAAGTTTAATTGTCTCCATGCCCCACTGCTACTCCCTCAGAAACTAGATCAGTCTGGCTAACATTTTGCTGACTAAACAGCAGATTCCACAGATGCAGCAGAATCATGAATCATCCACAAGCAGTAACTGGGCTGCTGCTTCAAGACAAAGCAAAACCTTAATACACAATGTCAGCTGCTTTTCTGAACAAAAGAAACGTGGCCATTTGCTACTGCTAGGTACCAGCTTTAAATGCTTTGAAAGAGTTCTGAGTAGATGAATGTTTTCTACTAGAAATTAAAAGCACTTCTTCAAAAAATGACTGATTGCCTAAACGACTTTTTCTGGTTAAGAAACAATGCTTCCAACACAGTATGTCATACTTCCTGATGGGATTATGTACACAAAAGAATCTGTTAAAAATGAAGTATGTTTTTAGTCTGATTTCCAAAGTAAACACAACTTCTGTAATCACAGTCTCCCCTCAACAACTTCTAAACATGTTGTCAACTTCCACTAAGTTTACCAGGGAGAGAGAGGAGAGGGTTCAGATGTAATTAAGTTCCCCCAAGTTATGTAAAATCAATGGCTAAATACTGAAGAGAGACCAAAATTGGTGAGCTCACTGAAAAAAGGGCAGGCAAAACACAATCATTATGTATCCAACTTGGAAGCATCTGCCTGGTGACCAGCATGCACATCCTGGCTGGCCAACTGGGACATGCAAAACTGCAGGACAGGCATAGCTTAGAGGGAAGCTGAGGATTTTAAGGACACCAGTTGATGTAAACCAGAGGAATCCAGGCTTTTTTAGTAACACTGCTCAGAGAACTTGCTCTTTGAACATGTCATAAAACAATCTTTTGTGGAAAAGTTCTGAAAAATGTAACCATCAGGATGCCACACATTTTAGGTCAAATTTTGAAAGCTTCTCAACACACAGCTCTTTGCATCACTGAACTCTGTAGACTGTCCTTAGAATTCATCACATGAGCTTTCAACTTCCCTGTCTTCAACAGCTCCAGCAGACTAAAAAGGAGGAAAACAGTTCGAGCATCTTCGCTGATGTGCAAGTACAGTAACTGATGGAACTACAAGAATTGCCAGCAGGTTTGCATTCTCATTTAGATTGATGAGTTTCCAGTCATGCAATTAACACTGGTAGACCCAATACTTTAATACTGCATAATGCATGACTTGTATAAATCTTAATGTATCACACTTGGAAAATAGCAAGTATTTTAATGAATATTTGTTGCTCAATAGTATATTATAGAAATCAAATCAGTCACTGGATCAAGCTTCTATCAAAGTTGGCAATGACAATACTTCAGCCAATGAATTTTAAAATGACAGTTACAGATAAACTGAATTATCCCCCATACATTAACTTAAACAACTGTATAATTTATACATTTTGAGTGTGGCTTTTCTAGCTCCCAGCCAGCACATTGTCTTGGCTCATGTTTGTTTATACTCAAGTGCACAACAGTGTGCTTACACCAACACCAAATATCATTGAAAAACCTACCCACTTCAATTTCATTGAAAGGACAGAGACCTCTCCATTCTTTAAGAAAAAACTTTCACCCATGTCTCAGATGGAGTCCTTAAATTCATTGCCATTTTCCTATTGCATTCTCACATTTTCACACAAACAGGCCCAGAAACAAAGATGGCAATACACAAATCTCACTATTAAACCGGGTGAATTATCTACCATAACATGCCTGTACAAAGAATGTTACTGAATGCAAAACCTCTTCAAAACACTTTGAATTTTTGAAAAAATTCAAAAACACTTGTGAGAGTCCATGACAGTTATGACAGTAGAACAGCGCTCGAAAATGGAGTCTCTCATTTTTTAAAATCCCTGGCTTGAATTTTGCCCAAATGCATAACAGACTTCACTAGAGATAATTAGGTAGAAGGGAACAAGAAAGGTTAGAAAAGCATCATATTTCTTTGTATTCTAATTAGATGCTAAAAGGTACCTCAATTTCATTCCCCACATCAATGACAGGATTTCAAAATGCCATCAAGTGAAGTCAGAAGCTGTTCTGCATCTTAAGACAAAAAAACTCAGTGGTAACATTTCCTCAAACATTAATCTTATCTACCTATATCTAGAATTGTACAATTCCTTATAAGTAACAAATTCTTAAAAATTAAGATCCTGAAACTTCTAAGTTGAAATTAGAAGTTCTACCTATGATTGGTACTTTCAAGTCATACAGTTTTAATAATTAACTTGGAATAGGTATTACTAAGTATAAATGGAGTTGAAACTCAGATTGCTCGGCTTGCAACTTCTGCAGAAAAGTATTTCTAGTAAATATCAGCTTTTCCAACTATTTTCTAAATTATAAACCACCACAAACAACCTGAACTTTGAGCCTAAACTATCCAGTGCTGCCCCTTTAACACTGTTGTTTAGCAGTGCTCCACAGTTTGACATCAGTTGATACTCCTAAATATAGCCCTGCCTTAACTCCCCCCCACAGTTCACAAGCCAGACAAAGCCAACTTCATGACTCACAGCCTGATACAGGCCAAACAACCCTCACAACACTTTTGCAATTTAATGTGAAACATGAAACAACATCCTCAAAATCTTGGGAAAAATATTTAGAAAATAACTAACTAAACCACAGCCTTTATTAATAATCTCTTGACTTTGTAGCCTTGCCATTTGTTAAACAAAATTTCAATTCTCTACAATTCAGCTCATGTTCATTGGGGTTGTGTGCAGAGTTCATTTCAAGCTGCTCTTCCTCACTCAAAGTCTTGTGCCCTCGCTGCAACCCTCTCCTTGCTTTTTCTGTACTGGTACTCCTTGAAGAACCTTTAGTAACAACTGACAATGGAAGCAGAAGAGAACTATACAAAGTAACAAAAGGCTTTTGTGGCTCTTCACATGTACAAGTAGAGGCATTTCACAACCACAAATGGTATTTATTGCAAGAATACTGTATATTGTAGGGATTAGGTCTATTACACAGTAAGACAAACACGTGTTCACACATGGGTGCAAAAGTGAGTATCATGCTCCTCTCCCTGTTACACACACGTTACACAGGAGGCTTGGCTAAGATCACCAAGTGCTCCAGCAGGAATTTAAAACACAATCAAATAAATTGCCCTCATGGATTAGTGGTTTATATTGCATTAACAATGCCAGTTGGAAGAGTTTTTGAATTTGCTTAGATTGTGGTTAACTGAAATACTCTCATAATAGTCTTAATTTATTGACATGGGATAACAAGAAAACAGGAGGTTAACGCTAGTATTTGGGGTGAGGAGCTTAGGGGAAAAAGGGCAGATTTCAAAGCCATGTTAACACTCCAGAAACAGCCAAGGGATGGCCTGCCTTATTTCTACAGCCTGCCTATTACTCTGTGCAGAAGGCAATTAATTTAACCATGAAAGTTAAAAGAACATTTGGAGAGAATTTTCTCATCTCTTTTTTCAGCTAAAGCAGATTTTCTCAGAACAAAGGAAGTATATAAAAAAACCCAGACACCATAAAACAAAACAAACAAACAAAAAACAAACACCCCCCCCCCCAAAAAAAAACCAACCAAACCCCAAACCCACAAGGTGATTAAAAATAAGAAAATAAGCAAGGTATTTTCATGACAGTGGTTTTGGCTTTTACCAGTACATTATTTCCAAGCTGAGCTAATAAGCAGGTACCACACTGACTGCAGATTTTTAGCTTTCAGAATACTGCACAAAATTAATTTAATTAAGAGTCAAAACATTTGTAGATTTTCTGCATGAACAAATTCACATTAAAAACTATAATCCCAAGAAGTTTTCACTACACAGACAGTGAAGTGAATCCACGTAAGAACTTTACCACAAACTGAAATAGCTACACATCTTTGTGCTGTATAAAAACCAATGCCCTCTGGCTTCACATTAAATGGGAATGAGAAAACAGTTCAAATGATAAAACAAGTTACCTGGGCTCCTAATTTAATTTCTAGTACAGAAACACATCAAGAATTAAATTACAACCCTCTAACTACCCTAAACTGTCAAGGAATAATCATCATAATTCAGATACTATGAATATTAAACTGAATTGATATTCAATTTACAATATAATCCTTATCAGACAGTTGTGCATGTCATGAGAAATGGAAACTCAGTGGTAAAAAAAGAAAACAATGATTTTTTTTTTCTTCAGAACTGCTTGGTTCACAGCATATTTGTTTAAAGCATGAAGATGAGAAAGAGCCTTATTCATGAACTGAAGCCATGTAAAGAAGTTTAAATTTTGCACAACCCTGTGAAAGAGATTACAAAGAAACAGAGAACATTACATATTTAAGAGAATTATAAATTTTCTGTTACTAAAAACCAAATACACCACAAACAACTTCCTGATGTACTGAAGATGAAAAAGTTAGGAGAAATTACTCAGAAGTCAAGAACTGTGCAAAAACAATGACAAACCAGACTGAAGCAACAAAACATACACTGGTTAGATAAACTGCTTTTCTCCAGCACTCATTCAGTGCCTTCAACAGGTCACAGACAGGATAAGATTTGCAGACAAAATAATTTCTAGATTCAAGTTTCTTTTCCCCCCTTCAAGATACACATTGCATATTTCAGAACAGATAAACATCTAAAATTGAAAGATTTGCATCACTAATATGATTATCTGGGCAGGTAGTTTGCACTATTTAAGGATATGTTATGAAAAGCACATTGTTCTGATTGAGACTGTAAAAGGATTAAGCAGCAATACTGTGTATGAGGGCAAGAGAGAAGATATGGTAGGAATGGAGATGCACACACATCTCTCAGATACAGAAAACAAAGGTTAACTGAATGGATAATTTAATGATTTAATGTAAGTTTTATACTCTTCAATGTCTTTACAATTTCACACTGAAGTAAAAGTCTAGACTAAGTGATCCCTGAGACAGCATTCCAGTTACATTTTTTTCTTCAGTTACTTATGAAGCATGCTATGACAAGTATCTGTATTTTACAGCTACTTTTTAGGACACTAATTGACTGCCTTTACAATGAGGCTAAAAAGCTTAATTCATCTGACAGGAACTGAACTTTATCTGACCAGATCAGCTAAAGGAATAGCCAGCTGATTCAAAGCACACACTTCTTTTTGAAAATGCCACAATCTGACTCAAGTACACCAGCACAGTAGCATGAGATTGTTTTCTATAAGTAACATTGCAGAACTTAAAATATTTTAGCAACAAAACTGTACTGGCAATTGCAAACATTCCTAAACAGATTTGATTTATGATGCCTTTTTTTAAGTCTGACTTACTATACATGAATTTACATATAATAAGGCATGTACTTTCAAACTCATTTGTGCTTACAGTGGTTGCTTTATATCTTCCTGAAAAAACGCTGCATGTTCTCAGTTTGAATTCTAGAGGACCCACTGCCACACTAAAGAAAGGAAAAGTTCTTTTAAAACAGCTTTCTGAAAGTTTGAGTTCTACATGAAACTAGTTCTGCAAAGGGAATTCTCCAGTGTGTTTCATTCAAAACCATTTTGTAGAGTTGCAAAAGGTTCAATTAAACAGCCTAAATAGAGAACTTTGTTACACTGATTAATTTACATCTTTGTTGGAAACTGAACATTAAACACTAACACCTCACATTAGGCATGCTTGATCCATCTCAGCCATTTACTCTGGTGCCCCAGTTTCCAAGTTCACCCCAGAATTGATGGTTCTCTCTTCTTCATACAGTGAGTCTATTTCCTAGGAGCATGAACAGGTAGGATATTCTTAGAAAGGGAGTTCTGACAACTTCGAGTACAAAACTGAAGCAACTTTGGTTCCTCCATCACAAATCCTTATTTAGTAATGAATGCTAAAAGTCTCTTTTGAGATTTTTATCTAACCAAGCTAGATGGTTCCTGTTGGAACCACATGGTAAGAAAGGAAAGGGCACATGATTATACTGCAAACTGCCACCTACTAAACAATATTGAAAGAGAACTCCAGTTTAAAAAAAATACAAAACACCAAAGAATGCTCCAAGTTATTTTTACAAGCAGATTGAGGAAGGTTAGAGTTTTCAGCTCTTCAAATGAAAATGTGAGGTAACTTCCCAAAGTCATCAGTGATGTATCTCACTATGCTGGAAAAAATCCTAAATGAGGGATTAGGACATGAGGATCAGCCAATCATCTCAAAACTATACCTTGAGACTTCTATTACAATTTTACATTGGTGATACTAACGACTTTAACACTTTTCTTCTCTAACAGTATTAGAAAGATTAAAGAGGTTCATTAGCCAAGTAATAAATATGGTTATCTCTGTAGATAATTGTTCTCTCTATATTTATACACAGACATATTCAGTTTCATATAGAGAGACTAAAAATAATACATTTATGCTGACTAAAGGAAGTAACTGTGAAATACTGGGGAAAATCCCTAACCTCTCATTTTAAAGAGACTTAGAATGTCACACCCAACCAATTACTCAGAAGATTTGGAAATTCTGGTGATAAGCCAGCTAGAATCTGGGACCTAAATCCATAAACGGTTTGCTAGTGAAAGTCTGAGTCATCTGCCCTGAGGCAATGACTACATAAGCCAATCCTCCAGCCCTACATGAGGAAAGGGAGTCAGCCTCCTCCTGGCCCTAATTCTGCTCAGTGTATCTCAGTATAATAATGGGTATCTACTAAGCAGTCCCCAGACCAAAAATCAATTATTTCTGAAGCGAACACAAGGAAGATAAACAGAGATGACAGCCTGCACCTCAAACCCTCTTCCATGCTTATTTCCATTAAGAAGTTGAAGAGCATGTGCCTGATGCTGTGCTGTGAGTTTCTTCAAGCAGCAATGGTATGAAATTGTCTTGATTCTTGAGTCCCACTGTTGCCCACAGGCGTGTAAGCAGCAACAATGAACACTGACAAGCCCAGGCAGTTTTCCTTCTGGTACTATTTGGGAAACCTCAAGCATCAGCAAGTATCTGTCTGCATAAAACCACCAAAGAATCAGGAGCACTTGGCCTCACATTTGGAAGATTATTGAGAAATGTAGTTTTCATTTAAGCAAAAGCTCAGATTTTACAGATTTTAATAGCTATAAATTGCTTTAGAAGGGATACAGAATGTTTCTCTCCTTTCGTCAAAACTTAATAATTTGAAATTTTTTACATAATCCAAAAGTGGTCAAGGGCAAACTTAAAGGCATTTTTTGGTAGATGAATGTTCTACTTTAAATACCCTCATAGAGTTCAATTTTTAAATATGATAAAAAACCCCTTATATTCCAGTGGCAAGACTAAACACATTTTTAAGATTTCATAATAAACTCCAGAAAATTAGAGCAGAGAACATTCCAAGCACTCAAGAATTTAGAAGTGGTTTTCTTCAGAAAGAAGAAATTTTTTTATTTCCTTTTATAGTCTTAAGAAGCTACAGCCAGAAGAAAACAGAAAAAATATAACTACTCAGAAAGCAATTTAAATTCTTCAATATAAATTAAAAACCATTCAATCTTAAAAGGCGTTATAAGGAAACTATTAATCATTCAAAGTATTTTTCAAAAAAAATCTTAGCTGGGCCAATAAAGACATATCAGTGCTATACCTCTGACCTAAGACACACCATATTTTCTTCTTTCCAGTGATATGTTGATATTGTTTTGAAAACAAATTAATGAAACACTTTTTTTTTTTTTTAAGATATATAAATATAAAGTTTGGCAAGTCAAGTCCCCTGAAATGGAGTCACAAATCAAACTAGAAATTGCAATACAAAGGCAACTTCTCAGATGATCAGCAAAATACACTTCTATTTTATTTGACACTAGCTCTTTAGATGTGCATGAGTTACATTACACCGTGGGTTAAGCAACACAAATCACTCAACCTCCTTGTGGGAACCACACAGCAAAGAGCAATAACTGCAAATAACTGCAAAGGGACCAAGTCCACTACAGCAGCAACAGAGTTAAAAAAATGGTTTCATTTTTCAAAGCTGAAAGATGTCAAACAACAAAGTAATTGTTATGTCTTTAGCTAAAAGAAGTAATTTAAATATTTTAATTTTTTTCAACAATTTAGCCATTCATAAAACATTCATTGGATAGGAAATCAATATATATATAATGATGTCAGGTAACCTCAACTGTTCACAGCAAGAAAATGTCATTCAGTGACAAAATCCATTTGATTATATACCTTTTTCTGAATAATGATGGATTTCCATAAACTAGCTTAGGTTTGTTATTTCGGTTATTATCAGCTGACAATAAAAATTGTCAGCATCGGAAGACTGAAGACAAAGGTTTGAGTTTTCTTTGTTTCATCACTATTTTGTCTAATTCTGGTAATATTCTTGAGAAAGACTGCCCTCCTGTGTTCACTGCTCATAGCATGCAGAGATGAGACAGGCCATGCAGCTGGAATCACTTCAAGCTGGCTATTTAATTTTTACATTTTTTTTTTAAATAATCACATTACTGATTCAGAGAGTGAAATTAGCCCACCAAATGTTTGCACAGAAATAAAAGGCTGGTGCAACAGCAGGACTGTTCCTAGGGCTCTCACAGAAGGTGGTAATGCTTGCTACTTGGCATCAGTCCTAGAAAGCCATTCTGGGCCTTTGAAATGGCATCACCGCTTGCAGCTGCTCTCTGCACTTAACAGAGGCTGCTTATTAAAAGCTCCTAAATTGTTCGATGAGGTTCTAAAGGAATAAAATGCTTGTTAGACACCTTGTAACAAGGTTAGCTGCACTACTTGATACAAGCTCTTCAAGCTAGCTACAGCTGCATGGCACCTATCTCCAAAAAGGTACAAAAAGGCCAATGAGTATTTCCTGTGCCATATTGTTTACATGTCAAGAATCCTGTAAGTGCTTTGTAAATAATTAAAACATGAAAAAACATTTAGAGATGGACAAACCAAGGTACACAGCAGCCTGACATTCAGGAAGTCAGTCCATAATGAGCTGGCAAGAGGAGTGACTTTTATATTCCTGCTTTTAAATATGGCATTTGGTAAGTTAAAGAAAAAAAATGCTCTTATTTGGTAGAATACTTTATATTCACATAGCTATTAAATGCAGCATTTAAAAACATACAGGAAATCTTCTAGCAGCCTCTGAGAATTACATTAAAACACTACAGATCTAATGCTAAGGGAAAAGCTTTGCTTTTAACAGTATTCAACATAACACAAAAAGCACTTAAAAAGTCATATAGGCAGCACTGCAAAAATCTGGGGTTTATATGCTAGCAAACCCAAGTCTATTGTTGTGGTACTTGTGGATAAAAAGCAGAATACATGTCAGTTTTAAGATGCATGTTATTCTGAACTTGTGTGCACAAGCATAAGAGCACATGCACAACATGCCTTTGAGATCAGTTTTATTCCAAGTAACAAAAATGTATCACTTCATAATCCTTCACTTATTCAGAAAAACATGTCATTGAGCCAAGTTTAGAAAAAGCCCACAGCATTATTCACTTATACAAGTACCTAAACATGATTGTACTTACACAAGAGCCTAAGCTAGCGTGTTCAGAAACAAGTTTTTTACATTAGTGTTTGCTTAAATTACTTTAAAATAAGAATCAATGCAGAGCACAGCAATCTTAGACCCTTAAAATCTGTGCATGATATCATCACAAAAACACACTACCTCTTTTTGCCTATTTAAAATACACTTTTACACTGCCTCCAACCACTATTTTAGTTACTAAAATCTCCTTTTTTTTTTTCTTACAGAACAAGAGAGCCATTTGCCTTCAATTACAGGAAAGCAACAAGAAAAATAACAAAAAGGGGGTGGGGTAGTAGGAGCTATTATGTGTATCTGGAGGGCATGCACTTGCTCAGTCTTTATATATGAGCCCAAATTACTTTTTCCTCATTTATTGCCTTCTAATTTTTCCTTTGTCACTTTGAGGATCACCCACTAAATTCTTATCTTCAACCACAAAAACATCAGAATGAGTGTTACAAAAAGATGCTTTTCCTGTACTTGTGATTTCCTTTCCCTGGTTTAAATAAACAAATAAATAAATATCTACACATGTGTATCTAAACAACCATTAAAAAAGAAAAGAGTTTATTGCATGGGAGCAAGCAAATCAACCAACCTCACTTCCTCTTGCATTCACCAGAATACTGACTTACTGATGCTTCAAAACACCAGTGTGACAGAGATAGTCTTGATTTAGGTGAAATACTCTTAACATAGAAACATAACCAAAATAATTTAACTTGCCTGTAGTAATCTCCATTGTTGAACTTCTACCAGTTTTTCAATTTAAGTTATTTTCTCTCCTAAAAAGGCATCATTTTATCCTGCATGATATTACACCATAAATACTGCTTCCACACCTTTCATTAACAATAAAAAATGTTTTAAAAAATAGCTTGTTTTGCTGTTGTTCATACATTTTCATTCGCAAATGAAAAAAAAAACCAAACCACTTCTAATGTTTACACTTTCTGAATTCAAAGCACTAGCTTTGGTATTAAAAAAAGACAAATGAAGGACAAAACCAGCATCACACTCTACAGCAAAGCAGCTCAGAATCTGGCACAACATACTATAACTCAGTGATAAGGATGACTTCTCAACTCAGAATGTTGTCTATGGAGAACGTTCAAAATTTGCCACAGCCATAGAAAAATTATTTTTGGTACCATAGTCCAAGTAGACCCATAAATAAAACTCCAATTATCTGTATTACTAGAGAAGTCATAATACAGAATTTCCACTATTATGAAAATATTATAAATAATCTTCACAATTTATATAATACGAGACATTCTTCCTGCCTTTGGCAATTCCTGGCAGTGACATGTACCTGGCAATTCTCCAACCTGAGGATGACAGTAAATAAGGTTAGTGTAACACCTAGTTATCTCCTAGTCATGCACCTTCTCCCTCCTCATAATTCAAAGTTCACAGAAACCAGAGTTTAATTATAGCACCTTCATTTTTTCCACACACAACATGCCTATAAACATTTAGAGATTTATTGAAGTTTTCTTATTATTAATCACATCAAAAACAATTTCAGTGTATTTGGGGTGATAAAAGGATTCAAGCTCTAGGATTACAAACACTGGCTATATCTTACCCAGAACATTTCCTGCAGGCACTTCTTCAAGATCTTCAAGTTCTCTTCCCATAAGCAAGTAGAGATTCTCCAACGTACAGCAAGTCATATGAGGTACTAATGGCAGATCATCTGTAGCAGAACTGTGGGATGACAGCTACACAGAGTAAAACAAATGGTGTTGGCTACTTACCACTTAGTACTAATACAAACTACAAACTTTAAGTGTGTAGTGTTCCTAGCTCACTTTTCATTGTCACTGATAAAACGTTTTAAAGTAAATTTCTAAGTAATGCACTTCCATGAACACAATCTCAAAACATTATCAGCATTATTTTCATTATTATTATTATGCACTTTCATCACTATTATGTGCTTTCCTGTTTTGCAAAAGCACTGTTTTTCACCTTGCAAGTTTTCTTTGTATGCACAGACTGGATTTATTGTTAACTAATGCAACACTGTACTTAAACTACTTTGGAAATGCTAAGGCTTAAAATGAGTTTACTGACAAAATTAGCTATTACCACAATTACCTCAAGTACTTCGATATTTTTTGAATTTTTTTACCTTTCTTTCTTTCTTTCTCTCAGTGAGCATTGTGTAAAACGTTAGGTCACCAGTGTTTCAGAAAATGCCAGTTTATGGTAACATTTCACTGACACCTCTTACCTTCTGCAAAGACTCAGCAGGATCATATTTTGGTCCTAAAACAAAGATCTTTTGCCCTCTTTGCACCACTCCACTGAACACTCTAGCAAAAGCAATGAAAGACTCCTTGTTGTCTGCTTCCTGTTTCATTGCCTTCGAGGTCATGCCCTCTACTTGACCAGTGAGCTGTTGCTCTTCACCTAATCAAAGTTAGAAAAATATATGAAATAGAAAAGCAGTTTCTCTCTCATCATCTGAAGAAAGAAAATTATCAGTTACATATTATGCAATCACACCTGGTGACACATTAGAAGACGTAAAGAATGCCTCATTGTAACTCATAATTCAGTCCTGTTGCTTATACACTGCTTTTATACCAATTTATTATTAAATAAAGGGATTTTTTTTTTTTAATGAAACAGTTATTCTCATAAAAACCTAGGGGAAATAAAGTTTATAATGGCAAAAGTATTCTACTAACAAGTCCACCAGAAGGTTCTAGCAGTAAGCTTAACAAACCTCAACCTTTCTACCCCATACATATGGGCAAAAGTGTCATCACTGCACTTTACTACTCAGAGTGAAAATTATTTGATTTTGCAGCAAAGTATCTCCTCCAAGCATCTTTTGTCTCAACATACTGAGATAAAACACTTTCTTAGTTTGATCTTTGTTTCAGTTCCATCTTTTGACTGTTTGGACTGTAGATGATTCTTTGTAGGTACCCAGTCACTTGACAACACCTAGACACTACTTTTAAATGTGAGGAAAACAGATAGCAGAGAATTACATACCTTTTGTATCACCTGTGTTCCCAGGTGCTTCAGATGCATTTTCACTTATAGGCTCTTCTGACACCTCCTTTCCTTGATTTGCTGCCAATTTTTCTGCATGCCTCCGTTTGGCAAGCTCACGTCGATGAGCTATTTCTTCTTGAGTTAAAGGCCTATATTTTAGATTAAAACAAGATTTGGAAATGTGATTTGTATTAAGTAAATTAAATCGCAATAATTAGAATCCTTTATTTGGCATAAACAAAAAGTTAGGCAGAATGTCTTTTGCCAACATGATACTACATATTTTAAGTCAGCTAAAATTAGAAAACTCTTTCTCTACCCTGTCTTGGAAGAGGCCACTCTGTTAAATTTCGGTTTATTCTGTTAAAATAAGGGTCTCAATTTTCACTTTTTTGTTAAAGATCCAAGCCAGTTCTCAAAACTGCTTTTTACACCATGTCCAGGATGTTATCCTGAGCTAGATGAGCAGTTAAGACTAAGCATAAAGTGTGCTGTATAACATCATAAAGGACAAGATTAAAACTGAAACAGCAACAAAAAATAATTCTAATATTCTGATGGAATTTCTATCTACTCACAGGTAAACTCAAGCAGTTTAAGTGCTTTAATGTAAGATTTAAAGCAATAACAAATGAAAAACTAAACTTTATATTGTCATTTTTCCATAAGGCAATATAAACAAACTTGGTTTTTAAAGGCATATCCTTTCAAGCATTTTAAACAGCAAAGTCAATTACACATATATAAAATCAAACAGCAGTGCCTGAAACAGTCCATTTGATTTTTTCATCTTGCTCTTAACAAAAATCTGTGAAATGAGGTTATCTTCTAATGTAATAAAGTCCAAACTATGAAATCAATTTCAGATACTAGTCATCTTCTCCTTTCAATTTCTCCTGTTTCTACTAATTTCCCATACAAAAGAGCTGGACCTGTGATCTTGCTTATAATCATTGCAGATCCTCTTTCTCAGCTGCCTACATTTTAAAAAGTAATCTTTGTCACCTGCTTATAAGGAGGAATTATTAATCACAAAGTCTTAGATCTTGACTTCAAATCAAGAAGCTGAACATAAACTCACAGCAAAACCCATCTACATGATGTGTTCTTACTCCTGCATTTGGTCATATGGGAGAGGCAAGAAAAATGGTTCTTAACTTTAAGACAGTTTAGGACACTTAAAATCAATTGTACCAAGCACAGTTTGCAAAACAGAGCACTCAAGCCAAACATTCCCTCATAACAGTTTTAGTTTGATGAGAAACCTTAGACAAGTCACTTCCAGTCTTTAATTTCCACAACTATAAAAACAGGTCAACATTTCCTGAATAGCAGTAGTTGTAATTAATGAAAAGAGGAAAAAAAAGTATAGCAAGCACTATAGCAGTAATGTCTTTACAGAACAAGCATATAAACATGATCTCAAAAAAAAAAATCAAATTAAATTTAATCACAACCTTATATCAACTAGACCACAATCCCAAATAGGAAAACAATCTATTACTTAAGGGACTAAGTTTTGTGTAGCCAGTAGTGACACTTACTGGATGCTTATTCTGCCTTACTGGATTAATAGGGGGCAGAAAGCCTCATGACTGAGACCAATGCATTGCTAGTCAGATTTTGTTCAGTATCACAGTATGGATGCTGTCTAATACATGACATCTGCATCCTGACAGATACTCAATTTAAAAATGGGTAATGAAATCCTTAATTTTGACCAAAATTATTTTTAGAACTTGTGGAAATCACTTTGAACGTGTTTATCATGTTTACTTAAATTGCAAACATTCAACTCATGTCAGTAAGAAAGCTATACAGTAAGTTAAAAATCTCTCTAAAAATTACTTAAGAGACACTCCCAGGAAAAACTGTCAGAATCTGAAGCACAGACTTTCAGAACTCACAGCCAGGGACAGACACACTGCATGTCATAGAAAAGGCAAAATAAGAGAAAACTGCCACTACAAATGTCCCAGAAACTTTTTTTTTCTTTTAAAAATCATCTCTTACACAATTATTGTGATGGAATTAAGAATCTATATCTCTGAAATTTGGGACATTGTGGTATTTCTGTTTTCTTTGTTTATTTTACTGCAAAAGACAGGGAGGCTTGACAATACAAAATACAAAGCAGATGGTGGAGAAGAAAACTTTTTTTATTATTTTTTTCCCCCTAAGGCAGCTGTTCAAAGTTATTTAAGGATTTGGAATGTCTGAAAAATTCCCAGAGGAGAGAGATTGATAGCGAAAGTACAGATGAGCCAAGGGTTGCATAAATGCAGTCTATATATGATGGCACAGTGTATGCATAAGCATATATGTATGCATTCCAACACATTTTATTGTCCAAAATTATTTTTTTAAATAATCCTGAGAGTAAAAGAAAAAAGTTTGCTTTTTTACCCTTCTTTTACTCTTTTTTTAAAGTATCAGCAAATTTAGGTGTCAGATAGCCCTTATCATAAAGGCTGAAGATACCTTGCAATCCTGAATCTGGTCCACTAGTGTCAGTTGCAGCCCACAGACACAGCTAATTATATTCCCAGATTGATAAGAAGCAGACTGAGTGTGGGTGGGACTCCAGTTAGGAGGTACAACCTAGACTTCCACCCTGGTTCTGTCTCCATCAATTTCTAGGAAATTAGTCACTCCCGGTAGCATCATTAGCAATCACAAAAAGATAATGTTGTCAAATAAATCCATATAGAATTGCAACACACTCAAGCAGAACACAGAACAAGATTAATGCATGTAAGGCACTGAATCTGAAACAAAACCAGCTTTAAATTATACCCTGATTCATTCAGTTTCTCCAGTTGGCAAAACCAATTAGAAGGGAAATCAATTTTGAACAAAAGTTACCCAAACCAGAAGAAAGATTCTCTCTTGCTTCTCCCTGCCACACTTCCTCTCTCCACTTTTTCAGCCCATAAGAATCTACTGCCTCATAAGAAGGGCAGAAAAAAATGGCACCATGCAAATCACACATAAAAAAGAAAATTAAAATTCTGGAGCAGAAACTAAAAGAAATATTCCCTACATCCAGAGAGATGTTACATCATCCAGAGACCATGCACACAGACCAGACACAAGTAATAAAGCTGATACAGACAGGTAACTACATTAGTACTAACTCATCTTAACCACAACCATGTGGCAAACAAATGCTATGGAAATAATAAAGTGGAAAGAATCTAATATACACACTGTTAACATTCAGTAGATTGTTGCCTCAGATTTCAGCTAAAGCAAGCAAGCTACTGTCAACTTCATTCCCACATCCTCCCAGCATAACTCAATGAAGTTCAAAACAAATACACTGAACTTCCTCATCCAATTAATCTTCTGAATCCAACAGCTTTTCTACCCTTCCACCTTATCAGAGACTTCATTACTCAAAAATTCATAGTGAATAATCAAACAAAAAACCCAAATACAAATTGGCCTCTGATTATTAAAGGAAGTGTTATGCTTATTTTTTTTAACCTTTTAACTTTCATACAACTTTAAAAAGAAAACTTCACAGCCAGAACATCAGATGATTTCCAAAGGTTGATACTACCACCCACATGTTTCTGTGATGCATCTCCCATGCCATGAGCAATGTTTCTGTAGTAACATATAATACCTTTTCTCCATATAGTTCTTATTGGGTTTAAGTTCCATGAGCTCACGGACATGTGCTTGACTTCATGAAACTAAGGGGGTGATTTCCATTATTATCTTTAAGTCAAAGTACTTCATAAAGAATCTTCTGGATTACTCTTCCTGGCTCCGCTCTTCAGAATTAAGTTCTAGCTAAATCATTGGTTGCTCTTCTGCTCACCATCTGGCACTCAAAGAATTCTGACTACAGCATCCCTAAGGACAGCTCCCTTGAGTACAGCTTGCTTGCTAAAATTCAGCATGGAGTATACCCAGTACTCTTCCTAAGCCTTCTGAAATTCCTTAATTTGGGGATTAAACTGCTTAATATCTATGGAACTAACATACACCTACTATGACTATTTCCTACCTTTTCTATTTTGACAGAAAGCACTAATCAAGGTGCACTAGAAATAAATGTGCATAAAAAAAACAAACAACTGAAAGTTACTCCAATCAGAATTTATGTGAAATGTCATACACTGATCTCACAGGGAATACATATTTCTGCACACAGCAATACTTCAGAATAAATAACCACAGGCATATCAAAAAAACACAGTGCCATTACATAGAGCAAGTAGTTCCAAAATAAGCCA
The DNA here is from genome assembly GCA_038090715.1 of Florisuga fusca. NCBI lineage: Eukaryota > Metazoa > Chordata > Aves > Apodiformes > Trochilidae > Florisuga > Florisuga fusca. The sequence continues at coordinate 2,314,048 of JAAWXA010000009.1, forward strand.
ATAAGGTCCTGTTTCCTACTGGTTTTAAAATATTTTAATATCTAAAGGAAGGAGATCACACTACATACTATTAACAGGGGTCCTAATTTATTTGTCTACCACCAATTGGTAGACACCAATTGGGTACCACCCAACCACCAATTATTTTTAAATTTGCAGGACCCTGTTATATTTAAAAATCTCCTTTGTCTGATTTTGTTTGAATTAGCAAATAAGTACAGAAGGCCAAACAGGAGAAACGAGAAGACAAAACAAAGTTGCATTTCTTTAGAAAACATGATAAAAACTAAGGGACATGCTGATACCAGATAAAAGTCTCATTTTTTTGCTGAAGAACGATAAATATAGCCTGAAAATCTAATGTAACCTCACCACAAATTATTTTCCCACATAACTCTAATTTTCTCACAGGTGACAAACTTTGTTATTTAAACAGTAAAGCCAAAAAACTTGCAGTTTTAGTATAGATCTATTAATTTTTAAAGTCACCTTCCAGAAGATACTAGTTGCCAACAGCAGTCTCAAAGGAGGTTGTTTTAATTAAAAATCCAACCTTCATTATCATATGCTGTACACCCTGGACTTAGAAGAGCTTTTTGCATTTCCCAACCTATGCTTAGAAAGTATAACAAGCTGATGGAAAAAGTATAACAAGCTATAGGAACTGCACACCCAATTTGCTCCTTCTAAGAAATTTACAAAAAGGTAACACTACCCAACACTGTTTTGCAAAAGGAAAAAGACAGTTGCAGCTGGAAGTAGAAAAGTGGAAGATCTCACACACTCCACACAGCCTTCACTCAATTCTGTTAAGCACAGTCTTCACCATGTAACTGTAAATAGCACAAAATGGCCAAAAAAATATGTTTGGGAACCACATTTTCAAAATGCTGTGCTTTCAAAACATATTTTGTTTCACAGAATAGCTTTCCTTCCTTTTTAAAACCAACTTACTTCTTCAAGAACTGCTTACCTGTAAGATCTTTACAATTTACATTTTGAGAAATACATGTTTTTCTATACTACTTTTTTTTTAAAAAAAATGGAATCCAACTGTCACTTCAAAGCTTTGTGAATAATACCTAATCAGCAAAATTACATGGTTTCAATTTACTGAGTAAACAGGGAGAAGGGACACACTGTCTACAGTCACCACTAATGTCTCATGTCTCTCAAAAATAATTCTAGGGCAGTCCTCCCTCTCCTACAATATTATCTTGGAAAGTCTTATTTGTCTAAATTTTGTATGGATTTTTGGACTGGTTTTGAATTACTTGGATTATAATTCAACTGCAGTCCTCCATGCAACTTAGTAAACGTCTTGAGTTTTTTCAAACAAAAGTGATGATCAGAGTCACAGATTTGTTTACACAATAAGTATCAGAGTGTAAAAATGAAATATTATTTGCATTCTGAAAACAAATTTTAGAATAACACATTTTATTAACTAAGAAGAAAATAAATCCAACAATTCACAATGTACAAGCTTCTGTACTGAATGCATCATTTCCAAAAATCAATAAATTGATCTGGTCAAACAAACATCATGAACCATAATACATGGCAATTTTCCTCAAAATATCCTTTTTGTCTTTGGGGCACTTTTTCTCTCTTTTAAAAGAATAGAAGTTTTAACAGATGCCATATAACCACACATGTGAAACAGCTCACCCTTAAGGGGGATGACTAAGGAGAAAAGAAAAAGCCCACCATGAAGCAGAGTGCTCAACAGCAAATGAAATGGAATGAAAATATTTAAGAGCTATCCATTAGTCTTGGCAAAGTCAGAATCTCTCAGAAACAGTCTTTTGCTTGAAAACCCATGTTGTAATCACAAAACAGGATTTGCAATAGGCTAGATTTTTCTTTTTTAACTTTTTGACTGAAATCTTGCAAATATATCCATGACTCACTGTGTCTGGTGTATGTAAAAGCCACCTATACCTCTATGCTACATCCTCACCATGTCAAAAAATCTCAATCCTCCCAACAAATGCAAGAACAGGTTAGAAAGTGATGGTCTGACTACAGTCTTCTCTTGATAACTAAAAGTATACATCAAAGGAAGAGGAGAAAGCAGGAATGGCACTGCTGTGCTACACCAGCCCCTGAGCAAGAACTCTTTAAGTACACTTAAGACTAGAGCTCAAAGTAAAACTGCACCATCTAGTGTCTGGTCAATCCATCAATGACATGCATCTTTTCCCTGAATTCAAATTTACTTCAAGGAACATTTTTGGTGGAACATTTGTAGATCAGAGCAGTAAGACAAAAAATGAAGTAAATCTAGGAAGTGCTTGGAAAACCTAAGATATTGGTAAAAAGCATTTTAGTCTAAAATTAATATGATTAAACAAATAGCCTCTTGAATTTGTTCAGAAAATCTCTAATTAGTGAATTATTTTCTCAGTTTGAAAACAATTTACTCATGCTTGCAACATGACTTTTATTCTGAGAAGTATCTAATGTAGAGCAGACAGTCAAATGTTACCTTTTCTTACCTTGGCTTATTGTGTGGCAATGCTTTTGCATCAACAGCAAACATTTTGGAAACAAAGACAATAACAGGGGCTGTTCCTTCACTACTGCATTTCATAAAAGCTGAACAAACATAAAAGGAAGTTATTTGCAAATTTTTTTTTCCCAACAGTACAGACAGAACTGTGGTTTTCCACGAATTTTAGAACTGAAAACAAATACTAAGCTCATTTCCTTCCAAAATCCCCAGTGCCAGCATCTTACATGTTACATCACTTGCAGGTTGATCTAAAAAGCACAAATATGGGATAAATACAAAATGTAATACTACAACATGTTACTGACAAACATCAACAAAGCTGCTACAACAAAATAACAATGAATTTAAGTACAGATTACTTCACATTTCATAATCCAAAGACAAACAAAACCACAGAGAGAGAAACAAGCTTCATGTTAATGGGAGAACACCTACTCACCACTTTTCAGTTCCTGAGTTTCTGGTGGCAAAGAATCAAATGTTCTAGCTCCAACACACATCAGCTTTTCCACTCTCTCAGCAGTGATGTCAAGAGGACTGGGAAGTTTATTACACACCATAGCTAAAATAAATGGCTAAGGACATATATTTTTACTTCCTTACTGAATGCAAATAAAAGGAAGATAAATGCTTTCAATGTTTGATTCTTTAAATCAGTCTCATGCACTAACTGCCAGCAATAACAGGCAGCTAAAATCCAGCTCTGTTGCATACAGCTGTGCTCTAAAGTCAGCAGTGGTGCCTGCATTTATCCCAGGCCAAGGTGGATGGTTAAGTAGGAGTGGCTCCTCCTGGTGCAATTGGGAAACTAAGAGTTGGGGCAAGATTTATAGAAATAATTTATATTTATAGAAAATATAGAAAATATTTATAGAAATAATTAGTATTTATACATCAATAATTTGTGTGTATCTATTGTAAGACAACATGTACTGTAACATAAACAATGACAAGCAAAGGCTGATCTTGGATTAAGAACGCACGTACCTAAAATCTAACACCTGATACAGAAGTTCATGGACAGAATAGCTAAGGCACTGTTATAAAAAGGGGACTGACTTATACTTTGGTAAAAATACTAAAATGCAAGTATTAAACTACATACTGAAAGAGCATTGGTAAACTACCTCCAGTTTTATAACTTGTTTGCCTAACACAAGGATACAGGCAAAAGCCCAAAGTTGGTAAAAATGTAAGATTAATTGTAAATATGTAAATTAATAAGACAAGTGAGAAAATAGGTCCCACTAGCACGGGCACAGATTTGAAAAATGGGAACAAATTATACCAAATCACACTTTGAAATACATGAGCAGTCTTTGAAGCCTGAGAAGTGCCTACGGAACAAAACGTAGTATATTCCTCATGGATACAGAGGACTGCATCAGATATTGGTAGCCACTGGCTACAAATGGCATTAAGATGAACTTTAGGGTCTGAATGCCGTGACTCCCGGGCACCAATTTTCAATCCCAAAGAGGTGACAATCTTTTCAATTTTTTCTTTGTCTCTGTAAAGAAAAGAAGTAGATTAAAAAACATGACAGCAATATATCATGAGCATCTACATTTCTTGTGCAAGTACTTCAAAAAATCACCACAGCACCTGGAAAGAGATGCCTTTATAGATCTTCTCACCTTTTCATAACAGCTTCATACAGACTCCATATGTTGTCCAGCACCAACTGCACAAACAAAGGTTTCTTTCCTTTTGACTGGTAGAACATAAACATACAGTAATTAATAGCAATTCCTCACTTTTACTATAGGCTTAAGACTGCACTTTTAATTGGCCATTTTCATAATAAGCATGAAAAACATTTATTCAAAATCAAGAATTATCTGTTACTACACAAAATAACTACTTCAGCAGTCTGTCTTTTAAGAATGGTGTAAGACACAAAATAAGTATGAAATTTAAAACTGAAGAAAAAGTGTTTCAACTCAGAAAAAGAGCATACAGGACATGTCTACCTTGAGCCTGGATATCAACAGTTTTACAACTATTAATTGTCACTTATTACAAAAAAAAAATCATCATTAAATGAAAATAGGGAAACTTCCTCTTCCCTCTTAACACTTAGTGGTGGAAAAGCTTTATGCAAAAGAATTGTAGTTTCAAGGCCAAGGTTTCTGTACAGCATCCAATGGGTTCTCACTAAGATAAAAAAAGATTTTCTAAATTCTAAATGCTAAACTAAGTGTGAATATCCTGAATCCTTCACTGTTGAAGGATTCTTCACAGAAGACACAGATCCACTCACTACTCTGGTTTCTACACTGTCAGTCTTCCACTCATGACATCTGTTTTGCACTATGGCTTATCCTTGAACCTGGAATGTCCCTTTGTGAGGAATAGAATAAAAAGATTACAAAATAAAACATATCTAATATTTACTATAACCTCCCTACCTGATCACCCTTCATTATCTTCTTTGTTTTTGTGCTTAGATAATAGTCTCCCCATAAAGTCTTCATTAGTACTGCAGGCTTGATTCCAATCTTTTGGCTGTACAGTTTGGCAAAATGCTCAATGCTGAAAGGAGACAAAATGCAGCATCTTGATAAAAATGCTTTACCATTTACATGTGCTTATCAGCCTAAGCAACACACAAATCTCAAAGCTTTGTTTTACTCTCATTTTTCTGATTGCTTTCACATTAGCTCACACTGTTTAACACTTACACCTGCAAAAATACTAAGTCATAACAGCTCAAAATTGTTGGCAGTACATTTTTGTTTAGTTTCAAGTAAGCTTCAAGGTTGAACTTGTTTATTTGAAGTATTTGTGTACTACTCCCACAATAAAAACTTAAAACTATAACACAAATGTCCTAATTATTTATGTCATGATTCCCAAATGTATTCCATGAAAGAGATCCCATGACACATTTAACTATGGTCTGTGACCAGAACAGCACAAGTTAAAAATCAAGCCACATTTGAATCATCAGTTGGTGGTAATCAGAGTTTAAATTAACTTATTAGGACACTACTTGAATCACTATTTTAATAATTAATAACAATCAGAAAATAGTATAAAAAATGTTATGCCAACTTGTATTATAGACAATTGTATTGTTCAGTGGTCCCCATGAGTTAATGAAATCAGGTTACTTATGACTTAATGAGGGAGTCCTGAACATTCGCATGCAGAAAAAAAATATACATTTACAAGTAGAAAAATCCTATTTACACAACTATGCTATCTGATTATCTGTTCTTTGAAATACAGAATTCTCATTTTTCTACACACCTAATAAAAGAACTGTCCATGTCAGCAAGTGAGTTCTGAACTAACACCAAAAGGAGACTTGTTTACAGCAATTATCCCACAATGGGGGAGAATCTTCAAGTTTCCTGTGCCAGCAGCTCCTGTATATGTATTTATGGCACTCTTGAGGATTATAAGAAAAGCATATACACTAACTGTGCAGGACAAGGCTGGCACTGTCTAATGGCTTAATTTTTTCTGCCATGACAAGTCATAGTACTTTTAAGAACAAAATCCACAGACATTCAACAGCAGCAAGATTTGCCCCCGATTCAGAAGATGCTCCACTGATCCATATTTCTCCACACATTACTGCTTGTAGTACAGAAGTACCTCTTAAAACCAATTAAGGAAAATGTTCTTTTTTCCCCTTCCCATTATATGATTTATCAGAACCATCTGTTCATCATAAGAAACAAAGCAGTATCTAAAAGCCAACAATCTCCATCTGATTTCTCTACAAAAAGAAGACACTAGGGACTCAGCCCCTAAGCACTGTTTTAGAAAGGTTTTCTTTCCCACCACTTGGTGTATAAATCTATGTTAATACAAATGAGATCCATAAATTGGAAGTATATCACAGAGTAAACTCCTACGTCAATAAATTAAGTATTTTTTCTCAACTTCTGAGCTGGGGAAGGAAATCAGTTTTCTGTCACATTTGTATGAAATTTAATTCTATCTGCAGAGAAATTATCAGAGGAAATCATGAAGCGACAATAACTATCTGAAGTCTCACTTTTACAAAAATAACCATTATGTTTACTTATTAAGCTTATGTTACTTATTAAGCAACAAAGTACTTAACTGTAAGATTTTGTTTAGGAAACATTTTTCTCAATGTTTAGCATTCTCTGGCAGCATACTTTTCAGCTTCCCAAAACAAAAATGTATCTTTTTGTTTTTATTTACATTTAATCCTTTCCACAGACTTTGTCAGTATCCAAAACAAAAGGAAGCTGCAGACTGACCAATCTTTTTCCATACAGGACAAAAATTGCAGATAGCTCTAAATCATTTCAATATCTGCTGAAGAAAATGTTCATACTGTTGACTTTGAACTTCAACAATTTGTAACAGTTACTTTCCGAATGTGCAACAGAGTATTTTAGTATCATAATCTATTTTCCTCATGGAATTTCATTAAGAAACTGCAAGTCAGGAAAGCTAAAGTCTACAGAAATCAAAATTCTGTTTCCCTACATATCATAAAACAGAAGAGTGAGTGTGGACACCACATGGGAACAGGACTTCAGATGTTTGTTAATGCATGGATCAAAGGCAACTCAAAACTCTGCCAAGCCTTCAGAAATGTCTTCTCCCCACACACACATCCTCTATGAAAAGTCCTCTTTTAGACTAAAGAACACTTCAGTGTCTGAATTTTAAGATTGGCTTTCAATTTACTTTAATACTACTTGCACTCTAATTTTCTGTTTTGTAAATTATTATTATTCATGGCAGATAAACAAGGTCAGCTTCAGAATTTTTAAGTCTAAGCTTTTACATAAGGCTCCATGCATAACAAAAATTTCTTGTCACTGAAGAAGAAGAGGGGTTTTTGTTTGTTTGAAGATTTTACTATCATAAAGACATGCACTGTATTACTGTTTCATTTTAATGACATTTCCATGATGAAGACAACGACTCCACCTTGTGGTAGGCGACCAGAACACGTGTAACTATTAACTAGCCTGCCCTTTGAAACTAACGTCTAAGAACAGGAATGAAAAGCAAAACTGATCATAAACTGAAACACAGCAATCCAGAAAATCTTCTGAAATTGTTCTACCCCTAAATTCTTACGTTTATTTTAACATCACTGCAATGCTATTTAGCAACTGCTGAAACATTTGGTAAAAAGAGCTAGGAAATGCACCTGAAAACAACAACAAAAAAAGATTAAAACTGAAGAACATAAATACTTCAGAACAAACGTGAGATTCCAAGGACAAGTCTGGTGCAAAAAAACCCAGATGACAGTAATGCTGTGACTCAGAATTGTTTTGGGCTAAATTGGAAACATGAAACTACTGCCCTAATGCCAGCTGCCTGCCTCATGCTTGTTATGAATGTCACTGTCCCAGTAACTGGAAGACCCAATCTACTTGTAAAGCAGCTGCAGTTTTTGACCTCTTCCATTACAGCCTTTCAGCAATTAATATAATACTAAGCTTACCAGGCTAGGCTGGACATGACAGTGGGCTCAGTAGCAGCTGTTGTGTAAGTAAAACAAGGACTGCAGTCACATAAACAACAAAGCTGGTAATGTTTTTCAGCTGTTCAGTGTTAATATATTAGAACTGATTATGTATTGTTGCATATCACAAAAAAACAAAACAAAACAAAACAAAAAAACATCTTTAGGAATGAGAAGAAACTGAAAATACTTAAAGATTAACTGCAGTAATCAATTTTTTTAAAAGACATTAACTAAATCCCAGACATACCCAAAACCCCAGCCATCAATTGCACTTGCAAACACCACATTTCCATGGTCTGGTGAAAAATAAAGATGTGAATCATCAGTATCTTCCAATCCAGTACTCCAGTCATAAATTTGATCTCCTGGAGAGATGTCTGAAACATGTTCACTTTCTGTTTCTCTCTCGGCTCTCTCTTCTAAGATTTTAGAGGTAAAGAGTGCTCCAGTGACTGCATTGATCTACAGAAAGATATGTAAATTACCCCAAAATTCATTCACTCTTTCACAACCCTTGCAATTAAAATGCAATTTCCTCCACCCTCCAAAATATAGAAAACATTTTTAACAAGACAGCATGCTTGTGTTTCATTTTGCAATTTAAAACACAGACCTCATGCATCTATTCATGCTTATTTGAAGACAGCAGGAGTTTGATGAGACTAACATTTCAAATAAAGCACTGTGTTCTTTACAAGTCAAAGTCTGCCATATCAGGATTGAATCAGATACAGACTATCAAATGTAATACACTTTGTGTCTCAGAAGGAGCAGGAGAAGAACTTGTTACTGCAAACAAACAATAGACAATCGCAAAGGGAAACCAGGTGGACAAGTGCTTACAAGTAAGCTGAGCAGAAAAAAAAGGTTTGAAGGCAACTTAACTTGCAATTTAAAAGATAAATTAACTTTATCCCTACATAAAACCTTCAATACCATGAATGGTCTAAAGATAATATTTGTCTATCTCAGAAGAAGTAAAAGCAAATTAATAGGAAGAATGAAACATTCAGCATATCTTTTCCAAAAATGATGACCCTTCTGAAGAAAGTCACAGTCAGAAATCACTTGATACCGTTTTTCTCTATTGCAGGCATTCTGAATGAACCTCAAAACCAACAAAATAAAATTTCTTTCACTGTTAAAAATTAGACTAAATGTTACAATGCTTGATCCCACAAAGTCAGAAAAGACCAATTCTGCTGCACTCAATTTATTCCAGCTCTGAGGCAGTGAATATTACAGTCTCTCTCAATTCAAGAATGAAGAAAAGTAGGAACAAAAACTCAACAAAATATGCTGTGCAGACATGACACTGTAATGGGAATACCTGTTCTAAGATATTCTTAAGGTGCAAGTATGCCTCCTGAGGGGTGAGTTTGAGCTCCACAATCAAGCGATCGATTTTATTAATCACCAGGACTGGACGTATATTTTCCAGCCATGCTTGCCGTAGAACTGCTTGAGTCTATTAAGAAGGAAAGAGTTTTTTAAAAAATCCATTACAGAAAGCTCAAAACCACAAAAGAGATGGAATATTAAAGTAAAGGTCAATATAGTTCTAAAATTTAATGAAACAAATAATAAAGGAAAGGTTAACATTCAAACCAGAAATCTGAGTCCCACAGTACACAGTGTTAGTTATTACAGAATTCTGCAGAATGGCAGAATTTCATGACAAAAATGCCCAGAGGAAACAAAAAAACCCCTCTTTATAAAAGTAAGCAATGAAAAAAGCAATCTGAATGCTAGTTTGCATATTATTTCACTTTCAACAGCCTCAAAGCACATATAAATATATTAAAGTGTTTCCCTTGGACATTTCTTTATTCTCTATACAAATAATTCCATTACCAGAAATATCACATGCTGTTTCAACCCTCCATCACTACACCCACTCACCAGCCTTGCTCAAGTTTTCAGCACAACCAGGAAACTAACCCCCCTCTTTTGTACCTCAAGTATACTGTAATTTATTAAAATCTTTTAAAAACTTCTAAATCTAGCTCATCTTTTATTTCTACACAGTGCACTGAAGACTCCTCTACCCACTTTAAAATAAGATTTCTTTACCCCTTTGCTCTGTTTAATATACTTTGGTTCACCTGTGGACAGACTCCTTCAACAGCATCCACCACTACAATGCAACCATCACAGAGTCGGACAGCAGTAGATACTTCTGAAGAAAAATCCACATGCCCTGGGGAGTCTATTAAATTAATCAGATACTCCTGATCACCTAGGGTCAAACAATAAATTAATATTTTAGAACAGTTTTAAAAAATATTTCTTTCAGCCACCATACTGCTCAAGATGTTATTCTTAGGACCAAGCAGTAACCATTGCACTAAAGACAAACTCCAACAGGACAGGGAGACTCTCATCAGAACAACTTTGCATGGCTTGTGCCCACTTCATTTGCATTTCACTTGTATTGTCAATCTCTCAAGACACAGCTACCATTGGAAAATTAAAACATAAATAAACCAAACAAAAAGAAAAATCCAAACCCTGAACAAACTTTTAGTAGCACTACAAAGAAATCACTAGCTGAAACACAACTCACCTGCATTACAGTCTGGGTTTCAAAGATAAATCACAAAAATAAATCCCACATTCTTGATAAAATGCCTTATTTCAGCCTTGTTACTTTTTAAAACCATGCCTTTGACTCTGTATTGCTGAAATATTTTCACTACAGCGGAACTCTTCCATATTTTCTACCTTACATCCCCCAAAACTGGCTTAGATTCTAGTTCAACTTTTGATGAACTCACTGCATTTATCACCTGCCACAATCAAAATAAGATCAAACAACTGTTTAAGAAATTGTACTAGCCTAAGTTTCAATACAACAGAAAAACAACAGACATAAAATATTCTGAGCATTAAAAGTAAAGTCATGTCAGAGTCAGCAATAAAACAGCCACAATTTGCAACACTTAACTGGAACATCATTGATTTTAACTATGATGAAAGAGAATGACTAATGGTGGCTTTCATGTTCATGCAATTTTTTTGTTATTATTTTTTTCTGCACAGCCTGTTGCTAATGTATCATGTTTCTAATTCACTTAACTGAGGATAAGACTAGTGAGAAATATGAGAGTCTTAACAAAGATGACAATGTAACTACACTGTTAAAAAAAGTCTCTCTTTTGTCTCTCTGAACAATTTACTGAGATAAGGCCTTGCCTTCAAGTGACATTACTTCAAGACTTAAGAGCACAGTATAAAGATTCAGATGTAAAATAAAAAAATACACTAAACTATCCACTCAGAGAAACAATTAAGGATGGTTTTCCTAACCCAGAGGTGCAACTTGATTATCTTGGTTAACAGATGAATGCATGCCTAAAACCTCACAGAACCATGGCCTAACACTGAGAAACACAAAGGCAAAAGTTTCATACAGAAATATCTCAACAGCAACAATTTAGAGATAGGGAAAATTAACCATAATATCTATCAAAGTTTATACTTGCCTACATCAACAACTTACCTTTCATGAAGTGCAATGAAATTGCACTCGATTTCATCGTTATTCCTCGGACCTGTTCATCCTCCCTGCTGTCCAGGTACCTCAGCTGAGTATAAGAACAAAAGAGGAGATAAATCTGTAGAATCTGTACCTTCACAAGTTATTACCAACTGTCAGAGAAGACACCTTAAAAAAATTAGGAATGGCATTTCCTCACACATCACTGATTTACAATCCTAGCACATACACAGCAGAGTTTTGTGAAAAACAGCAATATAACTTTACCTTTCCTGCCAAGCGGCTCGAGATTATTCCATTGCTAGATATGAGACAGTCAGCTAGAGTAGTTTTGCCTGAAAAGAAATATAAATTACTTTGCTTAAATTATTATAGGCAATAGAAAAATACGCAACAATATTCTGAATGATGACAACATCTAGAGTTCTGAGATATCAGTATTAAAAAAGGCTTTAAAATGCCACAAAAATACAAACTAACTTAAAAAAAATATACCAAAAAACAATTATCCAGCTTCATTTATGTGCACACAAATTTACTTTTGTAGAGTGGATGCAACCCTACCTGTCACGACCAGAAAAACGTGTGACATCATCATAATCTACATTCATTATGCAATTAGACCAAAGATTTGTATCCTAAGATGAGCATTTATTATTTCCACCAGCATAACCAACTTCTTTAAGTAAACATTGAAACACAACAGCCTACCTCACACGTGCATATATACTTAATTCATGCCAACACTGACCATCGCAGAGGCACAAAATGTTCAGTTTCAACTACTCCCAAATACAGTGCAATGCCCTCCTAAATTCTAAAAGATAAGCTGCACCAGGACAAATTAGATATTCACAAAGCAGATTTCCTTCTCAGAATTAGGATTAAGACAGTTTAAAACTAAACCTGTGAAAACTGCTTTAAAACAGTGACCACAGTATCTCCCATGCACAGTACCTCCTCACATGCACACACACACAAGCTCCCTCACAAGGTTTCCACCGGTCTCAAGCCCCTGTCTTACCGTGATCCACATGGGCCAATATGCAGATATTCCTGATTCCAGAAGTCTTCTTCTGCAGGCTGACCATCTTTTCCACACTCGTGAGGACCATGGTTACCTAACTGTGAGCAGAGGAAAGGGATTTTATTTAGGAGGCAACTCAAGAAACAGCTTTTCTTTTCCTTTGTTTTTCTTTTTATTGTTGTTTTGTTTGTTGGTTTTTGTTTGGTTGGTTGTTTATTTTTTTAAAATTCTTTGCATCGTGACTAAAGTTACTCATCAGGAAAAGCTCCTCTTGACACGTGGGGCGCGTCACGTTCCTCCGACACCATTTATTTCACGCTTCATACCCCAGAACCTTACCAGACACGCAGCCCCCCGCCTGTTTCTGACAGGAACCTCAGGGTTCGGTTCGGTTTTCATTACGTACGGAAGCAGAACCGCCCCGGGTGCCCCGCAGCGCCACAGCCTCGGGATTGACACTCAGGCCGCGCAGACCGGGGGGGCTGCTCTTCCCGTCCCGTCCCGTCCCCCCGAACCCCCTCCCTCTGCACCGCCGGGACCCGCATCCCTCAACGCACAGCCCGCCCGCGGGGACTCTCGGGGACCCTGAGGGGCGGGGGTGGCCGCAGCCCCTCCCGCAGCGCTTCTCCGCCGGGGCTGAGGCGGGGNGCTCCCCGCGGGGACGCCGCCGTTGCCAGGCGACGAGGAGCGTGTCCCTCACCTGTCCCGGCGGAGAGGAGCAGCATGAAACCGCACCGCTGCCTCTGCCAGATTTGTACCTGCGGGTAAGCAGCCCCGCGGGGCGCCACCGGCTTTCGGGGAACGCGGGGAGACTTCCGGGAGAGCGTGTCCCCCCCCTCAGCACCCTGGGCTACTGTCACCCCCATCCCCCTTGTACCCCTCCTCACCCATCCCGGGGGGCGCGGGGAAACCTCTGCCTGGTCCTGGCTGCTTGGAGCAGTGGGAAGGCAGAAATCGGATAACATTCCCATTTCAACAGTTTCTAGCTTTTTTTTTTTTTTTTTTTTTTTTAAATGCTGCTGTTCGGGGGGGAGGGACAGCACCAAAGGAACCCCTTCGGAAGACCTCTGGCTAAATCAGCCCCGATAGACACCTCTGCAAGAGCTACAGCATTTAAAACAGGATTAATACATCTATCTGCCTTTCTAATAGCACACTCAGCAACAGTCTCCACTGTGCAGGGAAACCCCACTATTTCTTTACATTCAATCATCCCATAAGGAGACACACAGTTCAACATTGCACTGTGGCCTCTTTGGCCAGGGGGGGCTGGCGTAAGAGGGTAGAGTAGGCAATTCTTTTGTTTAAAATTACTATTACAAGTCTATAAGAAATATTATCAATGCCATAGGTAAAAAAAAAATCCACAAGTCAGCTTTCACAAAACCTTTAGGGATTCAAACTTAACAAAATTCAATCATATATCTATAGGTTTGGAATTAGTACTGTTAATGTTTTCAGTTTCTTGTCTGCCTACTTAAAAAAACAAACCAAAAAACCAATGAACCAAAACAATCCCAACCCAACAAACAATCAAACAAAAACCCCAACCAACCAGCCAACCAAAAAAAAAAAACAAAAAACAAAACAAAGAAAAATAAGCATCCTAGACTTCAAAGATTCAGTCTTTAAAAGAATAAAAATTCTAACAACATCTAGGAGAGTCATTGTAGGATTACAAAAGTGTCATCACTATTGAAAGTGCAGGGCCAGTCCTGTGGCTGCAAAGGGCACCATAAGCTACAAGTCTCATTTTGGGGTTTTTTTATAGCAGACACACTTCTTATGTGTTTCTGTATGAGAAGTGTCTCTCTCATCAGCCTCTTTGTTTTTTTAACCTCTACACAAAGAGGAGAGAGAGGCAGTGTGTAAAGCTTCTCATGTTCTTTTTGGCCAAGGCTGTGGCTGTAGTTTGCCCCACAAATTTGTTTCAAAAGTCTTAGTGTAACAAAGAGCTGGAAAACATTTTCATGATGAGATAATAAATCTGGCTTGGGCTCAAGTATAAAGCTGTTGAGATAACACAATCTGACAGCACAAGAAGAGCTTCAATTCAACTGAAAATATCTCAATTCAAAAACACAGTTTAACAATATGAATGATTGAATAAAACATGTGCAAAACTTGTCATCTAGAATAAGCAGCACCCAAGTTTTTACAGTCAATAAAACCTTAAGCTTTTATTGATTTAGGCAGGACATTGTGTTTGCTTCAGTGTAGCTATACTGTTTCTGTTTTTAGGGCAAGACTGGGTTGCTTGGCAGTGTTACCTGGATTTTGTGTGTACACATCTTAGAAGAGATTTAAAATGGAAAAAAAACCACAACAAAAAACCACAAACTAATATTTTTTTAGAAGATATCATTTAGTTATTTGTAGGAAAGTCTGTGGGGATATAATTACTGTTCAATTATAAACAATAATACAGAACAAAACACTCTTTCCTAGCTGTTTAAAGAAGAAAAAAAATATTAAAATTTTTACAGAGAGGTGTTTTGCTTGTTGGTGATTGTTTTTTCTGGATCAGCTTATGTGAAACTGGAGATCATCAATTTGAAATTTATGTAGATGAATATTAAATATGAATAAACTCCTTTGAATTGTACTCCTAAAATATGTGATGATTATCATTTGATACTGTATATTTCAAATAACTTTCAAAACATAGTCAATGGTTTTAGCTTCTGCTTAGCTATTGCTTTTAAATACTAAATGACACTGCATATGCTGTTTATACTTACTGGAAAAAAATTACTAAGGTGGTAACTAAATTTCATGAATAATGTAGTGGCAGGCAAGCACCATGCTGAGAAATAGCTCACTTCCTTATTTGCCTACTTTTCCTGTTCTTTCCCTCTTCTAACTTAGTTTTTAACTGTTAGGTTCTGAATAGGTCTCTCATTTGTTACTGGACTCCCCATTTACTTGACTGGGGAGTAAGGAGCTGAAGCTTTGAGAGGATCTTGAGAGGATCTGCCTCCTTAGACAGTGCTACCTCTTTCTCGTCACTTGAGCTATAGGGCTGGCAAGGTCAGACAGCCAAAACTATACCAGTTTTATGGTTCCAGGTTACTTATTTTGGTGGTTTGTTGTTTCGAGGTTTTGTTTGGTGTTTTGTTTGTTTGTTTTGCTTGATTCTTTTTTATTTCTTCCTTTTTTTTTTTTTTTTTCCTCTGCTGTTATTCAGTGCTAGGTAAATTTCTCTGCAGATCTTTGAAGTATTCTTTGAGTATCTGGCTTCCTTAAACTTGATTTGTATTCATTAAAAAATGTACACTTTTAGCTTTCTTGTTATTTAGTTTTAGTTTTCATGATGATAATTTTACAAAATTGTTTTTTTTAAAAAAAGTTTGCTTTATATTTTGTTATTTCCCTTTGCTTATATCTGAACCAGGATTGCAAGTTGTTAGCTACAAGTAGGAGGGATATCCTCCATTATTTACCACCTTAAAGGAGAGATTAGGAAATAATCGTATGTCAGCCAAAATAAATTTTTAAAATCATAATTGAAACAAACTATCAGAGAGATGTAAGTGTATTATGCAAATTAGAATGAATATAACAAGATTTTCAGAGCAATATAGAAAATAACATGCACTTTATAATGTCATACCTAACTAACTAAAAATGATAAGGTATAAGTAATAAATTAAGACTGTTAAAGCCTTTTACTATAACTGTATCATTGAAATAGGCATCAATAAGAAGCAGGTACAATTGAAATAAAACCTAGTGAGAAAAAGACATCATTACTTCTAAACAAATTCAAATTCAGTTTGGGGGTAGGGGATCTAGTCCGCCCTTGAAAAAAAAAAATGTTGAAAATTCAGGAACAGTCTGCAGCACACTAGAATTGCAGATGATATCACAAAACATTAATCAAGAGTTGGTAAAAATAAGTGAGCAGATGCATAGAAATAAAAAGCAATTAGGGAAAATGATAAAAAAGACAATACGAGAGGAGAAATGAAGCATAGTTATTTCCACAAATGATACTAGTAATATTATTAAAGATTTTTAAAAAGGGAGGAAAGTGAATGTTGGTTCTATCATCTTTTCAGAGGGCTCAGATCAATTCTATCCATCCTTTGTATTCCACCCTCACTGCAAAGGACTGATGATACCATTTATTACTGTCTTCATTAATTCCTACTATGCCATCAGCACAATATTTTGTGGTTTTATCACTCAGAGAAGATTTTCAGCACAAGCCTGATTGACACTGATCAATCTTTCCCATTTGTAATTCACCCCAGAACCAGGCTATGAGTTTTCTCCTTACGTGCAGCTATTGAAAATGATCTCATCTGATGTGTTTTACCCAGGCGCCATCGCTGCCCTCATAAACCCACACGGATTTATGATGATGGACAACAGGCATTCCTCACAACAGAGTATGTGGAAAAATATCCCAAGTATAGCAACATCTCTCCTCCCCGGAGCCTTAAGCCGAAACAAGAGTACCAAGTGCATCGTGGGAAAATGGAAGGAATTACAACATTTAAGTAAACATTTCGAAGCAATGCGTTTTACAATTATCTATAAAGTTTCTTGTACTTTCTCATTTAAAGGGGGACTGAACATGGTACTGTAATCATTTTCAAAATTCATTCATTGCATCCTTTCCATTTCTAGCATGCTTAGAAGTTTACTTTTTAAGTGCAGAAATATCACAAAAAGGTAAAAAAATAGCAAAGCATGAATACAAAAGATATCCATTCTTTACAGCATTTTTTAACCTGTAATCTAAAAATTTTGTCCTTGTTTTCAGCCTGTTTTGAAAATCTAGGTCTCATTGAGCCTGAAAAAAATTGGCCAGTTGGACCACTTTCTGTAATACATATGTGAAATCATAGATAGTAGGAAAATTAAATCTGAAGGAAAATGTACAGGGATTTTATTATTATTGCTATTGTTATTCAGGCTGTACTGAAGTATTAGGAATCTGAAGAAAGGCAACTGTAAAGTTGTTCAGTCCTGTCAGAGCACAGCCTCTGATGTTGAACTTACAAAATTAAAAAGCATCTTTCAAAGAATTAAAAAAGGACATCACTCATGCATTATGAAAAAATGCAACAGGAGCATAGACCTTTACTTTTTTTTCATTACTGTTTTTCTTTTAAGATGTAAGGGCAAGATGTTAAACTTTGTAATTTTTTTTAAATAGAAGAACAAAGGGGACATCCACAGCAAGGCCAAATGCCCTTATGCAAGATTGTCTATGTACTGTGTATACTTTCTGAACGCCTACATATGTAGTATACACCCTGTAATATAATGTGCACTTCTAAGAAACACTGAAATGCTGTTTCCAATTATATTCCATTCTCCTCATGCAACTTGCACATTCTGCCACTCGTAACAGTTTAATCTTTGCTTTGCTTCTGCTTTCTGGCTCACTTCTTTGTAAAATTACAGTAACTTTTTCTCATCTCCTTTCAGACAACTTAAAGAATATTTTTTAAACTGGGAGTGAGAGTCAGAGTTGAAAAAGTGATTTCACCGTCTACCTTTGAGTAAAGGCATCAGGTTTATGTATTATGGTTTCCTTTCCTCCTTCCTATCCCTCTAATGTTTGGCATCAGATTGATTTTTCAGGGTAAACGTTATAAATCATTGTTTTTCCACATAATGAAAAAATTACAAAACTCACTCCATCAGAAAGCAGCAGCTTTTTTAACCAGCATTTCTTTTTTCCCCAATTCAGATCTGATTATTTACCATATGATATTGTGAAGCGACCTTTTCGGGTACAAGAAGAATATAAACCAAAGATGGGACAGATAGAACTGGGAACCACATACCAGAAAGATTATAATGCTCATAAAATACAACCAGTGACATTAGTAAGACCTCTAGAAAGAAAGCACACAACAGGAGGAAAATTGGATACCATACCAACCTATCAAGGTAATAATGTATGCTGCCTTTATAAAGAGAAATAATGAAGAAGAAGGTAGTATTCTGAATTTTCTGTATTAGAGCCTGGATTTCTCAGCTGGGGCCTGAGAGTAAGACATAATAGAAAGAAGGTGACAATGTCTTAAAATGTTCCACACTCTTAGAAGTGACATTTATAGGTTCTAAGCAAAAAGCCTTTCCTGTTTTCTTGGCTAGAAGAAGAGAAATTCTAACATACAATTGGTTAGGCTATCTCAGGCAAAAGTTGGTTGTGATTAAGGTGCCAATATATCTTTCAGATTCTTTTAGCTCATGTAACATGTTTTTCCATAGGGTAGGTCAAAAGTTGATTTTAGATTTTTCTTGTACACTGCATAGTTTGCATATCATCCTGGTAATGATCTATTTTGACACAAATTATGATATTAAAGTGAGCAGCACAAAGGCACTAAATCTCCTTTTAAATCTTTCTGGCAAGTGATCTTAGTATACTTTATACAAGTAGAAAATTCTATGTATAAAATGTGTTACTGAATTTGTACTGCATTGAAATCCCAGTAAGTAAAAATAACTGATGAGATACAATCTACTTGGGTTCCTGGATGAAAATTAAGATGTTCCTGATTATGAGGGCCACTGTTACTGAAAAGTTAGTTGACATAATGCAAATCAGATATGGCTATTGAAGCAGGAAGTTAGAATGCTTGGTGCAAAATGAGCAGAGTGCAGTGACACAAAGAGTTGGAAAAATAAAATTGGGGACAAAAGGCTCTTCAAAAAGCCAGTTATACTCCTCTAGCTTAAGTTTAGGCCTGTGCTAGATAGAAAAGCATTTTTATAAATACCTTATTTATATTTATTAATTGTAAATAATTTATAAAGAAAGAAAACTTTTTACATTTAGCCTACTTGTAGGTAGTAAGCTAGCAAATAATGAATAATTTAACCAGAATACAACTAAGACAGCAAGCAACTGCTTCATTTAAAAGGTATGTTAGCAGTTCTACAGGGAGTTACGATCAAAGAAAGAAAAAAGACTGGAGCTGAAGAACAGTGATTGAAAGACAACAAATTGATTCCAACTGCCTGTGGAACAGTGTAGACTGGACAGTAAGTTTTGTAAACATAGCATAAGTCTGTTAGTAAAAAAAACCCAGAAGAAAAGAAATGTGCCAACAAGCTTTAAGATGATGTAATGTTCACATGGAAATTATGAGGCAATTCTTCCAATCAGTGGTCATGACCTATTGACCTATAAAGTTCCTTTCAGTCTTGTATATTTGCATAAAGTTCTAATTAAAATGTAAGATATTCTACATTAAACATGTATATGGCTATTTTCTGTACAAAACACTTACTAAGTATGTACATGCAACATTTTCCATGAGGAAAGAACCAATCTAGGGCATCATTTACCAACTTTTTGTCTATTTTTATCACACCAATAATAGAACAGTTTTGTCATAACACAAACATGCAGGCAGCATTCTCATTCTCATTTACATACCTTTTATTTGTTATGCAAGATTTATTACCAAAAGACTTTGGCTTAATTTAAGCCAATGGTCTTAAGTAGTAACACCAGTATGGTGAAATTTTGTTTTTGCCTTAAAGATGACTACAGACCGTGGGAAGTTCAAAGACGGGAGCCAGGCAAGGTGGGGCATATATACCATCCACCTACAGTGAAGTTTGGAAATTCTACTACATTTCAAGATGACTTTGTTCCTAGGGAACTGTATCCTAGGCAAAGTTTTAAACCTCCCTGTATAGCCAGGCTTTCAGATGTGCCTTTCAATAGCACTACAAGCCATCGCACTGCTTACATTGCTCATCAGCTGGCACCCAAATTCATAAGACCAAAAGAAGAGTACAAGCCAAGCAACCAACCTTTTGAAGATCTCACAACCCACAGGAATGATTTTAAAGGGCTACCTGGGCAACTTGCAAAAAGCTGCAAGCCTGAAAATGCCAAAGTTGGATGCAGTGCTCGCTTTAATGGAATCACTGAATTCCAGGATCGTTTTCAGCCATGGCTGGTTTCCTTGCCTGAGGTCCGCAAAACAAAAGAGTATGTTCCACCTCCAGGCAACATGGATTTTCACTCCACAAGCCATCTTGATTATGTTAAGCATGAAGTTTCTCCTGCTGTCCCCATAAGACCAGTTTCTAATAGAAGAACCCCCAATGCCCCTTTTCAAGGGAACACGACTACGAAGGAAGATTTTAAGGCCTGGGACAGCTGTCGACAGGAGATTACTAAAAGAGCACAGGAAATTCCAAAGCCCACCGGAAAATTTTATGATTTAACTACATTCAAATCTCATTACATACCATATCAGATCATCCCAGCTCAAGGTTTCAAACCTGTACATGCCATAGTTCCTACTTCAGCTCCTTTTCAAGATGAAACTGTGTATCGCACGGAATATACTCGGAAGAAACTGGAGATCTGCCCAGCATGTTACCCATCCCCTCCAGGTTACATCTATGTAAACACAGATTCTCATGGTCACAAATTCTTCCGCCAGCTTACTCCAGAATTTTCTGAGTTAAGTAGTAATCCTCTTGCAAAGGAAGTAGCTGTTGTGTCATAATACTTAAATGAAGTATTTCATGCACCCTAGTGAAATAATTGGAATCCTACTGGTTAATTTAATTTTCTTTAAATAACACTGATAGCACAATAAATACTGCAAATTCTGATTTTTAAAAGCATTTAAAGTAATCACTTGAAGAAAACCAGAAGTTTACTAAAAGACTGATTTTAAAATTGCCAATTTTTGTAGGAATAATGCACCTTTTTTACATGGCATCTACTCTTTTTTGAATTGTGTATTCCAGTTTCCTTAATTTCCCAGATTTCATTGTGCTCCATCTCAAGCATAAATATTGTAAATTTAATTCTGTCAAATTTTCTGCAAATCAAATTAATGTATTTGTGAAATAGCAAATATCATCTGATAACTTCTTTTTCATCTTTACCAAATAACACTATGTTAATCTATGTAATTAGCTCATCAGTCCAGTTTTTCATCTCGTCAATACTGATTTTTTTTTCTTTTTTTCTTTTTATGATTTGCTACACAAATCATAATCTACCATCCCATGACACCTAGTCATTTCTAAAAACATGGCTTTAGTCACCACTGCTTGTCCTTCACTGAGTTCTGAGGAAAGCATAAAGGTCACACTATAACTGATGACATCAATTACCAAGAAATAACCTTGCTTTTTTTCCTGTATACATACTTCAGATCCTTCAGACATAAAAATCAGGTCCTTAGACTTTGTTTCCTGATTTCCCTGATAGTGCTTTTGCAGCTTTACTTCCAAAGGAAAACTCCCTGGTGCAAAGCTTTGGACACAATAAGTTTGTGTCCTCATCCCATGAATAATTTTTAAACCCAGTATACAAATTCCATCAAATTTCACAAAGAGATTTCACAGATCATTGGTTTTCAAGTTTCTAAGGTAGATGGTGAGGCAGCAGAGAGAATCAGGCTCAAAAACTTCACATCCATCCATCCATCACAGTTTTTGATCCTGCTATCTAATATTTAGAGCTAAGCAGCCTGTTATTACTGCCCAAGTTTACCACAGAGAAAAGATATGAAGGTGGAAAATAAATATCAGCCAAGATGCAGAAACCATTAGACAGCCTGGCTTTGGTCTGTCTGCTCTTCAAAGAACTGTTACAAATACACAAAAACCAAAATTTTCCAAGAAGTTGTACACATAATGATTATACTTCTGTATGAGATATTTAGTACTTTCGTTGTGTATCCTTACCTGATTCTGAGAAATCTCAATGAATTGATTTCAACTTTATTATGTTCATGATTCATGCACGTCCCAATAAACAGATCTATGATTGAGAGTATTATCATGTTCTAATGCAGTACCACAGTATGATTTTTTTTTTCAGTATTGCATGTCTTGTACACAGTCATTTGGGGTCTGAAGAGTTGTGTGCTCCTACTTCATAAACCAAATCACCAATAAAAGGACTAAGATCAATGGTGGAAATATGTTGGAACAAGGAACTGGATCATTTGCAAGAAGAAAGCTGAACTGAGTATGTTAACTGTGCATAAAAGCATTACTTGGGAGCACTCCAGACATTATTAGAGCATCGGTTACCTTTAGTTAATTTTTTGTCTTTGTACTGTGTTTTTGTAATATGATTTAATCTGTTAATGAAACAACAATTCAATTAAACTATTTTCTCTGAAGATTATTCACATCCCCAGCTGATTAAGTGGCATGTTTTTGACTGGGCATGAACAAGAATAAAAGCTGTAACATCCTAAAAACAGAACAGGAAAAAGTCCAATTTGGTGTCATCTTTCTATACCAGAAAATAAAAACAAACTAGAAGCATATCCTTTTTTTTTTATGAAACTTGGGTCATTCTGTCTGGCCACAGCTAAACACCTCCCCAGTACCATACCCTATTCATAATCTGATACCTCATGAGAAGTTTATAGAAGCTCCTAATATCCCCCAGCTCTCTTTTCTAGGGAGGAAGAAAACTCACTGAGAAATGCAATCTAGATCCATGAAGTTACATGTGGGGTGCAGGGGATGTATTCCCTTTCTTTTTGTCCCTGATGTTTTCCCCTAAGTTTAACAGTGAATGAGAGAAGCCTTTATTACATCACAGTTGAAAGAGCTACACCCCACTGACTGTGCATCCAGAAAAAGCACCAAATGATAATATAAACCTTTCACACAGCATTCAGTACTTGAGGTCAACTTCTACATAAGCACCATACTATTTAAATACAGACAATATTTATAGCAGGCTGGAAAACTACAATTTCTCAACAGCTGTTGAAAATCATTTTATGATGTCCTGCTCTAAACCAAGATGTAGAAGCAGAGTACAATACTCATCAATACAACTGCTATTCTGCAGGTGCTTTTCATGCACTATGCTATACAGCACACTCCACAGAACTGCTGTTTTTTTTTTTTTTAAGCCTGCACAGAAAGAATTCATTGGTAACACAAAAAGAAAATTAAATAGAGCCATATACCTTTGCCAATGTTATTATCTAGGATAGCTCTGAAACACCACTATTTCATTGCTAGACATTTATTTTCTATTCAATACCATTTTTTTGGAGCTTTTCTTGTTCATATTATTTATGAGACTCTTTTCTTTAAAAACTATTTGGATACTGGATATTCTGAAACAATTTTCATGTAGCTATTTTCATCATTCACTAAATACAAAACATAGAGCTCTTCTGTTGGGTCTAAATGAAATCTGCTGGGTGCAGTAGGTGCACCAGTAGGTGCTGGCAAAGAAACATAACTTTATTCCACCTTTTTGCAGAATTCTGATTCTAGATTTCAGTGAGTCAGAGCTGACCTGTTAGGATTTGTGTGAATTCCCTTCCCCACATTTTCAGTCTGGTTACACCTATTTTGTGTCAAAATAGCAGTGCAAGCAGACTGTAATGAAGCTGAGAATCTGCCTGATAAGCTGTCAAAAACAATAACTGGTTTTAGATTTGAAGAAAAATCCCAGTATTCTTGACACCACAATGGGCTGATAAAAGACTTGGAATGAAAGCATAGCTACCATGAATATCTCAGTAATAAACAATCCCTGGGTAATCACATTGTTGAATAATCAAACTAGAGTTTATTTCAGAAATATCAAAACTACGTTCAAGAAGGCTAAATATTAGACATCTTAAGTTACTGGAGAAAACAATCCACAGAGGAATGCCATGCTGATTGCAATAACAAACATTTACAGCACTGCTTCTGAATAACATGCATACTTAACCAAAGACAAAATTATAGCCACAAAAAATGCTATGTGTTAACATTAGAAAGTTTTAAATATAAAGGAAAAACATGAATAAGAAATTTTGGTAATAAGAAAAAATATATGTCCAAAAATCTTTATTAAACACTGTACAAAACAAAATATTGCACTTTTAAATCAGACAATAAATATCTACAAAAGTATCTTACAAATGTTTCCTTTTAATTTAAAAAATTGCTTAAACAATCAAGACCCATTGCTGATTAAAAAGGTACTGATCAGGAATCTCCTCTCCTTGCAGTCAGCCTTGGACACAACAGTCCACATTAAACATTTTCTATACAGTAGTGCTAATCTAATTTTCAGTGATGCAAACCCATTGTGCAGGAATGCTGTTTGTAAAATTGTTCTTACAGCATGCCCACTAATTAGCATGTAATGCAGTCAGTAATGTAACACAAGATCCAAATCAATGCAAGCATTCAGGTCTCCAATATGTGCAGTAGTGTGGAAACTAAAAGAAAAATAAAATCTGTCTGTTGCCTCCTATGGGGCTTTCTCTGCTTCCAGCCTTGATGAGGCATAATCTGAAATATGGAAAATAATTTACCTGGAACATCAGAATCAGAATTGATTATCAACTTGCAAAGGACTCAAATGGTCACGATGAAAAGTTATCTTGATGGAAAACTGCTCAAAATAGATTTTTTTTTTTTTGTCTGTCTTCGTAATTAGTAGTTCATCCTTGGACATTTTTCTGCATTAGTGGGGGAAAACAATATTTAGTCAAGACAGAAAATGTGACAGCAGTGTTTGGCCAGCTATTGGCTCCCCAGTTGACTTGATGTGCAAGTGAACAGTGCTCACAAATATTTCACTCTCAGCTCTGAAAAGGAAGCGCTGTGCTTAAATTTAAAATCAGTAGAAAAGCCTGATCATGCCAGAACTTTAATTGTACTTCAGTGATGGGAGAAAAATAATAGAAATTATGTAAAATGACACCTCATTTTTTCAAAACAGATATATTGATGTTTTGAAAATTTTACTAGCATCTAAAATGTCTTTTACTCCAAATAAATACAAGCACAAAAAATGGAAAGTACTTCTGTGTATCCATCTGGCAGCTAATATCAGTAAAAAAGATCCTGTGAGATCAACACTTAAGCTCAAGCTGTTTATGAAAATGAAGGCACTGCCAAAAATTTTACAACTACCAGCCACAGCTTCTGTGACTTTGAGAATTGTGTTAAATTTGATAATGAAAACAAAACCTAGGGGTCAATTGTTGCTGCATTCGAAAATTCTTCAAAGTATTTTGTGACTTTGTTTTTCTCATAGTATAGGATAGTAAGCACTACCTAGTACTTTTAGATAGTGCTTTTTCCTTTGATAAAATTATGTGGTGGCCTGTGAAATTTTACAGATGATATGTCACAATATCATCATCCTAATCCAGACACAAAAATGTTTAAAACATGAAAAGTTCCACTGAAAAGAGTGGATAATAAAAGTTCTCAGAAAAAAATACCCCGTCCAAAATATCAGTCTGCAGTACTTTTTCTTAGCCCTGTGTTTCCATTTGACTGTTATAACTAATGTCTAATTTACAAGATATATTTTGAGCAGGTTAGTTTAATGAACCTCATCTCATCCTTTCACTGCAGCATCATGAACTTTCCATAGAAGATTTACATTTCTTGACATGGTTGACATCTTTGTTTGTAGATGACTATCAAGCATAACTTTAATTGCTTTACAAATGTACAATATTGAGTTATATCCTTGCATTCACCTTCTGAAAAATCTATTTAAACAGTAAAAGGCTTTATCATGGACAAAAGATAAATAGTAGAACTTATTGTAATTGTAAACAACAGATGGATTCCTGGTAGCTTTGTAATTATTTTACATTGTATTTCTGGCAACGGTGGAATCAAAGCTAAACTAGGTCACAAGTAAGAGGTGTGAGCTCACTGCATTCAGTTACCTATTGCCTGTTTCAGAAAGCTACCCCATCTTTCAGGAATTAACAACTTGCTCAAAGACTTACGAGTCACAACAGGCACAGTCGTGTAGGGAAGTTTGCATAAAACAGCTTCCTAAATATCTTGTTTTTAAAAGTGCTTTTGAGGCTTTAATATCAAACTGGCCTACTCACAGAGAAAAATAACCCCAGGATTATGAAGTGCTCCTCGGAGAGGATAGTTTTGCCTTTGATGTACAGTCAAATGCTTGCAGAATCATTAGTGTACAACTGTGAGTCACTTTCTAAGATAACTGCTACAAGCTATTACTATGCACATATATAAATAAACATTTACATACTGCCACAGGACGTGACATTGCAGTGCTGCCAGGTCACTGGTCTCTTTCTCTGTCCACAGTACTGATCAGCCACAGGTTTTTTATTTTTTCTGTGTACACAGTACACTCGTCTTGACTGAAATCCACTCCCACAGTCCACACTGCAAGGCCTCCAAGGGCCTGTCCACCAGTAAACATCACACGCCTCTGAAGAGCAGTTTCTTCTGACTGGAGATCTGTGGATGAAAATAAATGGCAGATAAAAGTTTACCTTTGTGCTAAGCCCTAACTCACAGAATGTGAATGTTGGAAGGGACTTCTGGAGACTGCTTAGTCCATTCCCCCTAGCTCACAGCACAGTAAACTAGAGCAGGTTGCTCAAGACAATCTCTCTTTTTGTTTTAGTATCCCCAGGGATGGAGATTCCACAGCCTTTCTGGTTAACCTGCTTCAGTGCTTAAGAGTCCTTACAGCAAAAAGAAAAAGGTGGGGTTTTTTTTTGTTCGGTTGGTTGGTTTGTTTTGGGTTTTTTTTTGTTTGGTTTTTTTGTTTGTTTGTTTCGTCGGGTTTTTTTACATTTAAGTTGAATTTCCTGTGTCCATTTATAATGCCCCCCTCATGAGGAAACAAATGACAAGGCCCTGTTTCTTTAAGCAAGTTCCTTAACTGGAATAGAAACTGTTAACTGATAACTGTTAACTGATTCTAAAATGTTGCATACTGGATGCTGCAATTATTTTGCACATAACTTCTCTCCAGAACACAAGTAATATTTCTATGCTGACACTGTAGCTCCTCAAACATTTGAAGCTGACAAAGTGATATCCTCTTACTAGTAAATGGTAGTTTCACCATATACTTCAGTAGATCCAAAATTCCATTGTGCATGCAGCAAAAAATGCTTTAACATGTTCATAATTCATAAGTGCCTCTGTAGCAAGAAATATGAAGAGCTGGGTTCAGTAATCTAGAAATATGGCAGCAACAGAGAGACCCAGTTCAGCAGTAATAAAAAAGTTATGGCAAATCACTCCAATTTCTGTTTTCTTTTTGGAAATATCCTCTCGTTCTATTTCTAGCTTTGCCACAAGGACAGTGGAGGACACTACCTCCTTTCTTTGTGTTCTAAACAAAAGCATTTGCTTATATATACTTCATTGAAAATCCTGTATCTTTAATTTAATAATCTGAAGAATCTAACTTGTGCTGCTTTCAAACTGTATACCTCTGTCTTTCATCACAAGAAGAGTTTGGCACCAAAGATCCATTACGAAGTTGGCACATAAAGTGATGATGCTGCAAACCTACAGGGCGGCCTACACAGCGACCAGAACACTAGAAAGGGAGAGAAATGGGTAGGGGGAAAGAAAAAGAAAATTAATAAAAACAGAATCGATCTTCTAGGCAGTTACCCAGTAACACAATCCAGCAGTAATTCCTGATCTGTATTTTACCTTTGACCCTACCACACCTGTGTTCAGACAAGCCCTAGGTATTTTGGATTCTATGTGTGCAATTTTGCCCAGATACTGACTTTTCTACCTATTCATTAAGCTAAATCCATTGTCTTTGCTCTCATCATTTCATATCTGTACTGCTACAAAATTCTTTCTGTAGCCCTGACAATCACAAACTTGCCTTGCTAATAGCCTGTATCAGAAATGTGGCAACAATAACTCTCAATTTGTTAATTTGCTCATTGAATTGCAAATATTGTGTTAATAATTATAAAAATCATATAAAAATGAACATAAGATTACCACACAAGCATAAACATAAGAAAGCAGAGCTCAGTATTAAATATCGTGGCAACTGCTCTTGAAGTACATTCCTGTATCTTTCTTTGGAGACTTCACAAGTACAGCTATTCAAACTGAGTTCTTATAAAGCACTGATAAGAGCAATATACCAGCTTAAAAAAATGGAATACATAGTAACAGGTTAATACACTGAAACTAATAGTCAGGTTTCATTCAGATCACATCTTTGACTAATGGAGAAGCTCAGACATCACGACATGAAAAAAAAAATACAACCTACAACAGATTTGCAATTGATTGGTCTGAAAGTTAATTGCAACTAGTGCCACATAGCTCTTCCTTTGTGCAAGAGAACAGATGTTCAACCAATGGTGTGAAGACATCAATACACTTTAATAATATAAGGAATTTCCAGACAAACTCTGTAACTTACGTGTCCTTTTGTCTGTATTGTTCTCACTGTACACAACTGACCCAGGCAGGGTTTCCTTCCCACAGGCCCCCCAGGGGGTGTGCAAGCCTCTGGTGGCAGGGTCAGGACACTGCCATTGCCTTTCACTTGCTGACAAGTTATTTGTCGATAGCGAAATCCATTGCCGCAAGATGCAGAGCACTCTGACCAGGGACTAGTTACCCACCTACAAAATGTACAGCAGCTATGAAAGACTTGCCAGCTTGCTAGTAATTTGTAGCTATCTGTTTACAAATAAAAATCAAAAGAATCTGTCATTGCAAGTTTTAGATGTGAGAAAAGGTAGATTCATCTTTTTCAGTTGTGAAGAAAGATCCTGCACATTTGGTTAACTGATGGCTTCTAAAATAACTGTGACTCAATAAATGCAAACAGAAGTTATACTGCTTGTTATCCAAAGGGTTATCCAAAATGGTTATCCAAAGGGTTATACTAGGTAAACCCTAGAGACTCTGCTGGATTTAACATTTCTAAAAGAAGGACACTGTACTGTTCCTTAATTTATAAAATTAGTTGTATTGACTCAGTTACTACTAAGACAACAGGTGTCATAACTCATTTAAATGTATCACATCAAGATCTCGCTAGATAACAGCTCAAAGAGAATGTGTTGTTGCAATCAGAAGTTGCAAACAGTCTGTCTTGGCATCTAGGAACAGTAACAGGAAAGCAGCAGGTGGCAATACGATTTATCTGACTTGATCTTTTCATAAATCTAGACTAGAAATACAGAGCAAGACTTGCTGTTAGCACAACTGTGATAAAAGAAATAATATTCTATTCTCTTTAAGCAACTATTTAATTTTCTTAAGTCAAATACTTTATATCCATTCAAGGAAGATTGTGTCCACTCAAGGACCCTTTGTGTTTTCATCCTTTTTAAAGCTCAAGCACTTCTGCAAACATTTGGTGCAGTGCATGCCCAGCAAGGCAGCAAAGCCTAAATTTGACAAACACGTAAAGCACAAGTAGATGCTTAAACTCTTATATTTGCTTAACTTCTATACTTTGCAGTACTTCTATACTGTGCTGGAGGACGTGATTAAACACACACAAAACCACCTTTAATAATAATGGCCTGTGACACTGACTGGACATCTAAAGCCTTTATAATTGTATTGATACTTTCTAAAGAGGCCTTGATAACATCATGCAGAAATTGGGAAGTGAGGTAATGGAAAGGCAAGTCTGAACATTTTGCAATTCCTTCCCTCATCAGTAATCACAGGGAAGGGAAAGAGGGTGCAGGCACTGGGAATCAGACACGGCTATTTTCCAGGAATTTTGGATGCTCTTCCTTGATAGGATGTGTGGAATAAAAGAAAAACAATTTTTATGTTGGCATGCATGTTTAATTCAAGGTAGAGTTAATCATATTAGTGTACACGCAATTCCCCTTCCATTTCCACACAAAGCCAAATTCTAAGCAAAATAAATTTAAGCATTTAAATAAGAAATAAATTTTTGTCTGAGTCTGTTTAGCCATATGACATAACTGATTGGGTTTTCTTATGAATACTCTGGGTCTAGTGATAATCAGATTGTTAAGTCATGAATTGGAGTCCACTGAAAAAGCATGACCTCAAGTCATCCCCTGGGCCCTCTAGTATCCTTCTAACTCTGTCATCTGCTCTGAATGGCTGGATTTTAAGAGGAAAGCCTGCAAGAGAGGCTTTATGCTTCAAACTATTCTATTTCAGTATTTTTCCACTGGCAAAATATTTGCTTGTTGCAGGCTGGCTGAAGTTCAGACTCACAATTTAAAATGAACTGGTTTTTTTGGCTGCTAATAATGAAATATAAATACGTTTCTTCTGATATTTATCTGTTGCTATGTATTTTGTATTTTCAACAAGAGTTATGAACATACTGGCAAGATGCAATCCAACAATGTCAGCTAAGGTCTTAACACTTCTCTCCAAACATTTTCCAGTGACGGACGATTCCAAAACGTGTGCATGACTTCTCATCCCTCATGGATTTTTACACTGCTAACAGTGATGGCCAATCCTTTCAAGCAACGGAAAGCACTTGTTTTGAGATTCCTGTGGGATTTCCTGCTAAAAACCCAGAGCAACGCCTTGTTGAGCTGGAATGTTCAGAGCACTCTAGAAGTCTAGAGGTCAGGTTTTGGCTTTTAGCATCACTTGCTTGTGATATAAATATTTTCTGCCCCAAGATCACAAGATACTCCAGCTGATCCAGCCAGAAAATTGGCAGGGAAGCACATGCAAGGAGTGTGACATTGTGGTGAGGGGCATTAGAGACAAATGAGGCATTCCCCAGCAAACATCCTACTCAGCTGTGCTGGCACAGAAAGGGAGGAGGTGACCATAGGTTTCAGTCATGAGTATCCTGGCTGCTCTAAACTTAATGAGTTTTCTCCCAGGGTGTTGGCACAGATTCCACAAAATTCTCATCCCAGTGTCTCAGACAGACCTCCAGCTTAGCTTTCAAGGTGTTAGTGTGGTAGTGGCAAGATTTGCAGCAGCAGCAGCACAAACACTTGCACAGGCTCTCATTTATTACATTTAATCAAACTGAACTAATTCTGCCACTGTCTAGTGACCCATTTTCACATCTCTCATACTTTGCATTTCATGATGAAATAAAACCCAGTTTCAGACTCAGAGCATAAACATAGAAACCGCTTCAGGAAGTTTTGAGTGCATTTTAATACACAAAGAGCAGGTGGAAATAGAGTAGGAAGTTTACCTGGCTGGGCAGTCAACTCTGTTGCACGACTGGTAAATGATCACTGGCTTTTGCAGCTCTCTGCATAATGATTCATTTACTTTCTTCTTCTCTGCATTCATGCACTGGAGTCTTCTGGAGTGGGTTCCTGAATGCCCACAGCTAGCAGAGCAGATATTCCACTCAGCATATTCCCATTTATAATCTAAGAAACAGAATTAAAAGTTGTATGAGAGAGGCATTCTATGTTATAACCATGTCACATTTTACTTGATGCCGCAGCACTTTCTGTAAGCCAGCTAGATACTGTATTCTCTGTAGAAAAGCAAATATTTCAGCACTGTGAAAAGGGACCAATAAGCCAGAGTCTTCAGCTTTCCCTCAAGTTCAGCCCTTATGTATGAGCATGAAGTTCTCTAGAAGGTAAATGGGATCAGCATATGTGCACATGAAGGGCAGACCTGTCTCACAGTAGGAACTGATGAACTTCTTTTAAAACTTTCATAATATTTTTATACAAGGAGCATTAAAGAGAGGAAACTGTAAATCAGGCTCTCTAGGTTTCCTGCTGCTCTACAGTAAGTTTATTCTGAGGAAAATTCATCTTACTCCAGCTCCAGACACTTCACATCATTTCAGGATTTAAGAGAATCCTGTACTAAACTATAGAAAAGTATTTAATGCATAAATAATTTCTCACCAAGGCATCTGGCAAGATGAAAAAGGAATTTGTTTTAAAGAGCGTTTTATATATATAAAAAAAAATCACCTCTAAAAATTATGACCTTTATATTTAGTCACAATTCCACACTTACCCCTTTCCCCCACAATTTTTTTTGACACTTGGTAAAAGATGAAGTACTATTCAATGTTGACAGATCTTTGTGATCACAGAAGTAGTCAGATTTTTCTGTAATAACCAAGAATAATTGATAGCTACCAGCTGTGTCCACAGGCTCACTATTCCAGCACATAATGAATTCTTTAACTTATTGTTTTTCAATGTTTCCTCATTACTTCTGGGTTTCTTAAAATAACAAAAAATGGCCTTTTTCAAAGGAGAAATAGTTAAATTTACTGACTGTAACTATGATGGAGAGACTGTATTGTTTGTTTAACTAGGATGACACTGCTCAGAAGTGCCCTCAATATACCTACTGTGCAAGAACCACCAAAGAGGATTTTGCAGTCTTTATAGAGCTTGGGTATTTCAGTGGTGAAACATTTACAGTAGCAACAATCAGAGTTAAATCTCACAACTAGAAAGGGGAATATCCCCAAAATACTGACCAGCCTAACTTGAAAGAGTATTGGGCAACAAAGAGGCAGTCCAGCTGACGGGTACAGGTGGATAATTCTATACTTGGTCAGAAATTCTAACTTTAATGAGATCTATACTAGGCCCAAGGCCCATATATATCTTTTATTAACTCTACTACAATATTTTCTGATTCAGTTCATTAACATTTTTACTTCCTTCTGATTTACACATTCAATAAATATTTTTATTTTTTACATTGTAAATGGAACTGACTCCTCAGCCTCATGCATACCAGCACCATTCTCACCCATAATCCATGGGCAGTCACTGGGAATACACTTACACCAAGCCAGGAGATTTGCAACATCTGATCTGCAGCTTGAGTCCTTTGCACATGAACACTGAGCCACATCATATTGATAGGGTAATAGATAAATCACATATAAAAACTTTCCATTTCAACAGATACTTATTTTAAAACCTGATTTGTATTCCCTGGATACTGACTGGTTAAAGATTTATTTTTTTTTAAACTGTCAAATGGAGCTTGCTGTTTGCTGCCAGACTCTTACTAGTGTCTTTTAGTTCTCTTTTTAAAGGCCGAATTATAATTAACTTCTAGAGTACTTTGAATATTTGCAAACTTCATTAAATGTTTGAAGATAAAGCCTATTGTTCTGACAGTGCATGTGTAAGATCCTTGAAAAATTCACTTATAATCCTCAGTTGCACATTTTATAACTTTCTCATAGAAATGTATTTTTTTTCAAGCACATTATACTGGTGGACATGACAAAACACTCTTGAAAACTTAGCACTGAAATTGAGTGTGCCCTAGGAAACTGATATGAATAAGGGTGACTACAATAAGATGGCTACAATATTATTGCAGTGACACTGGAATGAATATAATTAATATATTAAAATTATTTTTATTATAATTAAAACATTTCAAAATATGACCTCAGTCAGTTTTATTTAAGACTGGTGGAATCATGTAAGAAGTTTGTAAATTTGTTAAAGCAAAAGTTGAAAAAAATCTGATTGATTTAAAACTGTTTAGGAGGCAAGATAATGGAATCAGGCAACGTCCTCTCAGCTACTGAGTGAGAAATGAGAACCCCAACATGGTATTTGGATACATATTAATTCCCATATCCAGCTCCGAGTATGGACATTGTCTAATGACTTAAATGGGACTGTTCACACACATGAAGTTAAAAATATATTTATGTATAAAGCAGGTTAGGCTTCAGAAAAGTCTTTACAGAGTGGAAGAAAATATTTTAAGAATTTAAGAATTTGTCATATAATTTTCAACAAACCTTCCTTCTTGACATTTACCCAAACTGACATTGGTTTTGCACTGGCTGAAGTCCAGCATTGGAAGTGTCCAGCAAATTGACCAGAGTTGGTGTTCACCTCTAGGATACGACCCCCAACCAGGGCTCGGTACTTCAAAGTCTTAACTTCCTCTATTGGAGTGTCTCTGAAAAGCCAGTGAACTGGATTTCTGTAGCTGGGCAACACAGGGCAACCTAAAAATCAACAGCATTTTAGCAAGTTTCTCTAAACACATTGAAATGTTTGTGAATAAGTAGGTATTACTATGTGATTCTACATATGCATGTGTATTCGCTGAAGTCCAAGCTGTGGCCCAAAATCCTGTCTCTTGCAGGTTGTACTTACCAGAACTATTTATATTTTCCCTTTCAGTAAGTTTTTATGAGATTAACTTCTATGTGAATATAGTCAGTGAGGGGGAAAAATTCTTTAAATGAAATAAGGACTTAATCCTAGACTGCAATATGGAAGTTTGTTTGTACTGAAAAAGTTTGTCTGTTTTGGGAAGGAGTCATAAATGCATTAAATGAAATTGCTGCATTTTCACCCCACAGGCACAAGCAGGGATGCATACAGAATAGAGAGCTATTCGTTTAGACAGATAAATAAATACAACCCAAACAGTTACAGAGCACCACTAAATCCTCTCCCACGGTTTGCAAGTGAAGTTTAAATTACACAACTTCAGTCTCATGGTGAGGAACCTAGATGAGGCCTATAGAGTTACCATTCTAAAACATTTTTTGAAAAGCTGAATCAAAAAATAATGGTTTCTCTTACTCTGAGGCTTCCTCCCAGATAGCAGAAAGCTCAGATATGGTTACAAAATCCATAAAGGCACTAAACTTGGACTCTTAGGAATTACTTACTCCATGGGGTCCTCTCCTTTTAAATTCCATTAATAAATAAAATAATTTAAATGAAAAAGCAAAGAAGAAAACATACCTATTCTTAGTGGATCTCCAGGTGCCACACTGACATTTGTACCAATTCCAGATGCCATAAGGACACGTTTTCTTCTGCTTCCCTTTGATAATAGCGTGTTATTTTCTATATATCTTTGTTCTGTAACACAATGCATAAGATCTCTTCTTAGTAAGAATTAAATCAAGATAGGAGAATGATTATAGTAAAATATCCAACATCCTAGTTAGGAACAAAAGGATAGCAGGGCTTTTGAATTCTTCAGGATCAACCTCATTTATGCAGTTAAATTGTTTATCTAACAAATATACTTCAGATACAAAAGAGGGAAATGCAGAAATTATGTATATTGTTTATGCAAGTTTCTAAGTGAATCAAATTTATTGAATTTTATTTATGAGAAAAGGCGGTCTGTAACAGAAAAAAAAAAAAAAAAGATGTATAAAAGGAAACGTATAATGTATTTCCTGTTTCTCATGTCAATTTTATTTATTATTCCATTACCAGACATTCAAATACAGAAATATCAAGAAAAATAATTCTCTGAATGAAACCAGGCCAATTCCTCTGTTCCACTAGAGTGAATTATGACAAAGAGCTACAACCAAAAAACCCACAACCCTAATCTCTTAAAATCTCATGCCCAGAGATGGCATAATGTATGCAGAATCAGACATCTGTCACTATAGCAGCTCCTCCTTTTATCATATGCCACACAGAAAAACTGCCAAAAATGTGAGAAATGTGTCAGTAACACAGAATTCTTGCCACTTAGTCAACATTTTTGTTTTAATGAATGTGCATATCTGTGATTCTCCTTCCAGAATGGTTTAGATCCCTCATCTAACTTCCATGTGTCATTTTTACACTGGTTCACCATTCTTCCTCAGTGTGCAATGCCTCCTGCTCAAACGTTTGTGTAAACACCGGGACAAAAAAAGTCTCCACAGAACCACAGGGAGGCCAGTCCCACAGTGTCATGGCCAGGCAAAAGATTTGTTGCCTTCTCAGTCCTTAGGACATTTTATTAAAAAAGCTGCACAGTTTGTTTGACTGCTTGACTGCCCCAGGTCCTGCAGTAATTGCTGCAGCAAAGTCCAAAAGACAGACATGCAGTTAGTTTAGACAACACTAAGTCAGTACAATCTGCAAGTCCTGACACCAAAAGCTCTCCCATTTAATTGCAGCTTTGCACAGAAAAAAAAAAAAAAAAAAGCAGATTTTTTTCCCTCTTCTATCCACTCCAGATTTTTTTAACTAATGTCTTGTAAACAGGATCAGAAATAAAGTTCAGAGTCTTCTGAGTCAGTCCAGTCACATCATTACAATAACATTGTTCTCTGGAATTTCTGAAGTTTTGATGTAGTCCAGGAAAACTGAAACCAAGAGGGGAGCTTCAGTCTACACTTATCCTCACACAGAGACTCTTATGATGTCTTTGGTACCTCTTCCTGTGCTAACAGATCCACACATCTATAATCTGCATTACACACGTGTGCTGCCTAAGAAAGAAAGCTTTGTAGCAGGATTGGCCATGTCTAACTTATTGTACTTTGTAGAGCAAAATGGTAAGAAAGTGAATCTCTAGGTCTGAATGATCCATTTATTGGAGCTATATACAAGGCATGATTGTATTATAAAGTATTACTCTATTAATCTACTTATAATAGAGTCATTTAAATAGAGTTTTTCTTCATGTTTTCTGTTCTGAGAGTCAGCAGTTCTAATTAAGAATATTTTGTTTTCCTGGTCCCTATGTTTTATTGGCCTCTAAAATTAATAAAAAACTGAACCAAAACAAACAAAAAAACTCCAACAAAAACACACACACCAAAAACCCCAAACACCCCCCCATCCAAATACAAAAATACACAAACCAACCCCCAAACCAGCCTTCACTTTCATTTCACTGCACTTTCCCACAGATTTTCTGAATAACTCAAGCCAGACCTGTTTCCCTAGATAAAAGGACTGTGAACAATATAACATGACAGTGGATTTAGTTTTCTAATGTGTCTCCTGGTTTAAAGTCTGATATTTGTTGCCTGGAAGCAAGAAGATGGAACAACTTTTGAAGAATTCACAAGTTAAACCATCTGTACTTACATCCACTATTACAGGAAACCTAAAATAGAGAACAGATCCCGGGGAGCCAGATGCAATCAAAAATTCCAACTTCATAATAAAGTGTTAAATATCCCCCCAAATATTTCATTGGTTTAACTTCACAACTGAAGTGGCTCACTGTTATCAGTCAGGAATTCTCATTTAGCACTTACCAGTTACATGGAGAACAGATGCAGCTTCAGCTTTTCCAAGAGCATTAGTTGCTCTGCAAGTGTATGTTCCTACATCTTCAGAGGAAACATTCCTCAAAAGTAAGGAGCCATTCAAAATCAAGAAAGAACTGATTTGTAGAAAGTCTTCCTTCTTAAACCACGCTACACTTGGCTGGGGCACACCTTTAAAATTAAAATGTATTTTGAGAGAAAGACCATAGCTTTTATAACTGCTAGCATAATATCCAAGAATCCAAAGTTCCTTTGTCATTTCACAGAGCACATAAACCAAAGCTGCAACATTGCTGCAAAACAACTACCTTTGGCACGCACAAAACTTCTCAGTTGTGAGCCTTATTAATAATTCAGCATCCTACTGGGATTAAAGATGAAACACAGTAAGGCAAGCTCACAAAACAGCTTTAAAAACTGCTACCAGTCCTACGAAAGCAACATGCTCAAGTGTCTTGCTGCTGAAAGATGTGAGACCACTAACCCCAACCAGGTTCAACAAAGACCTGCATAGCACATTTTCATTCAGCTTGGATCCAGGATTATATGAAAGAGTATTCAACTTCTAATTAAAAAAAAAAAAAAAAAAAAACAGAAGCAAAATATTTTTCTTGAAGAGAAAAAGGATACATCTATCAATTAGATTAGAAAATACATGTGCCAAATTTCTGTCATAAAAGTTCCTGAAACCTCTCAGCAGCAGATGTCATATAAGGAACTTTTAACAATGCAGTGTGAAGAAAAAAAAACAGAGCTATTAACAACCAAATGAGGGCTCAGTTGTTGAGCAACCTCCTTTACCATGTTATAGAAAGCCAGAGATCTACCATCATTCCTACTGTGAAGAACGCAGCAAAACTCAGCATTTGCAGATAACTTGTCATTCTAAATTTTCGTCAGCGCATTACTTTGGACATTTATTTTTAATTAGAATATTTTTTCCACTGGCACAGTAACATCTTTGTGGAAGGACCTGTATTGTTTTCATTTTCCTCCAACACCTGCCTTTAAGAGGCTATTTTGTAAGACGGCAATTCAGACAGCTCATTGCTTGTTCTCTGGCTGAGCTGCTGCAGCACAAGTGCTCATTCAAGGCTCCAAACTCCAAGATAAATCCCTGGGTAAGTGACATCTCACGTGTCCCAGTGACTAGCTGCAGAGGTGCTCAGAGGCACAGGACACAAGTCAAACCTGAACTCTTGTTTTTTTCTAAATGCAGTGATCAGTGCTCACAGAAGAGTACCAAAACAGGTTCTGCTATAGAAGCTGACCTGAACCTGGGACACTTGGAAGCTTCAGCCATACTGAATGCTAATTCAGTCTCCTCTCTTCACAGATCATTGTGCAGTATTACTTTACAGATGATGTCTTCATGATGTGGAATAGCCTTTAGGAACAACTTCAACATTTCAATCACTGGCTTAGCACTTCCATTGCACACCTCAAGTTTTTCCTTTACTGTAATAGGAACCAGACATATTTTTTTGGAACCAGCTATTTCACTGAAGAAAAAAGTTGCCACCACCATTTTGTGTAGAAAGACAGTGGAGAGAAAAGCTCTTCTGCATCATCACAGATTTTATTCTAGACAATTTACCAGCTGTTCAGGGCTTTTAAACTCACAAGATTGTGTTTTTGTGTTTGAATAAAACTTCAGAAAACAAAGTAGAGATCTGCAGAATGCACAAGGATCAAAAAACCCAGTCTGTTTTTCAAGTTTCCAGAATCTTTATGCCACTTAAAAAAAAAATCCTTTTGGAATTGCAATGAGGTTCTGTTTTAAGGGTCTTTTTTCCATTTTACCCCAGCTTTTTGGCTGAAGTGTATAATTTTCAGACATATTTTTCCTTTACAGCGTACTTTCCATGGCCACTCCAGTGTATATACCTGCTATACAGATGGGTTCAGGAGGTGGTGTGAGGATGCTGAGATATTTTAATCTAAGGCCTAGAGGTTTGCAGCCAGACTACCCTAACTTGCACCAAAATGCTGCAGACCAGTCAGCTCCAAGAATAAGCCAGAAGCAACATGGTTGAGGTGGGACTGAAGTAAAAAGATTTCAAGTCAAATTCCACAAAGCACAAAAATACTTGGAAAGGGAATATTTGGAAAGGGTCACATTTAAGCTTTTAACCTCAGCCTATATCAAACTTCAGCCCAGTATCACCTCATGGTAGTTCTCTCTCTGCTCTCATCACAGTATTCAAAGATATACCTCATTGCTGGGATTTAACTTAAGTAAAATCTTTCTTTTTTCCAAACTTAGTTTGTATCCTAGAGTTCATCCAGGAAAAACTTCTATGTCTCCACTCTTCTACCCATGTCTCATTCAGAGAGAAGTAGAGGCTTTTAGAACCTGGACTGGTGTTCACTGCACAGAAGAAATCTGCAGAATAGATTTGCCTCTGATTTAAGTTCAAAATCGGGTATCTGTCATACACCTTAAACTCACTGTAAGTTATAGCAAATGATTCCTCTTTCTGTCTCCAAAAAGCTGTATACATTTCTCTTTAGGGGAAACAAGCAAATAATACCCCCCACACAAGGAAATCCCACCATTTCTCAAGTTAATAATTTGAATACAAAAGTTTTAGACCTAAGGAGCAGAAGTGTGGCCAGAGTTCTGCATGACAGTTCAGCAACCAGCCCAAGTGAAAGGCACAATGAACCCATCCAAGCCATCTTAGAGGTTCTGCCACTTACAGACAAAGTGGGGAGAAAAAAAATCCATGAAAAATGATCATGGATTATCACATACATCATGAAAAAACAACACTATTATGCATTACATGTCATTTTGAAACAGAGTTAATGTTACCTAGATACCATCAGGTGTAAGTTTAAGAAAAAAATAATAATTCTTTCCAGTTTGAAATCCCAAAAGGAAGTGATTTCCTATCTACATCCAAGAAAATACTGCTTTCAAGCTGCATAATTTCTGGTTTGATCCCCAGCCAGTGCAAAAAGGGGAAGTGGTCAGAGATGGCCTGTAGCCACCTTTGTTTCCTTCATACCCCATCTCCAGGCAGATGTAGCTGAGGATGAGCCCAAAGGTATCAATTCACCCAAACTGCCAAAGGTTCACGATCCCCAAGCACAATTTAGATCCCAACTACTCAAATGGGAGCTCCATCACTGACATCAGTTAGTAGCAGAATCAAACAATCATATCCTAGGGCTCCAAGTCAGGAAAGCACTTAAGCATAGGATTAAATCCATCTCTATTAGGGAATGCAAACAAACAGATGCTTGAAATTAAGAAAGGCTGTAATTGTCCCTCATGAACAAAGGTGCATTCCTGAGCTCAGACCTTCTTAGTCGTAGAGCCTGATTTTAAAGTTTCTTACTCTTGCAAGAGATCTAAATCCTACTATAGTAGACCTAGATGGCTGTAAAGCTTTAAAATTTAATCTATTTTTCTGACCTCAAACACAGGTTATTTTCCACTAGCACTGGAGTAGCTCTAAAATAGTCAATGTTCCATGAAAAAAAATCATTTTCCACCACGAGTGGCTCTGGGACAGCAAATGTTATGGAAAAAGATTTCCAGCTCCGGATGGGACTGTAAAACACGTGTTTAGAAAAAAAAAAAAAAAAAAAAGGAATCCACACTATAGGGTGCCCTTAAAATATTCAGTGTTCAAAAACAAATTTCCTCCAACCTTGAAAGCCCTATGAAATATTACTCACCATAAAAATCTTGGCCTACTAACTAGTTTCTCTAAAACATTGGGTATGTCTTCAGAAATTTTTCCCCAAGCTATGTAGAATCTCATAAAGTATTCTGCATTTCCCATTCAAGAGCAAGGCAGAACTTAGCTGGCACAAATCACATTTTTGCTGCACACTGCTAAATGTTTAACTAACTTTAGAGGCTAAATCAGACGTCATTTTTGAGAGGAAATGATTCTGGGTCAGGACTATATACAATGAATGTCATCTGTTTATTGATTCTACACTCACTAGCCCCTACAGTAGATTCATCATAACTTACAATGAAATTTCTTTGATTGATCTTTGTATTTTCTCCAGCAGATTTCACAAACTGCCTTTACATTCATGCAAATCATACTTGAGCAGTCAGCTTCCAGGAAACTCTAAAAAAGCCTAAACCATGCTGCTACTGAAAATACCTGCATGGATCTTGCCAGCTTCACCTTGGACAGAGAGTCAGTGTGAGGTATTTTGGCACTTGGTATGATCCCCCAACCTTCCCTTCTAGTTACTGCTCCATTCTCCCACAACCTTTCAAAGCTGTTGCCTCTGCCTCTTCCTACCAGACATGCAATAACCTCTCTTCCTAGGTGGCAGCAACATCTGGCAGGAGTTAGATATATTTACTGACATCTGGTGACTTTCTTAGAGGGGTTCCTGAAGCAAGACCCCTTCCCATCCCACCCTTGCTGCAGGGCTCTTCGGTCCTGTTTAGTTCTCTGGCTGTCAGCTGAAAGAGAACTAGAACATTTTTTCTAGCTACAGGAGTTTTTTACTAATTTTTTTCAAAATCAGGCATTTAGAATAAGGCAACACTATTTAGGCAACTAAAGAAGAGGCTCTGAGTTATGTATGGACTTAAAAATGACTGCTAGACTGAAGTCTGCAGTTAACCGCCAAGAAAGACTTGGTTGGTGTGTCATTAGGGCTATTTGGAAATTCAGCAATGTTACCAGGGACTGTTGTGCTTAACTAGTTAGTAACTACAGTTTCATTTTACTGAACAGTCATGCAAAATCACCAACATTTATGTTCTGAAAACAGATACATATCTAGGGATTTGTAAAATATCATTTTATCAGAAGTTAAATAACTACACAGGACTTGCTACTCTTAGCCAGACTTGA
This sequence comes from Florisuga fusca, assembly GCA_038090715.1. Classification (NCBI taxonomy): domain Eukaryota; kingdom Metazoa; phylum Chordata; class Aves; order Apodiformes; family Trochilidae; genus Florisuga; species Florisuga fusca. The sequence continues at coordinate 2,356,145 of JAAWXA010000009.1, forward strand.
AGTCCACCTAACTCAATACTTCGTGCCCAATGTAGGGCTACTAAAACCATGGCATTAATTGAAAGACCTTTCCTCAATATTTCTTCCTAGCTTCCAGAACCAGAGACTGCACTTACATCATCACACTTGTTTCCTCCAGTATTACTCTTCTTTCTACCTTTTCTAGCACTATTATGCCTTTTTTAAAATGAGATTAGCAACTTGCAAACAGGATTCACCACAGCTTTAAGCAATAGACAACTATTTTTTTTTCTATTATTTTCTTGACCCTTCACAGCTTTATTCAGCTAAAAGCTCAAATTCTTTTTCAGAACTATGACAAAAACATTGAACATCACAAACCCAAAAGCAGAGTCTTGGGGCACCCTACTGGTAACCTCTGCCCACTGTAAAATTTGACCACTCATTCCTTCCAATCACTTAATCAGGTACTAACCAACAAGCTAATCTTTTTTACTATGAGAATGTGTTAAACTTTTCCTAAGTAACTTACTGACAGGTTTTTGCAAACTGAAGTAAGAGACCTCAAGAGAATACCCACATGGTTGTTGAGCATTCCAAAAACTCTAACAGATTTTTGAAATTTTACCTTCTTCTAACACAATCCATCTTAAACCTTCCTGAATTAGGAATCTGAAAAAAAAGACCTGCCCCAATAAGGGAAGCTGGAGAGAAAGGAAGGAATGCACACCAAAAAAGGCAATCCTGTAGAACATTCCAATTTATGGGTTTTTTCCCCCATGGAGTCTGTAGACTACATTAGCAAGTAGTGGAGGGAACCAGGAATGTATTTGTGAAGAGAAATACCTGATACCAAGGCCCCAAAACACACCTGATGTGCATTTAGATGAGGGCTGCTTTGGACTATTCTGTGAATCTTGCCTGGACCCTGGGACTTATTGCTTATTAGTATCTGGAAAATAATAGGTATAGTTCCCAGGCACACCCTTCCGTTTAGTTATATCCAAAGGGATTTAGTTTTCAAGGTCTCAGACTGTTGGCAAGACAGAACGTAAAGCACAATTAAGCTTTTGAAGTAGATCTTTCATTCCTTCCTGCTTATGCCTGATTCAAAGAAATACTCTAGCAGAGATGGACTTAGAGGAAAAAAAAAAAAAGCCTAAGATCAAAATACTTTTCCTTTAATATTGTAATTATAAATACCATCATTCCTTCATCATTAAATCTGTAGTTACATCTTTAAATCTTTGAAATCCAGTGCTAATATATTTTAGAAAATCAGGAATAAATTACGATCCAGAATTCTATGTATTAAACTGCAATTTTTTCTCCATGAGATGTCTTCTGAGGGGTTAAGCAGAGAAGACAAAGAACAGCATCAAAGTTACATTTGGAATAGTGTGGGTAAATGAAGGAACAGATGGAAAATTGAATTCTTGATTTATCTGGACCTGTTTCAAGTTCCTATACTGACAGCAAGTAGCTGGGCCACCTTTGTGATGTGTATATGCAAAAGGGTGACACTGATTCCACAGGTTTTGTGTATTTCTCACAATTTTTCATCGATATACTATTCTTAGGGAGTCAAAATATACACATAGGAATGCAGAATTTGGATGAAGGCGAATTTTTGACTTTTAAAAGCCTCTGAGGTAAGATATTTCAGAGATGCAATGTACTGTATATCGTACAACCACAGCTCCGTATATTTTCCTTCTACTCTCCCACCAGGAGGTGGCAGACAACGCACATTTTATACATAAAAAATTCTTTCCCACCCTCCCCCCCCC
>JAAWXA010000009.1:2357903-2513433 GCA_038090715.1 Florisuga fusca
CCCTCCCCCCCCCGTATTTTACTTCGACTTTGAAGGTTTCAGAATAAATGGAGCCTGACACTTATAGTTTATTTTAGTAATAATAACAAGAAGATATTTTCTGCAAATACAATAAATGTTGTAAGAGCAATTTAGAGCCCCCAGTATTGATATTTATAACATGTGTTGATTGAAAAGCTCTTGGCTGTAATAATGGAATAAGAACCTATCCAGAATGCTATGAATATCTCCTAGCATGTGCTCGAGTGGGAGCTATAAAAAGTGAGTTAATTACATTTAATTTATAACAAAACTATCTTTCCATTAAGAAGAGACAAGAAAATGATACTGTTAGCTTCAGCAGTTCAGCTAATTATTCTTAACTTATTCTTTGATGTGCTACATGTTAGGATTCACTGCTCTTCAGCATTTTTGAGTTTTTCCTAATCTTTATTTGATTTTTAGAGTGTTCAGGAAAGATTTTCAAAAGGACAAAAAGAACCAAATCACTAACAGTGAAAAAAGAAAAAAAAAAATAGTCAGCTAGCTAGCACTGTATGTAAGACCAAACTCCACATCCTTTCCATTAAAACCATCCAACAAGAGCCATCTTGTGTGGTGTGGCCTAATGAACCCCAAACCCCTCAAATGGAATATACTCAGCTCTTTTCAGGGCTTGAATAATTAAAGAGTGTATTGTCCAGCCATTAGCCAGCCAGCAGAGGAAGCTGGGAAAGCTCTCTGTGCAGCATCACCTCTTCTCTGTCTTTCTCAACTGTCCTTGTCAGGTTGTTGGGTAGGCTGCTTCTACTTCCAGCTGAATCTTTTTATGGAATGAATGTGGATGTGGTCTACCTGAACTTCAGGAAGGCCTTTGACACTGTCTCCCATAGCATTCTCCTGAAAAAGTTGTCAGCCCATGCCTCAGACAGGAGCATTCTAGGAGCAGCTGGGTTAGGAACTGCTGGAGGCCACCAGAGAGTGGTGCTGATCCAACTGGCAGCTGTCGTGTCCCCCAGGGATCAGTGCTGGGCCCAGTTCTGTTTAATATCTTCATTGATGATTTAGATGAGGGGATTGAGTCCACCATTAGCAAATTTGCATATGTGAGTGATTTTTCACGTTTCAGAAAGAAAATTCCTGAACAGACCTTACACTGGTCTGAATATGCTGACTTATTCACAGAGAGAACCATGGTTTTGAACAGCCATAAAGAAGTCTGATCAGTTACTTAGTCCAAAAAAACCCAAACCTCTCAAATTATTGTAGCCAAGAAATGTAAAAATAATTTAAGAATTCTGCTACTGGAATGCCAGTAATATTCTTCACACACACAGACACCTTTTTGATCATAAGCTCTTCTTAAGAAGAAATATTTTATGAGCTGGTAAGAGTCCAATAGGATCAGATGTATCTGCTTGACATGTCTGATGAGGAGGAAAGGACTCACCCTCACGACTGTAAGTTTGTAGGAACAGAATTTTTAGAGTGCACAGAAATATTAGTATTTCTTCTGATTCAAAGTCTTGCTTGTCTGATAATTCACATGATGTTTTATTAGCACTGACAACAACGTTCTCATCTTACTATGCTCTAAATGCACATATTGTTGAATTCCAACTATTAGCCAAAATTATTATAAAGAACTACTAAGTTCAGTCTTGTAAAGCTTGTGGTTTACTACTTTTCATTAAGGAAAGGAGATCAGAAAATCGCCACTGACATCATTTCATAAGTTTTTCTGCTTCTCATCTTAGTGGCATTTTAAGACATGCAAGCTCTATTTTATTCACAAGCAGTAACACTTCCTTGGCAATGGCAGGAAATAAAGCAATTAGATAAATCATTCATTAAGTCAACACTGGTGTCTTAGCATAACTAAAGTTTGGCTCATAAAAATACACAATTCTAAAGCTTTGGAAATCTACAGTCCCATGTGAAAATATTAATTTATATTTAAATTGCTAACTGCTTACCCATCCTAACAATATTAATATTAACAGTGTGACATTAACTCTCTGTTGAATTAGAGATGTAGGACAGTTGTACATGGAGTTGCCAAACTATAGTTGGAAAATATTACTTCATCAAAGAATTAGTCTTGCTACAACAGTGAATAGCTGAGCTACATGTCCTAATATACGTCAGCCTGGGGCCACTATTGTGTGCAGAACTGTTTGTGTTTATATATACATATTTCTATCACTACCCTGGTTCAGGTTAAACATGGTCTCTGATATGCACTCCTCCAGCAATACAAATGTGAGCAGCACACTGACTTCACTGAAGTCTCCCTTTGTACAGTTGCATTGTTCATTGTTATTAGCATTTTCATACATCATCTTCAAGAGGCACAAAAGGCTGAACTTTCTTATTAAATATTTTACAGAATAGTGCTGCTGCAAGTTAAATTTTTCAGTTTAAACTGAAAGACATAGTAATAATGTGATTTAAAATAAAATATATACCTTTCCAACAAAGGACTAGAAAATAAAATTAGGCAGTCAACTGTTTAAAGCATGTAGCTTCCAATTAACATTAATGCTGCTCCACAGATGTTGAGCTAGAAAATGACTAAATGTTCTCATGGCTCAGCACTTGTCTTTGTTTCCTTACTGCAGCTGCAGACTGATGGCTCTAAAAGGTAAGTTTACTTCACTGTCAGGTTTAAAGTTCTATTAAGCTGTGGCTGGATATTTCATTTTGAGTTTTAATGATAGTCTAGACATCTGTGCATCTCAAGCAGGGATAAGGAAAGTTCTCTGATGAGCAAGTCAGCTGGCCATGCTTGCTATTACAGCAAGATACTCATTCACTCTGGTGGGCTTTAAGCTCTTCAGTGGAGGCTCAGACCACTCCATGAAAATAAAGACACTGTTAAAAGGCAAGTCTGTTTGAACACACATATGTATCTAAGTTAAAGTGACAGAAAGAAATAGGACTTGTGTGGGTGGCATGCCTAATTGCCTAATAAAAAATGACTAATGATCAATGATTTTCTGCCTTCACTGTTAATTTCTTTCAAGATGTAAGGTAAGCTTCTGATTCCAGCATGACAGGGAACTTCAGTGGAGTTCATGCTTACCTTTCACTGGACATTCAACAATAATATTTGCTCCAGTTCTTGCCACAATTGTACCTCCAACAACTGCCGAGAGACTGCTGGCTTCCAGATTTGTAACATTTAACACAGAGGACAAGATGACAGGAATCTCTTTGAAATGAAAGGGAAAATAGAACCTGTATTTAAAATCATGATGTTTTTAACAGAATTCAATTTGCAAAGCAGCAGCCAGGAAATACAGGTGAGACAGATACAAGCAGACTCGGTTTCCACCTATTGCAGTTTTAAGGCAACAAGACCATCTTATTGTTGCCTTTTAAATCAGGCAGAATTTCATGGATTGCCAACAAAAGAAACTATTTCACATTGTAGTGGAGGTGGGTGTTTATATATAAAGAAATTAAATACATGCCTGATTCTGTGGATGCCACACTCTTACCTGCACGCAAAAGCAATGATGTTTCCATATCAAAACCAAAGTCATTAACAACCAGGCATCCATATGTACCAAGTTCCTTTTGGGCAGGATTTTGAATCTGCACTTTTCCAATGGTGTCTAAGGTCACCCTGCAGAACAGTCAAGGAGGGACAAGAGTTATTATCCTGGGGACAAACCCAGCTACCATCTTCTTGCAAGCATTACAGATACAGCAGCACACCACCTTTTTAGGTATTTATCACTCTAGAGTAGTGCATGCAGAAATAGTCCTGAAATCTGTTTGGTGACAAAAGGCTGAAGCTAAGTGATACAGCCCTTTGGAGGACAAAAAATTCACTACTCCAAACCAGATTCCCTCAGGAACAACAGCACGAATAAATCAGGCTACCACAATTAAAAGTATTAGGCTTGGCAAGAAATCTACCTCTCCAGAGTAAGCTTGGTTTTCATCAGGATTAAGGAACTCACAAATGCATGGTTTTAATCTGGCTTCCAAATTATTGTAGATTGTTTTCTGGTTTGTTTGGGGTTTTGTTGTTGTTGTTGTTGCTTTGCTTTAAAATATTACCATCATTAAAGCTAAAGTCTTCCATAAAATCCCCACAGGTGTCTTGAATATTTCACCTGCCATCTTAGGGGAAAGTTATGAGAAGGAGCATCACAAACTGGGGAAGAAGCTGAAAACAGCAGCCTGGATTTCTTTCCCCTCACTACCTTTCTCATGAGTTAAGCCATATACTCATCACATTAAAAAAATCTGTAGCTCTGGCATTCTCCCACACTGCGTATATTTGATGCAGTAAGAGATACACACACAAACATATTAAAACCATTTTTGCCTCAACATAACAAACCACCTCATGAATGGCTCAGGTATCACCTTCTTTTACATATCCAAGAAATAAGCAGCCCATTTACCTTCTCACATTATTTTTCAGATGTATTAATATTAATGTCACTTGCTTTTGAGTACAGTTATATATGGATTTGTGTATAAGGAACCTTACTGTGAAAAAAATAGGAAAGAAACCAACTTTACCAGTGTATATCTTAAGTGCAAGACTATCACTCTAGGGTAAAATGAAGGCAATTTATGAAAGCAGACATTAGGAATCAACAGATACTCATGAATATCACATCCAAAAATGAAAGTATCACTTGCAACGAATTAATAGGAAATTACATATATTTCACAAATAAACATAATTGGTGGAATCTACATGATTCCAAAAACATTTGCACTTTTAAAAAAGGCTTAGTTATGGTGTCTTTAATTGATTTCCCTGCAGAAGTATATTTTTCTTGGCTGTGCTGGTAATCAGTTAAGTATGTTGAGAAATATCCAATAGCACCTTTATCTGTTCAGAATTGTTTTTTTCATTACTCAAGAGCTAGCTACATTTCCAAAAGCTTCACACAGAAAGTTAGTGTTAATATTATCATGTGAATTTCTAATTTATCAGCAATGAAGTAAAAGTATTTGCTCATTCTTGAACAAATATTGGAACATAACACTCACTTGCTGTGCTTATTCTTCAGGTCCAGTTGTCAAATGTGTTGGTAACACAAGCTAGTTATTATTTTGTATTCCACTGTCCTCAACAGAATAAATTTGCAGATTCTGAAGTATTGAAAAAAGTTCCATGACAACTCATTCTTTTATTTAAACTCAAATTCTGCGGCTACAGTTATACCTAAAAATTTACTGTTTAGAAAGATGTTGAAAGTATCAGTTATATTTTTCCCTCCTTAAAATGAGTAAGAACTAAGACTTCTTTTCACCTATGCCAAGGCAGAAGCTTTCAGTGTGTTCCCACTGCATTTGGTATATGAACAAACCCAATAGGCTTCTTAATTTGAATACAAATCTGTTCATTTTCTGATGCACCAGAAATAATTAAGGCAGATCACAAAATATAATATTAGGACAAAAACACTTCACCTAGTAAAAAAAAGTCAGTCCTCCCATGTAATGCCATGGAAATGGACATACACTTGGATGGTAGTAAAGCCAAAAAATGTGACAAGTGCTTGGAAAAAAAAAAAAAAAATTACTTAGAGATACAAGGCATAGTGCTCATGTTTGTCTCATTTTTACAACAGTATCTTGGAATATTGCATGGCAGGGTGGATTTTCACTCTTGATAAGAACATAATCATTCACTGAAAAGTAAAGGAGAAGAAATTTACTTACTTCTCAGAGGCTTTTAATGTCTCGCCATCTTTTGTCCAGGTATATTTTACTTCCCCAACACCTGCTGTTTCACACAGTAGATTGACAGCACGAGTATTCCTGGTCAGATAAACTGTATTTCCAATTCGAACTGTTAATGTTTTGTTGAAGGAAACTCGAGGACTTTCATTTTGCCTCATAATAACTGGAACCTTCTGGTTGAACACTACCTTATCACCAGTTTTTGTGCTGGAACGTTCAGATTCATTAGGTGACTTGCCTGTGAGTTTTGAGGCAAGTTTCTCATCCTGGGCCCTCTTCCATTTTTCTGTAGTTGGTTGTGGAGGCTTAGATAACTCAGCAATTAATTGATAAATGACCTGGGATGCCAAGTCATCGTTGACTTCTCCAGTTTCGATGAGCTGACTCATGTTCCTTATCAGTTCCTCAAATTGCACAGTGTCCATGCTGTAGGCACCCTGGAGAACTGCTGCCTCCAGTCGTTTATTCTTGAATTCACGAGAGTTGAAGTCTTCTGCTGAATTACTCCCAAAGGTTTCAAGATTTCGCAGAAGTGGCTGATCGTTTATCTGCCTGTCACCCAGGTAGAGCTCATTCTTCTTACTCCACATTTGCCACATTTTGCTCATTTTATGCCATTTGGCCCCAAAGCTGTTGGCCTCATTGTGATCTGCATTACTGGTCTCACTGGCATGTTTTCTAAGATGTGGTGGTTCTATCAATCTGTTGTCAGTACCGATGAGTTTGAGTACAAACGTTTCACGCACAGAGCCTGCAATACATCGGTACACACCAATATCAGTTGCTTCCAGACTGTGTATTTTTAGTGAGCCTGACTTAGTGATGCCAAGTCTTTTGGAGTTTTGTAAGCGTTGTCCATCTTTCTCCCACTGGATAAGGGATTTCTGGAACCTTCGTACAGGGCACTTAATTACAACAGATGTTTTTGGAAGTAAGTAGGCTCGGCTTCCTATGGTAAAATTAATGCGCTTCTCTTGTCTTGTTTGAATATAGACTCGGTGAATACTGATAATCTGAGGACCATGAGCAGAATACTTTTCTGGTAGCTTTGGTTTAAGCTCTGAAAGAAAACAAAGTGCTGAAAAGTATCTGATCATTTGCACTCATGCTTACAAAAACCTGCTTTTCACAACACTTTACAGGGTTTTTCCTGACTTTGTTCAAGTCAGATTGCAACACGCTGAGCTTTTATCTCAGTCACACACATGCAAAAATATGAACATGAAGCCATAACATTCCCCTGCTCTAGCCAAGAATGCTATTGCCTCTTCCCCAAGTCCCTAACACTTAAAAGATACAGGCAACATACCTATACAAAGAACATAGATAGTGCACACATGCATACATGTATATAAAGATGTATCATATAATGAATTCATTTATACTATGTATGTATCTAAAATCCTTTTATGCTTATCTTTCCTGTTCCTGCCTCAGAAGGTCTAGGCATGATGGGAATGGAAAAAGTGAATAAAAAAATTCAAGCACATCACTTTCCCTACATTTGAGCACTGTTGAGTGCAGAATGACCTAAATAGAACAAAACCTATCCAAAAATTAAGTCTCCCCTTGACTATTACTTAAATTCTTGGCTGGCCATGCTGGTTGTCTGATTGAGTCAAGCCAAATCAATAGGAGGTGAAAGAGAGAGTCAAGGAAGACACAGCACATGTGAGAAGCAAAGACACCCTGTAATCACTGGCTGGGGGTAATTTCTTTGGATGGAAAGATGGGTTACTCACAGCATTGTGCCAAGAAAGTTGGGAGAAAAGGGAAGAAAAATACATCAAAATTTTGAGAAGTTGAATACAGTAAGCAGATGAATTGACAAAAACAGACAGTAACTGCATAGAGCTTCATGCAGACTGGGTATGGAGTCATTGGGTCTTCTGAAGCTTCTCTTGAGTTGTACAGCAGGTTCTTGGATGCTGAAAGGTTTCCAGTAAGCTGCCTGAAGCATGATCACCACAGGCAGAGTTTTCCAGCAGTGGCTGGATAGGGACACTGAGGACAACATGAGAGTGGCTGCAATGTTTTGGATACCACTATGTTGACAGTCTTCTGGCAGCTACTGTGCCCCATTTTGATCAGTAGAACTTATCTGACTAAGAAAACACTTGATAGGTGAGAAACAAAGCACCGTAGGAGGTGTGGAGTAAGAGCAGGCACGCCCTGAGTTTGTTTCATGGAAGATGAAATAGGCCAGCTGGGAAGAGTCAGGAAACACCGTGCATTGGTGCTAGAAAACCAGTTGTGCTGGGTGACCCAGCTTTCTGGTATGCGACAGGAAAAACTCAAGAGCCTGCAAAGTCAGTTGATGATCCAGGAAACGGACACACAAATCAAAATGCTTCTGAGTGTGACTGAATCTGAAATCATTACTACTATTCCACTTGGTAGGTACATAAATAAAATGACAACTACACTGATGGCACACACATGATATTTGAAAAACCGCATGCTTTTGATACACACATGCTTCAAATAAGCTGTGAAGAAATAGGTGGAAAGTTAAATGTTTCAAGCATTCGATAAGTGTGTACACTATATGAACTACACCCTAGAGTGCATTCTTATGCTTATACACCAAAATGGTTATTTTCAATGTTTTGGGTAATGAGTTCAGACCTGTGGGGATATCATGGTTTCATAATTACACAGCTATTAAATGGGTATTCGTTATCCAGATACATGGTTCCCTCAACTATTTCACGTGGTACAACAAATAAATTGCTTTAGGCACTCAGTTTACTAAAATTATTAAAGTAGCGTCCTGTTTTCAATAAGTTACTGGGCCCCAAATATTTATTTTTAGGGAAGTGTTCCAGTATAAAATCTTCCATTTCCAAAATCCAACTTACAGACACAGTAAGTGTAACTTTAAACACACAAATTAAAATACTTCAGGCTGTGTTTTGTTTACACTAGTTATTCCAACATGGAATTAAACCCAGGGCATACTTATAAATATGTTAACAAGTCTCATCCATTTCATTTCTTAAAAAAAGACAGACCACTAACTCTCATTAGCAGTTCAACACTAAAGGGTGTGTATATTTTTACTGGTGGCTGGTGAGCAAGGCTCGGAGTGAAACAAAGTTCAGAGTTGTAGATGGCAGGTCATATAAATATATAAGGTCATATAAATATATGAGGCTACATAAGTGTGCTTTTTCTAGATCCTTAGTACCATCCAATCTTGCAGCTGCTGAGGTAACAGACTAGAAGGTAAATCTAGCTTAATGATTAGATCATACTGGAGCTGCTGGACATTATCACCTGGTACAAATCCATCTGCGTCTATGACCTCTAATGGTCCCCTACAGCTATAGCTATAGTCCTGATGACCTCAGGGCTACTCTGGTGTGATTTCCTGTTTCTCAGAGCACATGGTCAGGAATGTTTGACTTTCTAGGGCCCGTTAACTAGAAAATGGCTACAATTACTAGTCCCACAATAAAAGATTAAGCATAAAAGCACCAGCACTGTCATGAGACAGCAAAAAAAGAAGGAGCTCATCTGAACGCCAGAAGCATAAGCTGGGGGAGGCACACGCAGAAATTCTGCTCCTCACAAAAAGAGCCCCTCAGAGCTCACATGCCACACACCAACCTACTCTTGCTGAGTCTCCTTCACTTTCTGTAGCTGTCCATCTCCCTGGCTAAGGGTCAGGCTATCTTCTTGTCTTCTATGGTCTCCTCCTTCAGGGCAGTCTGAACCCATGGCTGCATGTTCCTATGAGTCCAAAGCTGCCCTGGCTCCTGCTGCAAAACCAAACTGGAGCTATGGGTACAGAGATGTCTCAGCCCTTCACTTGCCCTCCCATTGCCTAGCCAGGAAATGGCCAGGCAGGCCTGAGCTGCAAGGGATCTCCTTTTTTCAAACAGCTGTGGAGATGGAGGGAGGGCAATGATTTTCTTAGGACTTCAACCTGCACCCACTCAGTACAGTCACACTCCCTCTGCAGGTCACTGTCCTTTCTTGGCACTGTGGTAGAAGCTGACAATGTAACTTTAGTATCAGTCTCTGCTAAGCAATTTGCAAACCAGCTACACTGCCATTCAACTATCCACAATTAATTAAATTCAGATAGATATGTGGCTCAAAATATTTTATTAAACCTTATGCCAAGGACATTCCTGAAAGTCCACAGGGCTTTATTTGAGTTTTGAACCTCAGGATTTTGGCATGTTAATTTGAAATGCAGGCCAGGAAAAGAAGTTTCATATTATGTATGAATCAGTAATTATTCTATTTCTTATTTTGTTTTGTGGATAATTTTTAAAGCAAAGGTTGAAAGTAGCTACTTCTTGACAGCACTATTAGTTGTGTCAAAACACATCTACCCCCATGATCAAAACCAGGCCATTCATGGAGGCTTTTGGTTTTCCCCCACCCCAAAACCAAAAACTCTCTTTTCACTGCCCTACTCCACAAACCTACAAACTAATATGCTCCTTTATAAAGAGAGGGGAGCACAGGTTCAGACTTAAGGAACCTGCATCTAGAACTGCCTGCTCTAAATTACTGTATATATTTGAATATATTCTAGATCAGTGCAGTATTTCCATCCTTGGTGTGCATAGACAATCAGGGCTACTATCATTATAACTCAGTTGTGCCCAAATTATACAATTCTTATAGACAGCTTTTTATGACAGATTTTTACATAGACAGCAACAAAATACTGGATTTTTTAAAGGATGTCTGTACTGTCATCACTTCCTGCAAAGCTCATGAGACTGGGATTCTCATTTCTACAAGGAAAGGTGGAAAGTATACCTGAAGTTAACACTGGCACAGAGCTTCTGGTTTTGAATTCCAGCATGTTAAGCAAAAATGTTTAGAGTAATACAAACATACAGTAAAAAAAAGATACGCCAGAACTAGATTCTTATCTTCTCTAATGTCCTTTGTAATTTATAATAAATGTATATTTGGTTGTTTTGCTTGGTTTGTTGGTTTTGTTTTGTTTCCAGTTGGGATAGTGTAAAAGATAAAGGAAAAAATTGATCAAATGTATGTATGTATGTATGTATGAGGGTTAGAGGGATTTATCACTAAAGTGTATTGAAAAACTACTTCATTAGATAATAACCTTTATTTCTCGCTGCAAGAAAAAAATTAAAACTTGACCTTGTTATTCTTGGTCAAGTAATTATGATACACTTTATGCCAGATTACTAGTGTGAAAGTAGTGGGAGGTAAGTGAATTAACTTTTATACAGATTTTTCTTTATCAATAGATCATCCCAAATCATCAAGAAACTACAGAAAGCAACATACTTACTGTTGCAGGCATTCATCTGACAAGACCTTACAAGCAGTGAAGGAGACAGACCACTACACATCGATCCATTTAACGTGACATATTGGCCCTTTGCTGTTAGGTTTTTGCAGGCAAGTTTCCTCCTCTGGATTCCAACACCACAGCTTACTGAGCACTGTGAAAGGAAGGATGCAGTCAAGCTAAACTTGCTGTCCCACACCAAACATGCTAATTTTAAGCTAGTTTAGTTTTGGGGGATTTTTTGTCCTTCTGAGAGAGTGTGCACAGTCTCTGCTTCATGCAAATCTTTGTGTTATCCAGACATTAAACTCGCTCCACTTTTCCTGGCAACAAGAATATAAGACAGATAATTTGTTCCAGCAAGCAGCTCCGGAACAATTAAAAGAACACAAGAGTGTTTCTTCATCTTTAACCACAGGCAGAGAAGAGCAACTTAGTATCAAACAGAAACAATTCAGCCATTTCTAAAAAGCCTCTGTCAAGTGTCTCAACCCTCTTTCTTAATTTTGTATTGCATGAACTTTAATTTCAGTTTTCTTATTCACTTTTATTTATTTATTTATTTTAGGGGAGTGGTAACAAGCTTGCATCAAATAGGGAAAAAGGAGGACATATTTAAGAGTAATAGAAAGACCTGTTTTTTGGAAGCCGTGCTATGAAATATTTGATAGCTAAACATGTCTAGTAGAATACATGCAATGCATTACAGACAGTCCTTCAGCAACTCAAATACAGCTCAGGAAGGAGGGTGAGATCAGGGTGGCTGCAGGCAGGAATGCACAATAACTATGCACAGTCTAGTCCAGGTACATGCCTTGAGAAACAGCCAGCTACCCTGTGAATTTATTGCTCCAAACATCTCATTCACCCAAGCAGAAATCTTCAGAGCTCACATTACAGCTGAAGGTTTTGCTTCCCCCTTGTTGAGGGCTGCTCACCTTGGACCATTCTCCTATGACCAGCTGAGGAGGACAATCAGCTTTTGCACATGGTTTACTAGTTGGCAATTTAGGTTCCTGGCAGGTGTCATCAGAGTGTTTCAGGAAACTTCCATCTGTCAACAGCTGCTTACAGTACACTTTGCGGGTCTGAATTCCTCCTCCACAAGTACGTGAGCACTAATGAGAAGAAGAGAATGTAGCATGTACACCTGCATTTACATCTGTGCTCACCCATTACATATATTTTACACAAACACTCTAAGCTTGAAAAATAAGTTTTACTTTTAATCACAAGGTAGCAGCACATAGAAAATTCTTCTCTTAAAATGTTAAGCTAATAGATTAAATTTTATGAGAACCTAACTACTAAGTTAAAAAAAAACAAAAACAAAAAAACCACCACAACCTGAATGCAATTAAATAGCAGAAAACTTTAAGAAAAACATGCATCTTACACATGGATCTGCCTGCTAATATACCTGGTGGGAGCTAGGAAACTTTATCCTTGAGACAAAAAAAAAAAAAAAAAGGAGCATAGAAAGAGAGGTGAAGTCTGGAGTACCTGGTATCCAGCTTCCTGAAATCTTAAAAAAAAGAACTTTCCACCTCATCCTGTGACTATCCATTGGCATACTAGCAAAAAGTAGGGTTTTTTGATCCTGGAATAGTTTGTTGTAATGAAATCACACACCAAAGTTTAGGACCTACCTTCCACATCATTGCAGCCAGAGAATCTCAAGTGCCTCACCAGAGGAACACATTCAAAGAATTTCTGCAACCCAGACATACCTGTTGCCACTCCTCAACATGCCAAACTGGGGGACAATCAATTTGGTTACAGGCTTGTAAAGAATGAGGCTTTTTGTCCTTGCAGTCTTCAGCAGCAACAGCAGATCCTCCAGACTGCTGGCAGTACACATCTCTGGTCTGTATCCCAACCCCACAGGTAGCTGAGCAGCGTCTCCAGGGTCCACTTTGCCACCTGTTCTTCCAAAAACACAGCCAAAAACCCAGGTTTTAGAAACTCACCTCAGACTGGGGAAGGAGAAATCGCACCCAGACAGACCCTAGCAAAAAGGAACTGAAGGCACAGTTGTTAAGTGCTGGCTAAAAACATCCCTTTGTTTTGGCTGTAATGCAAAACTATAAGCTAGATTTGTAAACTGACAGGTAACAAGGAAATGCAGAAGTTATTAGTAATAAAGTAATAGAGACATTTCAAGACAGATTCAACTCCAGCATTTCCTTTCTGAATGTTCCTCATAAAATAAGCAACATCCTATTGGCAACCTGCTGATGTTTATAGTAAGAAATATGTAAATATACCTTTCTTACGTTTACAAAATTTCCTTTAAATGTGTACACGCTTTCTATAAAACATCCTGTTCCTGTTAACTTCTTCCCTACATTTTGCAAGAGGAAGTTTCTGCAAACATAGAAACAACACAAAAAGGACCAGGGATGTCAGAGATCAGAAGTGGGTAAATAAGGCAGAGCATGTGAAAATTTCACACATGGCCCTTTCAAGTGACCAAGTTAGCTTGGCCTTCTTGCATTAGGACTGGGTTTGTTCTTTTCCAAGGATCTCCAAATAAACACAAGAAGCCATAAGAACTACGTGGAGCTACTAAAGCAACATGCAATTAAACTAACTGTAAATCATAATTTCACTTTTTATCATTCAGTAAGGATAGAAAGTAAATATCCTCTGTGTTTTTCTGAAATTGCCTTTAAATTTTCCTTTCACCACTAGAATAGTTAAAGCTGTTTTTCCAACTCAGGAAAATAACTGCACAGAAGAGATTTATTTTAGAAAACGTTCCTTATTTTTTTAGTGAGATGGGAAGAGTGGAAAAGGAGTGAACAAGACCAACAAAACAAAACAAAACAAAAAAATCCCCCAAAAAACCACCAACCCAACCCCAAACCTTGTTAAAGACAAGAGTAGTGAAATTTCATCCCCAAGCAAGACCACAGTCCTGCAATCTGAACCTTTCCTGAGAAAGCCAATGTTTATTTAAGTCATGTTAACCACTTCTTTGCCACAGGATGATTTCATTATTACAGTGTACCTCGGAGGGCAAAGCTTCATATTGCAAGTACGAGTCATTGGTGGTGGTCTCTTGGAACTGTCACACAGGGTTTCATTGACAGCTTGTTTTGTCTCCACGTGCAAACACATGGCAATGGCTTCTTGTGTTCCTGAATTAGAAAGGGAAACACTTATGAAACACAGAAGATCAGGAGATTTCTGTAAAGTTTCTGCTTGAATAATACTCAGTAAAAAGCTTCAAACACTGAATTAGACCTCAGGCTCAAAAGTAGCATCCCAAATCTAAAGGAACATAGATATAGTTTATATATGTAATGCTCAAAAAGGTATTTATGAATATTATCTTGTGATATTTAAAAGGTTTTATTTGACGTTCTCCTTGAAAACCAATAGAAAATAGACTCTATTACTACACAAAGGCTTCTTCAGCTATTGCTCTTCCCATATCAGCTGTGTATGATAAGTGGTTTCTTGTCCAGTTGCTCATTAGCCATTCTCATTTCAGTGGGCTCAATGAAATATCCTACACTGAAAGTTTTGTCTCCATGCCAATGCTCCATATCTCCCTCTTTTACAACACATTAATGAGCACTGTCATTCTTTTCATAAACCAAAGCTGTTCCTTCTATCTATAAACAATTCTAACGTAGACCAGCATATCAGCAGGCCCAGGCCACAATCCCTTTTTGCAACACTTGAGCCAGGCAAACTATTTCAGACACTTCAGCAGGAGCAGATCAGCAGTGACTTTCACAGTAATGTAGATTCCAATTTCTTTCAGGATCTTTGGAACACCCCTACATCCCCTCTGGGACTCATTTTCAGTTTAGAAAGACCTTGTTATACAAATGTTTTGACTACATCTAGAAAGTGATGAATTTTTATAGAAATGAAGACCTGACCTTAAATATGACTGACAACCTATTTAGTTCTCTTATATCAAAGTACTGATAATTAAATTAACATAGAACACACACACTGAGTAAAAAGTATTCTACTAGCAAGGCTTTAAT
Organism: Florisuga fusca; assembly: GCA_038090715.1. Classification (NCBI taxonomy): domain Eukaryota; kingdom Metazoa; phylum Chordata; class Aves; order Apodiformes; family Trochilidae; genus Florisuga; species Florisuga fusca. The sequence continues at coordinate 2,372,898 of JAAWXA010000009.1, forward strand.
AACAAAGACCATGACTTTAATGCAGACACGAATATGCACAAAGATGACAAAAGAGTAAACAAACATTTTTTCTAGAGCTCTACTATTTTGTTGCAGACTTACAACCAAAGGAATCAAACATTTCCTGTTTAACTGGTCACCATGTGTTTAACAGGACTCGCTTCCCTGTCCCCTCATGCAGGACATGCACATCTGACAGTTTACATGAAAGAAATTGTTTTCTGGCAGAAGCAGAATGACATAACCAGACAAGGAATCAAGCACCCGTATAATCTCTATTTTAAATCTACCCTATAGTTTTGCAGACCTCACTGTGTTCCTGTGGGAAAACCATGCTCAGAGGTGACACTGCTCTGGAACAGGCTGCAATAAGTAGTATTTTCTTAATATCTCACACAAAGGAGAGGAATGAAATAAGGTTCCTTTCATCTAAGTGGGCAATAATCCCATGGGAACTTTTTATCTTAGTGCTGTAAAAACTAAAGTGGCCAGGCAAATGAATAAAAGGCATGTTATGCCAGGTGATGGTTTCTGACTGCAACTTCCCACCTGGAGTTGATTAAACCAGTTCAGCCTTACAGCAGGACCTACCTAACTTTAACTGTCACCTGAAGAAAATGTCAATATGTGGTGTCTTTTATTTGACTTAACTACAAGGCACAAACTGCAGTAGCAGTTCTTCCCCACAGGGGCCTCATTGAAAGAAAAATGGCACCCTGTTTTATGCCATAAGAACAACACAGAAACTGAAGAGCTGTTGAAAGCATACCATGAACTCCCTTCCTGTTCCTTGGTTCCCAGTTTGAGAGCTTCATTCAGTAACTAACTACACTTAATAGTACAGAATTTGCTTGAGGTTAACTGTCAAAATGTCTTGACAATTAATCAGATTTCTCACCCCAAACTATAATTTTCCATTAGCTGGAAACTTCAATCACTGATAAATTCCTTATTCTATGTCGATAGGAAAATGGAAAAATCTATTATTCAAACATGCAAAGTTTTATATGTATGACTTTCTTGGCTTATAATATAAACATAGTAGATAATTTAACTAAAACATTATGTATGCAGCAGGGAGCATTAAGTATTTTTACAGTAATCTGATGCACTATTGTAGTAATTATCCCACTATTCAGTGAAATTGAATATTTTCTATTTTAACCCAGGATTCAAACCACATACATTTATATTCTTTTACAACTTTTCCTGTGCAGTGAAATACACAGTGCATGAAGCTATGTTAAAAGATCAGAATGCCTGAAAAAAGACCAGACTTTTTTTTTTTCTGCTTTCTTTTAGAGTTCAAAGAAAATGGAGGTGGAAAGTTGCTGTGCAAATGGTAAGAGACTGGATCTGTGTCTCTGTACCTGGAAGAGAAAGGACTGTCATTTACTTCTGCTGGATTGATTACTGCTTAAAAATATGTACTATCAGCTGAAAATAACTCAGAAGAAATGCCAAGTCCTTGAGCCTCCCTGTAAATCTATTGAAACTGGCACTGTTATTTATACTCCTTCTGTAAAAAAGTGAATGTAGTTAATGAAACTAGTTGTAAGAGTAACCAGTTATTAAATTTCCTACACTAATATACCACTATTGCAAATGCTCTCAATTTTATCCAAGAGTCTCAGTACGGTCATTGTTTCTTAAGAGTCCTTAACTTTGGCTAGAATCCAGTAATTTTCTAAGACTCTTGAGTTTCTTACAAATAAGATGGTAAACTTTTAGCATTATGTCCCAGACAAAAGAATGAAAACACCACTTGACTGCATCCTAAATCTTCCAAAGCCACAGGCTACAGGGGAAACTACAGGAAGTGTGTATCAATTGTTTAATCTCATTATTTTAAAGTCAATTTAATAACTTTAGGAGGCCCAAATCATAATTTTAAAGCATAAGAAAAATTAAAAGTGATTATTACATTGAACTACCAAAATCTGCACTTGCAAGTCAAAGTATATTTAAACAGGGACCCAGAAAATTTTCAGTTGTTTTTTTTTTTAATGGAAAACATCCCTTATAGAGTAGTTAAATGATTGACAACATTAAAGAAATACTACGTATTACAAGGAAAACATTTATTCTCCTTGGGTATACTCTTTATTCTGATAACAACTATTACTTCTCACTGACAATCTTATGAAAATTGAACTTATACTTATGTTGGGGGCTTTTTCATCAGGGCCAAAGTTCTCCAGATTGAAAAAAGAAAAAAACCCAAACATTCTAGGAAAAAGAGGGAAAATCTTGAGATCCCTGAGCACACAGTTGGCTTATTTTCAGTTTGGGATTTCTTCAGACAGTGAAGACAGAATAGAACTTCAGCTTTTGGGAGGGTTAAAGAGTTTCCTATGGATGTTAAAAGTGACATCTGCCCCATGATGAACTGGCCTGGACAACATTCACACCCATGGAAAGACTGATGAAAGAAGTATTAATTAGACTAAGAGACATAACACGATTTAGCAGTCCCCCACAGTTTTATGGCACTCAAGAAGCTGCATCTCAAGCCACACTGTCATCTTGCAGAAAGCACACAAAATGACCAAAGATTGACCTTACTAATGCTCTAGAACCTGCTGAGTATGATGAACTGGAAGGTAATGATGATGTTTGATAAAGCCTTGCAGATTGCCCTGTCTCTCTATCTCAAAAGCAATGTTTGCATCTGTATTTTTACATCTACTTTGGACAAGAACCAGAGGAGAGTTCGAATTAAAATTTTAGGCTGTCTGAGGATTTTAAAAAAAGGTGCAGGTGACAAGAACTGAAACAGAGATTCAGTCCTTGCTCAAACTGTGTCTATAAAGCTTCCATATTACTTAGACCCTACAGACTTTTTCCTCATTGAAGCTGAGCACTAAGAAAGGGAGTTGGGAGTTCTGAGGATACTGAAATCCACAGGAATTTATTTTAATAGCCACTGTTAGGTACATACGTGCTAGAGAAAAAGCACCTAATATAAGCTACATTAGACTGGGATATTCCAAACTCAGACAACATTTATTTCTTGTAACGAAAGAGATCATCTAATTGAAATGAAATTTGAACATAAACCTTAGCAGAAATGGATCAGCTCCCTTGAACTACACAATGGAAAAACAGTAGACAGTGAGATCATTAGTTAGTACATTGCAATAAACTGGAAGCAGAGAAGATGTCTGGTTCCCTTAAAACTATTTATCAGCAGGTAATTTTTGGTCTGTTTGAAAGCCTTTGCCAAGGCAGCAAGAAGACCAGAACCAATAGAAGGAAAAAATGACTTCCACTTAGTTAGCATGACAATACAGAGACTTCTGAAGCTGTTAATTGATAAAATACCCTAACAACTTCCTCCATTTCCCAGGAGCATCACATAAGGAAAATAACTAGACATAGTACCACTAATACCACAGAAGCCTTAACACAACAAGGTGTTTTCCTTCAGACTTCTTTAAATGATCATTTCTATTGTGTATCCAGCCAATGATTAGATCCCTATGAACACCTATTACACAATTCTTCATAAGGCAACCTCAAAAATGTATGAAAGAGCCAAAACTCAGCAGCAGAATTCACGCTAAGCTCCCTCAGGAACAAATTAACCCAAGCATGGGTCCTGCTCTTCTATCAATATGAAGTTTTGTGCCTGAAATGAAATTACTTTTTTCAGTCCAGGCTCCTTAAACTGCTGCCAGCTTGTACGCCAAGTGCAGCTTTCATGTGAACATTTTTGCATGGACAAATGCACATGAGAAGGTACAGACTATTGCAATCATGTACAATAGCAGGCAAAGCTCAGATTTTATTTCAGTATAGATATCTCTGATGACCTCAAAATTCAAAAACTTCAGAGTTCTGGAATGCCTCTGACAAAGATATTGGCTAAAAAGCAGTAAAGTGGGTCTAAAATGGCAATGGAACAATCACCTATTACAAGAATCAGCTGAGATATGAAAAAGAGAAAAAAATTAATAGCAATGAAAGCCTTGGTTCTGCTTTAGAGTACAATTTTCTTATTCCTAAAAATAATCCCTCACTAAAATGAAGAAAGAGACATGCAGTCACAACAGCTGTCACTACCATCACACTTTCATACATACATACACACATACATACATCCTTGGGCTACAGCCTCTTCTACCTCACCGGACAAAATGCCCACTGAAGAATGGGAGGAATGGGATGCATCAGCTTTCATGATCAGAGGTGCTGATTCCTATGGATCAACCCCATCAGTAAGCAGCAGCAGTAAATGATAAAGGAGGCACAGATCAGTCACTTACCATCCTGTTGATAGCATTCTAGGGCATCCCTCCCAACTCCTGTCTTCAAGGTTTGAACTGGTGAATAGTACAAAGGCGGCTGTTTTCTCTGAGCTCTAGACTGACTCTCTGCTTCCAATTGTTTCTGTTCTGCCCTTTTCTACATTTTTTATTTCTTGTATGGGTACAACTGTCTTCACTTCCCACTGATGTCATCAGTCCTGTCATATATAGGTGTGTTCACAATTCCACTGCCTCCACTTAACACTTCATAACTCATTTGTGTTCAGTCCCAAAGTACAGCACATAGTAGCAACACCAGAAACCTTGTCTAGTAACATGTACTTAGGACGACAGGGAGATTCGATTACACCCAAAAAGGAATGTGCCTAACTACTTGCAGACAGATGTATGGCACAGAGTTCTTATAGAGTGATATACTGTACCAAGACCTAAACAAACTCCTGTTTGATCTTCATGCCAGTCAGGATAAAAGCAAGTCTACCTCGTAACAACTTTGGATCCCTCCTGTACTGCTGAAAATGGCAGCATTTTGGAATGTAAAGTATAGTTTACATGGGAATTTTAACTCTGAAACTATATACTTTCAGTTCCTGGGAAAAGAAAGGTCATCTAAACATGCCCATCACTGCTGTATCAAACATGTTGGTGTCACCAACTGCTTGGCAGATGTGACTCTTGCAGCAATAAGACTAAAGCAAGTTGCTTTATAAACAACTTCATGAACCTTATTTAAACAATTAAAGTTCTTGTCTGAACACCATATATAAAGGAAACAAAGTAGGTTGAAACACTCTATGGATAACCTAGAAATAAGTTGAAATTTCAAGCTGTATGTTTTCCTACAGATCAAAACAGTTAATTAAGGTTACACTAACAAGAGGGCCAACAATAATAAACATGTTAATGTTAAACAATGTTAAACAATGCCAAACTCATACAACTCAGGACAAAGAAATAAAAGGTACCTCCAAGACATGTGGCTGAACAAGGAGTAAAACCAACATATTCCCAGTCATAAATCACACTGCCATCTTCAGCATGTAAAAATTCTGGTGTGTAGGAGACAGGATCACTGTCACAAGATGCCTGATGACAGACTCGTTCTGTTGGTGGCTTCTCATCTTCACATTCCTCCTCAGGCAACTCAACTTCAGTCTGAGTAAATGCAAGAAGAATTCGGCACTTCACATCTCGCACCTGTGTGCCACGGCCACACGTGGCACTGCATGGAGACCAGGGCTCAGGAATAAACCTGAAATAAGCACAGTGCAGTAGAAATGCTGTCATTTTATTCCATGTAATGGTGTCAGTGTGTGCACAGCATAAAGCTCGCTAAAACACATACATGTATGTTTATACACAAAGCAGACAGTGCATAATACTATTTGAAGCTTAAACAGAACACATAATCAAGTGTCTTAAGTCTTTCACTTGCTCTCCATCCCCCTCCATTTCTCAAAATTCACAAGGAAAAAAGAAGTAATAAAAGAGGAGGAAGTATCATGAGGAATAGGGAAAAAAGTTTTTTTGGGGGGTTAGAGTGACATCTTCCAAATCTTTTATCTAATGCCTTAAGTGGAATACAAAAAAAAGAAGAAACTCCATGGAGACATATCTACACAATACAAAATTGTTCTCCAGGTACACAAACTTACATATATGCCAGAAGTGTTTTTGCAGTCGGTTTAAATATGAGAAAGGCTACCACCTTATATTATATTATCAGCAACCAAGCACAAGAAAAGCACTTTTCAAACCTAGCTATCTCCAGTACATACCCCTGCAGGCTGCTGTTCAGATTTAATCTTGTAAGAATCCTCTCATCTTCAATAAAGAGGTCTCACTGTCTCAGTCTACAATCCATCATTTTTATTAGAAAGCATTTATGCTCCTGATGAACCACTGTAAAATCTTATTTTACAGATCATGAATTTATTGAATAAAATGAGGTTTTAGTCTATAATATTCTCTGACTTTGAGGGTCACATTAATATCTGAAAGAAATTTTCAAAATGACACAAGACCCAAGGGGCTGAATGTCATTAGTAAAGTAATCCTGAGTGGCTCTGGGGTACCATTTATAAGAAATAGGAGTTTAATAGGACATATTTTAAAAACGTTGCAGTTGCTCCGTATGTCCAAATGCAGCTGATGGTCAAAACACAAATTGGATGTATAGGAGGATATATTAAACTAATGATAAAAACATTTGAAAGGAAAAAAACCAAATTAGGATTCAAAGATTTTCTCCTTATCTTTGATTATGAATTTTCTCTTTACTGCTGGAAAGGCACCCTTACAAATGTAAGGACATTTTTATAAGGCAAAAATCAGTATTTACACTCTGAAGCATAGAAAAATGTCAACACAGTGTGGTTGATTCTGTGGACAGTTTACTGTCTTGAGCCAACAACTTCTTGCCAATGTATACAGAAGAAGAATCAAACAGAAGAAAGGAGAACAAATGAGTGAGTAACCCAAGAATACTATAGCTTATTCCTTAGGGTAGCCACTCAAACTGTGAATTAGGCCCCAAGACAGACTCTTTCCAGTGGAAAAGTCTGTTCCCATTTCCATTGAGGTTTACAAGGTAACTGGTTATTCTTACAAGACATGTCGATGAAACACCTTTACAACTCTGATATGACAACAAAGATGTCAAAAGCCCATCACTTTGAAGTTTCCTTGAACAAAGCCTCTAAATTTTAGACAGAGCTCACTGGTCACTGACAGACTTCAGTAAAGTGCTGTATCTCCAGCTACCCCTGAAAGCCAGGAAAATTGCAAGTGTTCATAAATTCACAAGTCTGACTATCTTTGCAGGAAATTACCAGGCTGATTTTATTAAGAGTATTATCAAAAGGGTGGATGGCTGTGTCCTACAGTGATGAAATCTGATTAAATGCCTTACTAGTGCAACCTAAAAGCCCATCGAGTCCAATGGCACGGCTGGTAGGGGTCACTGATAACAAATTCTAGCTGAACATCTGTGAGAAAAGCTGCAAAGGAAGGCTTTCTCTTACCCCAGCAGATAAAAAAAAAAACAACCCAAAACCACCAGATCTCAGTCTTCTCAAAAACAGCTATGCAAGCTAATTAAGATGGCCATAGCTAAATTACCCTCATCCAAAAAAGCACTTAAGCACGTGCCTAACTCTGAGCATATTAGCAGCCCTTTGAAGTCAACAGGACCATAATATGTTCAGTTAAACTTGTGCTTGTGGACCTGGTGGACCAAGGACTTTCATCATAGGCTTAACAAAATTATGACTTTCTTCTCCTCTTTTTAAAAAACCTTCTCCTCTTTTTCTCCTCTTTTTAAAAAACAAAAAAAGTTTAAGTCAATCTGTAGTTATGTATCTAACTGGAAAAATAAAATTAATGGACATTTATACTTGAAAAGGCTTCACTGATGTTCTTACTACACCTAACAGTTTACAACCTGGAAGCAAATAACTTTTTTTGGTAAAAGCACGACAATAGCTTACCAGAAATTAGTGTTAGTTTTGTGTACTGTTAGTTGAGTGCATAAAAATATCCCAAAGATAATGTATGATGCATTCTTTTGAAAACCTGCATAAATGAAAGCAAATTTTGAACCACAGCAATCTTTCACTCGGCAACCAATAGATTTATAAAGAAATGGAGAGAATTCAAAGCATTTTTTCTTTGACTTATAGGAAACCTATATTATAATTGAGGTTTTCCTGTTGAATATTACTGTCTGGTATTTTTCAGTGAAGTGCAATATAAAAAAAAAGCCCACAAAATACTTTTTATTCTACCTTGGCGTTTGCTAAACTAATTGTAATTATTTAGCTATTAAAACCCTAAATTATACAACTTTCCAAAGGATGACCATGATAAAATCACACTTCAGTTTCAGCAGAAATCCATGTAGACTGCTTATACAAAATTCAAGCAAGGAACTGACTGGACATTGAGAGAGCTTCAGAGACTGAGACTGTATACAAATCTTAAATTCAGGCAGATGATTTTTTTAATATTTCTTTAGCATATGCAGTACTAAGGTCTGTGACAGATCATTAGGGCAAACTCCAGCAACCTCAGAAATAATATATTTTTTACTCAGTGGCAGTCACAGCACATGGCAATGCTTTGGACACAATACTTCCCTGAAGAAAATTCACTCTGTCTGTGATGAGCATACACTCAGAGTGGTCTCAGGTCAGGATTTAAAAGCATCAGAACACTGGTATTATGACACCTTGCACATCATCTAGTATTTATAATGGCATGGATAGGGTTGTGGTAACTCTGAAAATTTTCTTTATATCTTTACAAACTTTAAGTTTGTAGATGAGACTCGTCTCCTGATTAAAATGTGGAAAAGAATAGAAAAGTGCTAATCTCAGCAGGCACAATGTTTCACAATCAGACTTCATGTACAGTCATTATTTCCAGTGCAATGCAGAAATCAAATGCTCCTATAAGCATTTGCACAGGTATAAATGACAGCCACTACATGTGTAGTGCAACGCTGCAATGTTATCAGTCCAGCACTAGCAGAAATGAACATTCACCTGCAGCACTCTGAAAAAGCTAGTGTAGGATGACCTGGAAAATGAAGCAGTGATCTAAACTTCTGATGTTAAAACATCAGAAAACATGTGACAGAGAAGCCCACCCTAGCCAAATCAAATCTCAAAAGTTAACTCAGCACAGCCTTATCCAGCTTTCTAAAGATTTGGAAAACATGGTGTCTCCCAGCAATTTTTTTTTTTTTCCTCCTGCCTGCAGTTCTTGCTTTCAGTTAAGATATCTTGTGATATTTCTAGTCCAACCCTTCTGTGCCAATGGGCCTGAATAAAAGTTTGCTTAGATGAAATGCTGGCTGCTTACTGGGGCAGAACTTCCACAATGCTGATCCTCTACCCCTCCCTGAAGCACCAGCCTTGCCTATCCTAAGCAAAACTGCAGTACCAGGTTTTATCATGCTCAAGTGTAATGTGTTTGACAAAATTTCCAGCCCATTGCCAGAGACAAAGGTGTGAAAAATGTTTTATTCTCTATCACAAAAGGAACGATGTGGACATTTCTGTGGAAATTACTCAAATAAAGTGAGCACAGACCTTATGAGACACCCTGCACTTCACATTCAGCAAGTAGAATTCCACAGATCTAGTGATTACTTGTTAGCTCAGTTTTTTTTTTTTTTAATATATTAGCTTTTGAAAGCATTTTAGTTTTGTACTAAGCCATGACAGGGAAAGGCAGATGAGGTGCCTGTTTCTTTAACTTAAGATTTAAGAAAAAGGATGCAAAAACCTTGCTAGAGCTTCTCTGCATACCCCGCTGTAACTAAGAAAGCTCAAGGGAAGAACATTTAAAATAATGATTGGTATCAACTGTCATCACATTCCACAACTAAAAACTAAAAAGGTCAGCCCTACATTTTTCTTGGCCTCAGTTTAAGGGCACTCGTTTTTTATTTTGCTAATAATAATAATAAAAAAAGAAGCTTTTGAACATTCCCCCTCTATATAAATTCAGGACACCACCCGTGGTAGACCACAGCAGCAGAGGTATTTATCTTCCACAAGCTACTCTTGGCATATCCATCATTTGTGGCTTCTAAAATGCAGTTGCATTTATTCTCCTATTCATTATCAACTAAAATATCACACAAAAGAAAAGAAAGACAGCTGTAGTAAAAGGATGGACTAGAAGTTGAGACTTCATATTGTGGTTTAAGTTTGGATGACAAGAGAATAACTAAAATTAAAAGTGATGGCATTTTATCAAGGAAATCATAAGCCTCCTGCTAGGCAGAGGTGGGCTATGAGCTATCACTGTGCCATGTGTAAATTACAGAAAACATATATATAAAGATCCAAACCAGAGGGAAATCATATTAATTTTTGCTCTGTGAGAAGTAACAACCTATTGTTACAGTTTCTTTTTAAGTCCTAATCCCTGACCCAAAAACCTCTCTCCATCTGGAAAAGACCAGAGCAGCTACGGCATGAGATCTAAGGAATCTTTTGAGAAATTGCTCTGGCTTCAAACCACTGTCCAGATGACCAACAGACAATTGGCAAAAAGGGATGAAATCAGGAATCAATTATTTCTTGTTTCTCCTTACCTGCCAGCTTCCTTAGGCAAATTAAGTAAGAAAAGGTGGCAACAGGTAAAAAGAAACTAATCAGGAGTCTGGCTGCAGCATTAGAGCTGGGTCCTAGGAGAGCACAGAGTACCCAGACTAGTGCAGCACCTCAGCAACACCTCAGGAAAGAAGGATAGCAAAGAGTCATCTGCAAGAAGTGGCCAGAGAAACCTTTCAGCCTTGGGTGAAGATATTTCAGGAAAATATGAAGGAAAGATTCCCAGGACAGGGTGAGGACTATGAATGAAAGATGAAGAAAATCTAGGTCTCCAGAGACAGTGAAGAAGAAAAGAAATCCAGGAAACAGCAAAATCACACAGCTGTGACAGGACATCACTAAGAACTGAAACACATGGCTGCATTCACACTGTGAGGCTGAAGTGGAATACATCATCTCTTGGAAGACATGGATAACTGCTTTCTTTGTGAGCACAAGATACAAAGGAGTCCAGTACAAAGTTTCCAGCTCAGCTCTATTGTATTCTAAATATACTCTGAGCTAGCATGCTGTGTCGCTGCCAGTCCTCCTTGGTTGCTCTGTCATACTGCTGCTGAAGGATCCTAAAAACCTACAAAATACATTCACTGACAGTTGCCTCAGCATGACTTTGTAATGCTGGAGATCATTTTCTTCATAGCTTCACGGTAAATCCTCTTTAGAGGTGGATTCATATTCCTTCATCCTGGTACACTAACATTCAAAAGGCATATTTGACTGCATCACTCTCTTCAACAATCACACTTTATTTTTATATCTTTGCTACTATACCCTGCCTGAATTCAGGGCCACCAATTTGGAGAGTGAAATAACCACTCACAGTAGGTTGACATTTGACTAGAGAGGCAAGAGCAGTGAAAAGTTTGAAGTACAGTTACCATAACTATGCAAACACCTGTTTGGCAAGAGGTTTCTTCTGTGAGTCAGTGCAGGTGTAAAGATTTTATTACTCATGATCACACCTGCTGGTGTATGTGTGCCAAAAATCAAGAATAGATAGATGGAGGAATTAAAATAAGATATTATGGGGCACAGTCCACTCTCAGAGCAACATAAATCCAAACTAACTTCAGTAATCTAAATTATTTTAAACCAACATTAGTAACATTACTACAAATGAGTGCAGAATTCGTCAAAGCACAATAAAATACTGTCCAAAATTTCTCATGAAGACCTTATATGAAGCTGCTACTTTTTATAAAGTTATATACTATACATTGAATATTCTAGCTAGATACATGCATGAAACATACACAGAGGATGTAAGAAACTGTGTGGGTGCCCTAACATACAAGGGACACAAACAAACACAGCTGGATTTCAGTTACACTTTGATCTCCATGACTTAAATGTTGTAGGCTTACCCCCATCAGCTTTTAAGGGAACTCAAAAAATCCAGATGTTATTTCACACATATACATGTAAAATATCACAATTTACTCCTATAGATTCAGCTAAGCTCAGAAATCAGCAGGTTTTTCTCACTTTCTTTATGCATTGGTCTCACCCCCCAAGGAAATCCTGGCAACCCTACAAAGTACCTCTTAATTTTTAATAAAACTACTACATTCCTGAGGTAGTAGAAATGACTGGGATAAGACTGAGTGTATTTAATTTGCATCTGCTGAAACGCTTCCACATGCATTAATTAGAGCTTAATTAGACTATAATAAGATGCTTTTCTATTGATTGAATGTTGTTGGGATGCTATGACAGAGTCACACTCTGTGTCATCCAGAACAGGAGCTCCAAAAGCAAGGATATTAAGATGTAAAATTAGGATCAGCTCACAACACAAGTCATCTCCCAAGGAGGGCCAACTGTCAAAGCCAACTGCACAACGTTCACTCCAGATGATCTACAAAATATGCCAGAAATGTTTGTTCACTGTAAAAGGCAATGTACTTACGTTGGTTCTTCTGAGGCTGTGGTGGTCTCTTCCATTTCATGTGCCTGCTTAAACCATGGCAATTTTGCTTCAACAGGATTTTTTTCTGGTCAAAGAAATAAATAAAAAAATCAGTAATTCCTACAAAATCAAAGCAATGTGTAGATGTTAGCATTATTCCCCCTAGCACTCCATGCTTTACATTGCCCATTGATCTCATATTTTGAATAAAGATATAATGGTTAAAAACCCATAATTTACTAGAAAATTCCTTCATGTTGTTTGAGCTCCATTTTGATACCTTTTGAGCTCCATTCTGACACTTTTACTGAGATGGTACCAGCAATGCACTTTCCATCACTGTTTGATCTTTTACTTCTTTTTACAACTTCCTCAAACGCAGGCAATTTATGGTAGATTGTTGTATATATCTCAGTGTGACGGATTATCATAATCATTTAAGTTTATAGTTGCAAAAGAAGCAGATAATAGCAAATGTACATTGCTTTCCAGATAGACTGGCTTCATTAGAAAATTTTCAGATTTTTTTCCCCCCTGAGTTAGTCAGCTTTCCCAAAATCAAGAAGTAATTTAAAGACCACCAGCTTCTTTTATCTGTCTATACATTCTACACTTCTGTGATGCTTTTTGTCAGATTACTATAAGCTAGTTGAGGATCTGTAAAAACCCAGAATGTGTTTTTTAACATTGCAGTTTTAGTTTCTACTTCATGGTTTAACCCTGAATGGTTTTCTCCTTTAATTATTCCCTGGAGTCTGAAAACATCCTGAAAAGAAACATAGGGTTGTCTACAGACAGTTTTCACTTTTTCTGTGCAAATCTTCATGGTGGGTTGTGAAAGTCTGAAACACAGACTTCAAATAAAAACTGAGAGAAGGGGAGCAGCACCCACTAAAATGTTCTGAGCCCAGAGGGACAGAAATGGGAAAAGGCCAAGATATACTAGTTAACCCCATCACTATTTTTTTCTTTTCACCCTCCCATCTACTGTTTCATGCCTTAACAATTCTTTTGTCTTTGGAGAATATTTGTCAATTGACATCTTTATTATAAATGTTTTAGACATGCAGAAATGGAGGAGTGAAGGAAACCACTTTTATTATACCTTAACAAACTGATGAGCCCCACTGAGAATGTTGACACATTTAATGAGATGCAAACAAACAAGATCCCAGTTACTACATATAGAGTACCATTCCCATTTCAACTGTTATTGAAGAACTTCCCATGTTGAACTCATTAATTCTCCTCTTCCCAGTTTGACAAGGCTATATAGATTTAGTTAGCATGTTCACTCCATGACAGTCTGGCCACATCATCAGCAAAAAATACCAGCAGGGCACATTTCCTAGCACCAATAATTAAAATGGTTGTTTCTGCCAAAACCGAAATAAGCCCTAGTAAATTCCAGCTTCTGGCATTTAGGAAAAAGGTTACCAGGGGCTTTTAATTCTCTTAACAAAAATGTGAAACAGCAACAGACCCAGACAAAATTCCAGTTACCTTTTGGCTTGTAACACGGTATTGGCACAATGCACTCTTCTTTTATGTGTAGTTTAAGTTGTGGATTACAGCCACCAACATGCTGCCCGCTGTGGTCAATACACAGCACTACTCGGTACCGCAAGCCCCGGCCACAGGTCACTGTGCACTGCAGGAGACATCTCACACTGTTTATCTTTCGTTATATTTACATATACTGATAAAAAACAAGTTGCAAGTACTGACAGTGCCTTCACTCAAGTTTTCCCCAGTTAGTCAGGTATCAGACTGATATGAATTTGTCCCTGCACTGCTAGATGAATAAAGAAAAGGCTGATGCTGGAAAAAATGTCTGAGTTTTGGGATTGCAAGAGACTTCTAAGGATTCTGTGAAGCTTATCTGATTGGCAACAGTGTGAAACAGCAGGGGCCATGTACTGAGAATACACTCTCTCAGAGTGGTCATGTTCAGTGAAAGCTGGGTCAGACATGCTGCAAGAACAGTTCACTACATGACAGTGATGTCATTTGGATGATCTAAGGAGTTACAGAAGTGTTGAGTTATCTGTATCAGATAACTACAGCCAAGATAAGTTGGCTTTATGTTCTTGTTACCATAATGAAAGGGAAGAATGCTGGAAAATCACCCCTGCAGACATGTCATCCTCTAGACAGAAAAGCCTTGAGCTATTATGTACAGTCAGATACTACATTTATCAAGAACTGAGAGACAAACGACCTATTTGCAAAGACCCTGACCTCAGAGCTCTAATTTCTCCTCAGTGTAAAGCAGGAATTCAACAGGTATAAATAATTCTATATAATTTTTTTCTACATACAGACAAGTTAAAATTTTGATTATCAGGCCAAATTAGTGCAAGCTTCTCCTACTAAGTACTATGAATTATGCATTCAAGGCTGTATTTTTCTGATTGCCCCGTGCTCACAAATACTTGGTAACAGAAAAGTAGAGGGTTTCTTTAGAAAACAAGAATAAAGGTCCAAATTACTGTCCAACTTACTTGAGACCACTCCATTGCCACCCATTTAGGACAATCAAAGAGATTGCAGGTTTGAATGACTTTGGGCTTAGGAGCATACATGCATTTCCATTCTTCCACTTGCAGTATCTCTCCATGAATGGTCTCCTCTACACACACAAAACTTCTCCTCTGAATGCCACCTCCACAGGAAACTGAACACGCAGTCCAAGGGTTATGCTCCCACCTGAAAAACAATTCACATATATTACAAATAAGGCTATACTATTATTCCACTATCTGTATCTAGTAACTGTGCAAAATACTGAATCCAACCTTGATGCCATTAAAACCCACTGACAGTTTGGTTGGTGGATTCTTAGACCACATTGGATACAAATCCATTGAATCACCAAGGTACCTTGCATTATTCCAGGTTTAAATTCATGTGCAAAATGAGAAAAAAACCCCACAACTATACATTTAGGTATACTTACCCAGATAACTGGAAATCTTACTCCCATACATGATTCAAAGACCCTAAATATACAGTGATTTTACTTGCAAATTGTCTAAATCATCTAAATAGAACATTTTTCATTTACCTGGTCACAGATATTCTTTGTTACCATTGTCAGAGACCAGAAAACATATGTACTTGAGATTGTAAGAACTCCAAAAACAAATCTGTCTGTGCTGACTGGGTGTTACTACCCACAGTTGGTCATCACTCCCCACATCATCAGACTACTCATTAAAAAAAAAAAAAGCCACTAAGATTTTTTGGAAAAAATTTTTACAGGAATTCTAATAATTGCTTGGGGTAAACCCAGCCATTTCATTTCAAACTGTCTTCATCCATAATGACTGTGAACAAATTAAACTGTGACAGGTACCATTTGGCTGGTCACCACTGCAGTTCAGCAAGAGTTTTCCACCCTCATTAAAATGCAGTGGAATGACTGTATTCACACTTTCCACCTTTCTTCAAGCAAAAGGCAGCTTGCTCATCCAATTCAGCTCCTTCAGCTAACCGAGCTGATTCCTCCTGACACAGGGTGATGCACAGCTAAAAGAACACTCACACAGCCCTGTCAGCCATCAGAGCTGTGGGGCAGCAGCCTCCAACAACGGGATGATAAACAGCTTGCTAGGAGGGAATGCACATCCATCAACAATCTTAGACCTAACTCAAGATTGAAATTGCTGCACCATCTGGAGTGAGAATTATGTGGAGATTTTTGGGCTACAAATTCTCTTTCATTATCTCTTGGTCTTAACATGAATGTACATTTAAGCAATCACTTCTCAAGAAAAACCTAACTCAAATAATGTCCTGGTCCTGACATATTTAGAGATAATAAGCTCTAATGCTAATAATAGCATTTGTCTGTAGGTTCCACTGACCCCCATGAATCTTTTCCTCACCCCTCACCTCTTATCTCTTGGTTTCTTTCCACCCACCAACCAAATCAAAGATAAGTCCTGGAAAATAATCATCTGAGTCCTGCATCACATCAATGTCTTGTTAATTTAAAACTTACTCCTATTACAGCTGCAGGGGCTCAGAAAGGACCATGAAAAAAATCATATCCATTATGAACAATGGGCTAAGCAAGGACTACAATATGCCACCAGAAACAATTCATAAGGAGCAACTTATTTTTCATAAAGAAGTCTTTATCTCTGTGTAGATGTAGCAAAGGCCTGCAAGTCAAAAGTAAATTGAAGTAATTACTACCCACTTGCTCTGTGATGCACCAGGTAAAACAAGGACACTTCCTATTTGAAGCAATTCATTAAACTGCTTACAAAAACATATTAATCATGCTTAAGCTCAACAGAAGAATGAGTATGAAACATAAAGCAAGCCATGGAACATTAATCATAGAGTACATACACAAAACCACACAGAATAAAGCTGTTTTCACAGATACTGCTATCATATCACAAGTTCAAAAAACATATGAAGAGTAAGAGTTACATTTTTCTTTGACTTAAATGAACAATCATCACACCCTCATTTTCTTTAGAAAAAGTCAGGAACTAAGGAGCAAGGAGCAATTAACTGTTCAATGAATTAGCAGCTCATGGGTTTATATATACAAGGCTCTATGTGCTATATGTAATACTATCCTCACAAGTGTTTATAACATGAAGTTTTATAGTTGTTTTTCTTTATCTCATCAGTTTAGAATACACTCCAGATTCCACACTCCCACAAGCATTTTCAAGATGGAATGAGGTCCATGGCTACTGGAGGAAAGAGGGGGTCTTGGGCAAGCAGTCAAGGAGATACTTTCCAGAACCCACAGCTGTCAAGGGATCCTCAACAGTCCAACAAAGCTGAAATCTATGGAGGCATTCCAGAAGCTTTAAAAGAAAATTTTTATCCTGGGAAATTTTTCTATTTATTTCAAAAGAATTCTCCATCTGTAAAAATATTTCACTGGGGCAATTACAACTCCAGCCACAGGAGAACTCTTTCAAGATCTTGCAGTGTACACCGTGACTTTCCCACAACTTCCTCACGTGAATGGGAAAGTGGTGGTAAATGTCACAGGACTGGAAAGCAGCCTCCACATGGCCCTTGTGCTATGCAGGAGGTGTGATGTATGACTGCTGGTCAAGGTGAAGGAGTCTGCACAGCTTTGCTCAAGCATAGCTACAGTACTTTTGGTTGTCTGCCTGCTTTGCCAGAATAGTCCTGGGTTAGCTTGTAAGAAACAGGTAAGAATAGAAAAAGCAAAAAGAAAAGGTGGAAGAAGCCTCAGCAGTCCTGGCACAGAGGAATGTGTTGCAGTTATGTGAAAGGCAACAGCACAGAGAAGATAAATCCTGCTACACCAAAGCAAGACTTGACGTCGCACTGGACCAGATTCACCTCGTGATCCAAGTGTACAAACTTGCTGTTTCAGCTGCTGTTTTCTTTCAGAAATTCCAGCAGCATCCTCATTGGGTTTCTTTATGCCCCCTCCTAGTGGATCACAGCCAGTTTCATCTCTCTCTTTCCTAATGGCACCAACTTTGAGTCCTGCTTGTCCATTCTTGCTCCTGAGCATCATCCAGGAGACCACGATGCTTTCTGACAGAACACACCAAGATGCTGAAACGAGGTGGACCTTTGCCTGTAATTCTCAGTGTTTGAAATAAGAGAACCTGCCCACAACTTCATTGCAGACAATCTCTCTCACCACAGTGTCATGTAAAGATGCAGAGCACAGTAAAGCACAGAAAGGGGGATTAAATTTCTCTTCCAACTGGTCTTAGTGGTGCAGACAATGAAATACTCCTCTCAATAAATTGTACTGAGTTCCAGAGGAGATCTGAAGTGGAAAGGAATTGGCAGAAGAAATGAAAGGGGACAGATTCAGAATATAATTATGGAACTTCACAGGAGAAAGCTTTAGAGGAAAAAATACCAATCTATGCATGAAAGCCAAAGTACATCACTGGACAGCAGATCCTCAACAAGTGTAAGTTGCTACAGAAATAAACTCTGACATTTATATCAGCTGTAATCAGTAGCTCCACTGAGCCATGAGAGTCTATGATTTCATTCTTATTACTTCATACCTTTACTTCTTTAGAAAAATACACATTATTCATTTCATGACATAATAAAGCAGAGGTTCAACACAGATAAATATGCATCTAACTCCATCAGCTATAATTCTTTAAATCAACAGTAAATACGGCTCAATGCCCTTTTGTCCTAATAATCTTTACAAAACATCAAAGCCTTCAAGAAAAGTTTTACATTCTTGCTATGTATTCAAGTTAAAAACAAACAAACAAAAAAGAATCAACTAACTGTGCCTTAATGACTTAATTTTAGGCAATAGATATTCAGACAACTCAGTATCTTTAAAGTGACATATCAGCACTGATATTGATAGAGTGTAGGGCTAAATGAGAGCAGAAGAATGAGACCGCTCAAGGGAAAAATAATTTCTAGAGTCCTGTAACATAGGGAGACCTGTTCTATAAAAGAATACATTAATTACCTACCTCCTCAAAATAAAATCCTGTCGAGAAGAATTAATACATGCACTTTGAAAGAGATGTTCTTCTCAGCACTACAGAAGGAGAAGGTTTAGGGGGACAACTCCTAATTCTGAAATCTTCTGCATTGATATTTTCAAGAAGAGTACATTAACATCTTACTGTTTAGTTATTCATGCAGAGCCCACTGGATTAAATCACAAGCTTAAAAAATGTGTATAGAACTGTTATAAACTTGTTCATCTGTACAGGCAAAAATCTGATGTTCTATGATCTTAGTACTTGGAATATATACAGTGAAAACTGTGCTAATGCAGACACATATGCTATCCTGATTATACATACCGAGGAAGTGGCTGGAAGTGATCATAGGGCATGATTTCTTTAAATCCATCACTGTCAACAAAATAAATATTGCATAATTATTTCTCATACCAGAGACTGTACATCAAGTACATATTTCTATGTGATCATGCTTAAAGTAAGCAATTCCCAACATGAAACAGGGGAATCTTACATTCAATACACTTAACCCTTATGACAAACCATGACTTGAATAATCTTTCTTTTTCTATACAGAGACCTATTCACCATACTTTTTCCACTTCATGCCATAAAAAAAATTAAAAAAATAAAATGAGAAAGTTTTCAGCAGAGAAATTTATTACCAGTGATCCTTTAGGTCTGTGCTATTTTATTAACAAGAAAATAGTTACATGTTATATGTGGAACAAAGATGGCTAAGGAACCTGAGTGACAGTGAAATAAATGCACCCCAAGGTCCCCCCAATTTAAATCCTTAGGACCCTTCTAAAGCTGCTCATTTGAACTGCATAGCATAAACCAGGTATAAAACTTTACTTCCAGCACTAGAAAATACGTTTTTATATCCAGTAGTATTCCCCTTTTTCTTTCTGTATAAACTAAAGGAGCAAGGAGAGAGCTCATTACACCCTTTCTTTCACTCATTTTCCTATCCAGCTTTGCAACATTACTGAAGTCTGAACATTACCAGTGATAACTCTCCAGGAAAAAAACTTGAAAGTTCGCACATCTATGACTGTTAGAGGTGACAATCAACAATGTTCAACAGGAACCAAAGGAAATGGACAGTTTAGCTATAGGAAATGAAATCCATTGAGAGTGTTTCCTTTTCTTCTTGTGTATAACTCTAGATTGTCCAGCTGGCATATTAATGTGAGGTTCTGGGACTTGATACTCTGATGTTATTTTAAGATTCTTTAGCACAGCCAGGAAACCTCACCAGACAATCCAAAAATTAGCTTGGAATACTGTGGTGCAATTCAATACAATTTTTGTATACTATAGCCTTTAAAATTTGGCAATAATATTATGTGGTATTTGTACCACAAGTGTACTTACTTTGAATTATACTTTTAAAAAATTCTTAGTGAAAAAAAAAACCAAAACAAACAAAACCAAAAAAATCCAAATCTTAATAATTAGTGGTCGACTCCTCAGTACAAATGAGGAATGAAACTTTTATGTAGACAAACTAATAAACTAAGTTAAACCATATGCAAAACTTGTACACTGACTGAGAACTGGAGCTACTGTCTGTCGAAAAATCCTGATTGGCCCTGAATGGCAGCATCAAAAAGTTCAAAAGCCTCCAAATAATCTGTCCTCATGACACAAATTCTCAAAATCCCTGTACCAGTGCAGGTCCACTCAGCAGAAGATGTAAAGTAAAAGCAGTCCTTGAACAGAAAAATAGACATTTACAATATCTGTATAAAGCAAAGTCTCCTGTTCTGCAGCTCTGAAGAAGTGCCACAGATCTATGGCCGTGGTGCCAGACATCACCTTTTAATGCATGCAATAACCAACCAAGATGAAGTAGAATTACAGATGAAAAGCCCTGAAATTAACTAACTAGGACTTCATGTTCCTTAGTAACTGGCTACACCATGTACTTAAATTTGTCTTACAAACCTAGAAGGGCAGGGATCCATGTTGCATTCTTTTAGCTTGGGCTTTGGTTTCTTATTTTCTGGATAGTAATGACAATAGTGGTCAGGAACAACACGCTTCAGCCGAATATCCACACATTCAGCTGAGTTCAGCTGATAACCTAATGTAGAAACAAAGTTAAAGTCTGGTAATGGAGCTAAATTAAAGCAGCCTTATCCCCTCTCCCCCAGTAATGTGTTGCCCATTGAATTAGTTTCCCTTGATACTCTTACTAATTGCTTTTAAACAAGGAAGCACTGCACAGGAACATGCAGGGCCAGATGTCCATGGAAGGCAATTCAGCATTACGATTATGTTAACCTGTCCTCACTAGATGAGACTCTGGTGCATTATTCTAATAATATTCTAAGACTAAAAGCAGACATCTTTTTATGTGAGGCATGTATTTAGGTACTGGAGCAGTTCACCTAAGTTCTACTATATGTTTCACAATTTATAACTGCCCTCCCCCAAGCAGGAGTTATCATATATGTTAGAAAGCTATATTATACAATCATGGATGAGAAAAAAAACATAAATTCTTAAACCAGAAAGCCAGAGGAATCAAAAAAAAAGATCCAAAAACATTGCTAAGTTAAACTAGAGAAAACCAAGAAATAGTTTCAAGAACATTTCCAGTTGAAGAGCCAACAAAGGAAAACTTGAAGTAACTGGTTACAAGAAGGGATCTGAGTTTTATAAACCACTAGGTTGCTTTTTTGGCTAAGAAAAAAAAAGACTCATTCAAAAGAGCAGACTTGGATTTAAACTGAGGAGAGGAGGAAGATGTTCTGGTATGTGAAAAGAAAAAAAGCTTCAAACCACAAGAATTACAATCCAAATAGAGTCAATAAACTAAGAACACAAGTCCGTGTCTACTGAAAATGCAAAGTATCATATACCAATGGCTTCATCTGTGTGTCTCTTGGCTGATTCAAAGAGTCATCATGCATGAGAGTGACTACCATAGAGAAGAACTAAATTTGAGTGCTTAAAGCATGTATGTTCCAGTTTTTGTAAGTTCTGAAAGTACTAACAAACTTGCAAACAAGATAAACACAAATTTTAAACATTCTTTCTCATTCAAGCTTGACTGTGCTTTATGGGATGCCCATCACAATCCCTCTTCCCACACAGAGATTACAGGATTAAATGCAGAAGCAGCATCCAAGTGAGGAATGGTGGTACACTGGTTCCAAGTCTCTGTTGTGAGGAACTTTTACTGCTAGTAGAAGATGCCAAACAGACAATCTGCATACTAAATCTACTTTAAGATAACAGGTTAAAGCCAGGCAGCTGCAATACAACTTCCCTGCATGCCTCAGTAATTTGTCATTCTTAGTGCTACAACTTCCATGTGTAAGCAACTAGTTTGTCTCTGTGCTTCTCCAGTTACTCAGGACTTCCAAGAGTGTCAAGCCCTGCTCGCAAAGGTACCAGTTTCATATTATAGGCAATGCAGCTTGAAAGTAGGGCACTGAAAAATCTGGCTAATTTCAAAGAGACTGACATTTAGGTATAATTTTAAAACCATAACACCACTCTAAATAAGTTTGGATTTGAGACAATAATTTTGAGTGTAAAAACGTCCCTTGAATTATCCAGTGTTTACATGCAGTCCTCAAAAAAAAAAAAAAACAACCAAAAAAAAACCTGTGAAGGTTTAGATTTCCTCACTTTTCAGACAGGTTTGGGAAAAAAAAATCATATATACAGTGCAATGGAATCATCAGAGGATAAGGATTGTCGCTCACAGTTCCAGGAAGAGTCATACTTCCTGAGGCCAAGTATCTTATAAAATACAGTGGTTTCCTGGAGGACTACTACTTATATACATATATGGTCTGCATTTCAGATTAAAGTGAGGTGGAAGTGCAAGTGCCAAAATGGATGGTCCATCAACAGATACTGAGGCCCTTCTTGTGCTTTAAAAATCTTTCACTCTTTTTACTCATGTCCAGAGTAATTATTTAAATCATCTCATTACTCTCCAAAAAAATCACTACACCTGTATCAGTAGTATCCCAGTCTTTTTTTCAGGTAACCTGGGTAATAGGAGCTGAACTGAAATAGCTGTCTACAATGTCAAACACTCCTCCTACCATGAGGTCACATTCTTTGCAGAATCAAATATGACAAGCAGTGGGCTGGGCTGGATGAGCAGTAGCAGAGCTGAGCGTTGTCTAACTGATGTAAAAGCTGTAGTGCTTAAACCAGGAGCAGAGGCTACAGCACACTACCCACTGCTCTAACAACCATCAGAACTAAATGCCCAAGATCAGACAGAGACAGGTATTGACAGTAGCTGCTCTATCAATTTTATTTACTATTACTATTCTATCAATTCTATTTCCTTATTCTTTCTCTGTAACTAATTTCTAAACTAAGTATTCTAAAACTCTCTCTTCATGTCTACTACAAACACTTTCATCTCTTGATTTTCCTTATTTTGAAACCTGATTGTATTTTTTCACTTGCTTTCCCAAAATATAAGTTATGAGTTGTCACTTTCTGCTTAGAATGTCATATCTTTATTTCTTAGTCTAAACTCTTACTCAGATAGTCTTTATTGAAGAACATGACTTCCAGTAATATCAGATGTAAAAACCCCAACCACCTATGCTCATGCTAACTTAACTAGCCAGCTTGCTGCTCTGTCATTTATTTCTCTGAAGAACCACCAGTATGCAAAGAAACACAAACATTTAATCAATAAAAATGTAGAACAAGGGTACTTTGCAGAACATCAGGTACTTTTAATCTTCAGCTGTAAACACTCCAAAAGAATTGCCATTACTTACCTCCTCCACACGTGACTGTACAGGGGAAGAAATCTGTTTGTCTCCACTGATGACTGATGGGCTGATAGAAAAAGAACTGAACCACACTTTCTTTTGATCCAGAGTACCTGGTCTGAAGAAATTTCCATTACAAGACATGTGCATACTGTACTCCATTGTTCATGTAATTTCAAAAAATAATTCATATATAATAGCAGTGCAGAGAGTAACACAATATCAGGCATAAATATAATTGTTATTCTAGGCTTTCTAGAGGGTTTAAGTTTCCAATAGTCACAGACAAATGTTACTTTGATTTTCAAATTATTCAAGGTAATAACGTGACTTTGATTATCTATCTTTGATTGGCAAAGCTACTGACTGTTTTCTGTCTTATCTCTTTGTTAGCAAAATTTTTTATATTTTCTGGAGAGGGAAGTCTGTAACTGGTCTAAGCACACTGGTTCACATTCGGGCAAGTCTAACAGCAGATGTGATATTGGAGACACAAAATAAAAACTATTGAAAGTCTAATTTCACAACATGACATTTAAAGCCAAGTGGTGTGATAGCACTGAAACAGCTGTCATTTCCAGTGGAAAGCCATGTTACTATCTTCATTTGGCAGTCCTATATTAACATGCTTCTACATGCAAATATCTGTATGTATTACACAAGACATCAGAGTGTGGTCTGGGGAGAAGACAAACTTAAAAGGATTAGAAATGGTCAATAGCTGGATTAGGAACGTTTAAAGGAGATTCTGGCACTGAGCACTGGCAGCAGTGCTCAGATTCAGTAGGTGGCAGTCTGCAATTGGATTAATACTAATCTACCCCACAGGATCACACTCTTCTTTCAGTGGCATTTCAAACACAAGTCCTGGACACTTTTACCATTGAAGATGATGTGGTACTTTCCACCACAGTAAAGACATGAACCTTGTAGTACATTAAATATTTTTTATATGCTTAGTATAAATTATTTCTGGACTGCAATTAGGGTTCCTTAGTTGCTAGCTAAAAGATTTTGTTGTACTGCTACAACTTTATGGACAGCCAACACCCCTGCTCTGTGTATATTTAATGCAATATTTATGCACATGCACATCCCACCTTGATAATGAAATCTGCTCCAAGAGGACCCTGGATCTTCATGATTTCCCTGTCTGTGTTCTTCTGAAATTCAACAGTTGTATTTTCTATGACAAATGTTCCTGAAGCATTGAAGCTGTGCTCTCCCTTGTCACCATGCAGTGTCTTTGACTCTATAACTAAAGAAATATGTAAATAGGAAACTTAAACAGGATATTTTTTATTTTCAAGGAAGTCATAAAGTAATACTAACAATTTTTCCTTGCAAGTTACAGCCATATACATGCATTAAAAACCACACAGAATACCTGTGAGAACACTAGCTGCTTCAGATTATAGGCTGATATATAATTGCAGGACATGTCAATACAAGAATATCTGCCTGAACACACTATTCTCTCATACCAAAAGCACTTGGGAGGCGGTTTTTCCTACACCAAGTGTTTTATATACTTATAAAGCAATAGATTCAGCAGGATAAGCTGAAAGAAACTCAGACCAGATAGAATCGATAGACACAATACAACCCCCACACCTATGCAACCCAGAACCCTTGCTATTTCAGCAATCCGTCTCCAGAGAAGCCTGAAGGGTGTCAAACTCACCAAACACTCACCTCAACACATATGTCACACTACCCATTCCAGAGGTCATTAACTCCACTTGGAATATTTCCCCTCTGAGCAAAAAGTATGGCCAGGAGGTGGGGAGCTGCAGCACTGCTGAGGGGATGTGCCTTCCTCAGAACAGATGGTGATGAAAACCCTTTTTGAGCTGTTCTGCACTGCTTGAAAACAGATTAAACTAACAGCCCACAATCTCCAGAAGACAGATGAAGCACTTTAGGACTGAGTCACCTCCAGCAAACTGACTGAACTGTAAGTGGACAAAGCTAAAGGAAGATACTCATAATGAAAGTAGAATGCTGGGCTTTGCACAATACAGTACCTAGGCACAGCAAGATGCAGGAACTGAAACACACTGGCCTGGTTACAGTCTACCAGAGCACTGCATGAGAAGGGCATGAATCTCAGATGAGCTCAAAGCTAGCTTAAAGGACCTTTTTGATGAGCTATAAATACCCTCTTTCTCCAACTACCTCGCCTTTTTTGGACTTCAAATAGAGTTACCTAATTCAGGATGGATAATTTTGCTTAAGTGCATCTGGTTTTACCTGCACTGAAAACACATTCTGAAGGCTGCAGTCCACCATTATTGTTTTGTTTCTTAAAAACTTCTAATACAAATATATTCTGGAGCATCCACAACAAAGAAAGTGAAGAAATTCTAGAAGAAATTAACTTCCTTGGAAAGGTACCAACCTTACCTTTGTTGACTAAGATGTTGAATAAGAGTCAACTCAGCAAATTTCAAGTACTTTCAGCTCCAGATAAAGCCACTAGGATCCTCAGGAAGATCCTTGAAGCTAGCACCTAAGGTTGCAAAGCAAGACCTCTGGCTTGTGCAAAAAGTTGCTAAATATTTTAATTTGGTAAACTGAGTTGTATTAATTCACAGCCTTTATCCTAACTACATTAGTAAAAAAATATTTATGGTTTTCTAAGCACAAGCCAGTAATATTCAGCAATCAACAATGTAACAACATACTGAGAGGTGACACATATTTGTGTTAGAGCTACACAAAATTTGAATCCAAAGCATGTGTCTATTTGCAAGGCTCAGCTATAGAGTGATGGTCTGTATCTCTAGAGGTCATGTCAGAGAATAGAGCAGCTGCTCAGATTGTCCCAGCAGTGTGTCACTCAGGGAGAGGAAGAGCTATTCCACAGCACCAGTGATATTCCTGCTCTGTAGTATATAATGCTTCTCATCACAACCTTCTAAGCAGTGAAACCAAGCATCTAGTATATATAACAGGTGACATAATAATTCTTATTAGGGAGCTGTCTCTAAAAAAACAAACAAACAAACAAACAAAAAGAAAACCAACACAAAACACTTTATAGATTTCAGAGCAGTAACTGGGAACAAAGGCTTCACCAGCTGGCTTACAGGCAAGGTTTAGAAAAGAAATCAAAGATTTTTGTTCTGCAGGGTCCTGCAATCCTGGAGAGGTGTCAAGATGGGCTTCAGGAGCAAGCTTTCCCATCCTAAGTTAGGGATACATTTCCTTGAGGGGTCTCTCTAGGAGTCCAGAAGTGCACAGTCATATGAACAGGTAGTTCTCTGGAGTACTCACCCCTTTCTGTGCCTACCAAGATAACCACTGGTACCAAAGACCTATAGCTGTCTGTCTTGATGTTACTTCCCTTACCTTGATAAAAAGATTGTTTTCCTAATGGAAATGCCCTGCCCAGCTATGGAGCAAAGACCCACCTCATAAGCCTCCCACACATTTAGTGGCAAGCAGGAGTAGCACAGCTTGGCTCAGGGAACCCACTGCAGATACCTCACTGTAGAGAGACACACAGGAGAATTCCCAGGGAAATAGCTTCTGCCCCCAGTGCAAAAAGGAGCAAATCATATTTCTACTAAGAAACTCTTCCATGAGATTAATTTGAAGATAACAGGGGCCCGAATTAAAAGACACATTCTTTTCAAAAAGCAAGCTACATTGTCTTCCTCTACCTGTCAAAAGACAAAGCTGTGTGTAGATGTACAGCTCAACCCTGCCAAGGAATGCAAATCACTGCAAGTGGAGAAGAAACTGACAAAAAGGGAAGAGCTTCAATTCCTTTTAGTGAAGTTTAACCTCCCTAAGTTCATGAACTCGGTTATCTAGCATTAGCCACTTGTAAAAATATTAGCTTCTGGTTTTCCCGTTTCTTCTGCTGAAGAATTGATTTCAGGGAAATTTCAGTATTTCTTTTGATACTAATGCTCTTAAAACAACTGCTAAAAAACCCATAATACAGTCCAAATAGAAACAAAACACAATGAAACACTTTATTCTTAACCCTCTTTGTCTAGATCATTAGGTTATTTTCCACCAAATCATTCACAAAACCCAAGCTGACAAAAGTAGAAGGACAAATTTGCAAAGAACCCAGAGTAACACCTCTCTGATCAATCTGTTGCTTGTCTTAAAGTGTCCATACCAACAAACATTATTATTTCTTACCAGCTACAAAAAATGCAGTCTTTCCTGAAACAATAAGCTGGTGATTGTAAAACAATGTTCAGAACATTTATTTGTTTCAAATCTGTTATGCTCTACATCTGCAACCACATTTCCATTTTTTATTAATCCAGCAGCTGTGCTTCCCTGGAACAAGAGCAGATCATAAAGTCTGGGTGAAGCACAACAGAACACAAGATAAAGGGGAAAATGCCAAACACTCCATAGTGCTCTTTAAGCATTTGCTTTTGCTGCTGACTTGAAATGAAGAACAAATATAGACTGGCAACAGGAGGCAGTATAAAATGCCACAAGAAACAGTTTCTTGCTCAACCTGTTGAACTGAACTTCTTACAAGCTAGAAAGAATACATCTGATAAATGGGGCCTCTAATTATAGGTGATTATTTTTTCAGTTCTGCCTTTAATTATACCAGCATACCCACAAAGTAGTCAATGAAGCTGCAGACCAAATATCACTTGATATTTTCTGTTAAGTGACATCCACCCACCATACACACAGTGCAAAAGGCAAACAAAAAATTGTCCCAGAGCACATCCCCTAGATTCCTGGTTCTTGAAGATCTGGCTACAAAACCAGAAACAATTTCCACTCTCCATCCCCATACTAATTCTTACTTGTTTTTCATCCCTGTCATTTTAATTTTAGGTAACAAATGTCTAAATCCTCACAGATTTGCAAACAGATGTGCTGGGGGAAGTGGTTAAAGCAACATTTTTCATTTCTTGCCCAGATAGAGACCTAGCTAACAAAGGTAATGCCAAGCCACAGCTTCTTTATGGAACCACCCAGGGTAGGAAGCCAGGAGCATGGTTTACTTAGTTACCAAGCTGCTGCTGCATTCCTCAGGAGCTTTCCAGAAATCCCCTAGGAGCCACTGAACCTAGTACTTTTTCCTCATACAAAGCTGAAACAAAAACTTCCTTCTGCAGAACCACTTAAGAAAGACCAAGACTCCTGACCTGGTCAGGATCACTGCTTCATACATCCCTTACAACAATTTTCCATGAATATTTTTTATTTGAAGATAAGTTCAGCTTAGTATAATGTTGATATCAGTGTTATACCTAGAAGTTATTGTCACTATGGAGCTGCTCTACAGTGGAATTCCTATTCAATTTTTGCTTGTTTTCTTTGAAAGAAATTGCAATATATTCTTCAAAGAAAACAGATGTGCAATTTTCAAATAAAATGCATTTCTGTCTTGTGTTTACATATCTCAGAGTCCTTTTTATTTCTCATTCAGATTGTCTCTTCCACTTTCACAAATAAATACAAGCCCAAAATGTTAAAGGAGAGGTTTATTTCATTGTTTGGTATGGCAGTCTTACTAATCATTGAGACAATTAGTTCTTTCTGTAAAGTAGGCTAATGGTAAAGAAATTACCATAGATACTGCCATCAGCCTTACAGAAAATACCAGGAACCAAACACCTAAAAATAGCAAACTGTTTCTTATAGATGGTACATAATGACCAAAAGTATTACAAAGAAACAGGACTCATCTAGTTTATTTTATGTATTTTATCTTCATTTTTACCTATATTACTTTTCCCTGAACACTTCTCACTGACCAAATGGACTATTTACACTATCTCAGCCTCTTTAACAGAAATCTGGTGCTATCAATCCCACACATAACTCTTTGAACGACGTTCTGATGCAATTCCTTGCACGTAGTTTAAGTGTGTACTATATTTGAGACATCTTTTATAAGAATTACTTGGTTTTAATAAATTTAGAAACCACCAGTATATGCACTATTTCTTTCTACTAAGTGGACTTCTAGTTTTCTGTAGCACTATCTCCAGGATGGATGTAAGATGGGAAGAAGAATCAATGTCATGATCTTACACAGCATTCTGAAGTTTGTCTAAGTTCAGATACAAGGCTCTGTTTTTATCTTCTGCCTATGAATAAACACATAAAACAGCTCAGCCATACCAAGGTGTGCTGGTCCTTTCAGGGTAATTCTCACACTGCGACTCCCATGTGGTACAGCAATCACAGTTTCTTCCCCTAGGAAAATTAAAGAACTGTTTTAGAAGTTATCTGGCATAAGGGAATTTGCACATCACAGAACTAGACTGAAAACTGTCAAATGTGTCTAAGAAAATATTTAACAGGTTTCACAGTTTTTCTATTAAAAATATTCATACGTTATTTTATTAAGTACAGTATACTCAGTCTGTCTGCTATGCTATGCAACTATTAGACTTACAAATGGACTTGTAAATCTTTCTTGCTACAGGAAAATTATTTGCTATTAACTAAAACAACTGAAATGTCAGTGCTGTATTAGGAGCATATTTACACTCTCTTGTCCTGGTTTTATTTCCTAATCACTAGATTGACATAAGGAATCTGCTAAGTAGTACTTCCCCCTTACAAAAATCTGCAGCTGCTCAGTCTCATTTTGCCCACACCTCATTTCCTGCTGCAGGTCAGAACTGTAATAAGTGGCAGGACTTACAGGAAATAAATCATCTACTTAACACTAACCTTTAACCAATTACAGACCAGTTAAGAGCAAATATATATTAGCTATAATATATGTGCTATAACACAGTGCCTGTATCTAACTTACCGTATAAGATCATTCCTTCCAGTAAGAGTTTTCAATTTAAAATTAACTATAAACCAAACCAGCCCAAATAGGACATGTCAATACAAAACAGCTTTTGGCAGCCTGAATGGCCTCTCCATATATAAATGCACAACACACTTGCTTCAGTGCACTTTACAAAGGCAAAAAGTTATTACTTTCCATCTCAAATGTAGGAAATCTGTGATTTGCCCAAGCAAACTGAGTTAGGAGTCAAATCAAGAGACTGGAGTCCTTCGTGCCAGCAAGAAAAGAGCATGCACAGAGCATGATAGGGATATCCAGACAAGGATGAGGGAAGCGTCCAAGTCAAGTACCAATGTGATGTCTC
This sequence comes from Florisuga fusca, assembly GCA_038090715.1. NCBI lineage: Eukaryota > Metazoa > Chordata > Aves > Apodiformes > Trochilidae > Florisuga > Florisuga fusca. The sequence continues at coordinate 2,403,554 of JAAWXA010000009.1, forward strand.
CCATTTCCATCACAACTCAACTGCAAACATCTGTGGCAAGACCTGCAACCGTGGACCCACTCCAGGTACACCCCACAGAGGGTTCTCTGCTCAGTGATGGCATTAACATATATCCAGGGGCTGCTGTAGAGGGAATTTTACAAGTTCAAAAAGTAATGCCATTGAATGTCAGTGATAAATTGGCTCCAGAATTACACATACAACATATAGAGGAAGGATATTTGAGTTTTGTTTTAACTAAAAAATAGTTGAAGAATGTTTCTTTCTACTTTAAAGCAGACCCTTTTATAGTAGATGCTAAATTATCAGTTTCTGGTTTACATCTCCTTAGCATAAGTATGAAATCCTGCCAAAAGCTCAGGATACTTCAAGCAAATGCTGCAATTATTTTTTTCTGAAATAAACACCTTCTTATGTTACAGTTTTTATATCGCCAATTTCTAGGAAGGTCATTTAAATATAACAATTTATTTTGGATGTAATAAAATATGATCTTTATTAATTTCATACTTGGGTATTCCACCAGAGTGCAAAATACTACAGTAAGAACAATAATACAGTTAAGAAGCCCTGGAAAAAAACATTAACTACTGAACCACTTAATATCTTTTTGCATCTTGGTTTTTCATCAGGCAAATTGCTAAAGATAGCCAGAAGGTAGTGGGTGTGTGTATCTTTAAAGTAAGGAAATAACTACTGAATCTGTATGTGCTTCACAGTACTTGAGAGAAAGCAGGTTTGAGGGGCCCATCTGTCCCTACTTGGTCAGGAATTGTATCCTGTTTTGACAACCAACCAGCGGTTCCAGCACAAAACCTCAAATAAGAGTTTCTGACCAATACTGAAAAAACATGGAACTGCTGTTTTGAAGTGGAACCAAGGGCACTCAGTGCTGAACAGCTGAGGCCCAGATCTGCAGATGTTCAGAGATGTGTAGGACTGCTGCTCCTCCTGAAAACAACCAGGGTTGTTCTCATGAGCTTCCTCCACCTCCTTACAGTGAGTTCTCCCCTCAGCAGGCCTTGTTGATCCCTTTTCAGGATGCTTCACATTCCTTTAATAGTATTACAGACATTCCACCCTCACCGACACACTCCCTGATATGGTCCAAAAGTCTCATGGGGGTGCTAAATTTGGTGTTTCTCTGCAGCAGGCAATATTACTAGAAAGTGTTTTATTTGCATTAGAGGACATAAGCAAACTTATCACCACAGCAATGTTCAACCTCAGCATCCTCACAGACCTATCAAGAAATCTGACAGCAAGAGAATCCTGTAAGCTGAGATAATTACAGCCAAGGACTGTCTTTCAATGAGATGATGTAAATTATAGGAAAAAATAAAAGTATGGTTTTTGGAATTCTGAATTGAGATGGAGAATTGGAAAAACATGGTACAAAGCTGACCTAAGATACTCCAACTTCTCCTGAGGACAGCTTTGACTTCCTACGAAACAGTAGTTACACAACTGTCCAAGTCTGGCTCCAAAACCATATATTCCTAAGGTGGCCATTCTCAGTGGAAGCATAAAATTCATATTCATAAAGCAACTCAAAGCTCTGTAAACCCATTTAAAAATTGTTATGTTGCACAGTTCCCATTAAATCAGTAGGATCTACACTGTTAAAACCAAAACAGTCTTATGAAAACATAGGGGGAATCGCTACCCCAAAATCTATACTTAGAATTTCCAATTATCTTCCTCCCATCTTATACTATTTTCATATCTTTGAAAATTAAATGCTGAGTTTTGTCAAATGCTGAAAACAAATAATCTCCAAATCATCTGGACCACTCAGAAAATCTGATTTGAGAGTCTTAAAGCTCACCTCTAAAAACTGAGAAACAGGTTAGACATTCTCTCATTCTAATACTGCTTCTCACTGAAGGGATTCTCAAGGCCATTTGGATCATTTGTCTCCAGCACCTGTTTGAAATGGGCTTTCTGCTCAAACCTGGGGACTCTCTCAGCAACTGTGTGCACACACAACACCCAGTGCTTGCTGATAAGCTCCCAGATTGCTTTTCCTTTAGATGGGAAAGTTTGATGCTGTTTCTACGGTGTTAATGTGGATTTAGATTTTGGATTTCAGTAAGAGCAAGATCAGACTCCCTGCTATGGTAAGACTGGGAGCTAATCCCCAGGATCAAAATAAGGAAGACACATTCCTGAGTTCAATCCAATTCAGCAGGTTTTATTTATTTTTCCATGTGGGCCATGGTGGACCCATTTACTCTTTCACAAATGGGCCAGTTGGGACTTTTCCCTCTCTCCTTTTACAGCAGGGGAGAGGGTTTATGTCAGGCCAATAAAAACTGTTTCTTTCCATGTATTTGCTCAGTACTTATCTACTGGTCCTCCAGTTCTGATCGAAGGTCTGAGCCCTCAAAGTACAAAGAATAACAGTCCAGGAACTACCAGCCCAAGGGAACTAAAAAGCTCAAAATGCTTGGAGCCTTTGTGCAATGGCTTCTTCTCAGCCACTCAGATATTAGGCATAATTTTAGAAGACATTTGTGCTGAAGCATGTATTGGCCGACCTAATGATAGCAATCTGTGCAAATACATACTCTTAAAGAGACAGCTGAGCTAGATAGGTGCTACTGACTCTAAAAGGCACGCTGCAAAGTCATTATGGGCACATCTTTTCTGTCCTTGAGCCCTTCCATCTCCAGTCTCACTCTCTACAAGTGCTCTGCACCTCTCTCTCTCTATCTGTTGGTCTTACAATTGAAGGCTGCCTCTACATCAGAGAGTGCCACTTCTTGGCCTTGTCAAGTAAGTATTCCCAAGGTGTGGCAACCTGCTTTTGACACAAACACTGCAGCCTCAATTAATTTTGCTTTTATACTTGCTTCTTTCCACTTATGAACACCTCTTCTAAAATTTGTATGCGGTGGAGATGTTCAAAGACACAATAAGCAGAAAGATCTCAGTGAAATGCAGTGCAAAATAATTAATGAAATGGCTAGTGTTATTACATGGGAATTTCTCCGAGTAAGAAGAGAGATTAGGAAAGTAAGAGAGGAGGCTTCCACACTGCCTATAACAGGCCCAAATAAACCAAACAAATTAAACAGATCTATAAACTGAAATAACTGGTGCTGAAGACCCAGCATCCACATTATGTGCATTACAGGTGCTTTGTTCTAGTCTGATCCCATGGGCTGCGTACTCAGTAGCTGCTGCAGAATAGTTGCTGCAGGTCCTTTGCTGTTGAAAACCCCAAAGCCTCTACATAGCCTGAAGGAAAAGGGGTTTGAAGGTAAAATATGCACTGATATTCACAGATACTGCAAAAGGCTTGTCCATGTCCAGAACTCCATTGCCTGCCAAATTTCAAATCCATGATCAAGTCCACCAATGGGGGCTGTTAAGATAATATTAAAGAAAAGGTTTCAGGTATGTTTTGACAGTGGGAAACAACATGTTTTCCTCTGCTGTGTTCTTGGAGTATGTTGAATTGTTTTGGCTGAATTTTCTTCAAAACATTCAGCACCTGGCGTGGAAAGTTTCTGACCCAACTGTTGAATTTTGGCAAATCCTCATTTGGATAAAGTGAAGTACCAGGAGATCTTGACAATGGGGGTTACTAGCTCCATTGATTTAAAAAAAATGGAAAAAGATGTGAGTTAACAAGCTGTCAGAAAACTGAGCCAGCTGATATTGAACAGAGAGCCTTGAAGAAGGCACCTCTTTAGACAAATGACTCAAGTGAAATTAGGGGGGTAGTTTAGTGTGCTTGGGGATGATGACATACAGAAGTGACAATAAGTGACCAATGGTAAACTACACAAGTACCACAGGAAATAAAATACATGGTGAGAATAAACTCAATTACAAAGCTATTGGAATTGAAAACATTTTGTTTGAAGTTACCCAACAGCTTGAGAATCGAATAAGAGCAGACTAGGAGAAGTCTGTGCCTTCACCTTCACTCTGTTAATTTCAGAACCAGCATCTTTTCTTCTTCCTTGGTATCAGAACCAGAACACTTTCCTACTATTTCTTGCCAATAATGGTGCAGAAAGCAGACATCAGGGCCCAATCCTACAGTTTTTCCATGTGCACAAAGTGCAGCACAGTTAATGGGAGTTCCATGCATATAGTATTGGAAACATCAGGCCCATGATATCTCATTTCCCAAAGGGATGGTACATTTTACAACCTATTACAGTTTTTGTTTGAATATCATTAGTCAAACCTTGAATCATTTTACCAGAAAGTTAGAATCTGGCTTGCTAGCAGAAGTCTAACTTACTTTGTCTTTCAATGGCAATTAAGTGTTAGTGGAAAAAATAAAGAACTTTTGAAATGACAGTTCATTTCATATTTGCAAAACAGTAAGCTTTCTTTCAGTGCTGTTTAGCTTTCAGATCAAAGGCAGGCATTCATTTTATGCAAAAACATATAAAAAAAAGATAATAAAACAAAGTGAGTCCTTTATGAGAAATCATTTGCTGTCAATGCCTAAATTTCTTTTTAAAAATAAGGACCAAGATAACCAGGCACTTTTATTTCCCTTTATGTCTCTTTTTTTCATAATAAAAATGTTGGCTCTTGATTTCCTTCCAATTCTTTAATTTGCCTCATTTCAGAATAAATTTTACATCCTGCTCACAACCTTACAAGCTTCCTCTTAAATACATGTCTATCACATGTCAGTATTTTACTTCTCAACACCAGGTCTGAAAGATTCCAAATTGCTATTTGAAGATACTGTGTCTCCCTTCACTGATACGTTAGCACAAAAAGCACGACTTCATTTCCACATTTCATTCATACAGAGGATGATTATATGGCACTGCTTCCATAATGTTAAACTGCTTGACCCAAAAACTATTTTGGCACTATCTCAATACCAAGAAAATCATCAAAATTTTTGCCTTTAGTAGCATGTTTTGCTTATGAGTATGTTAATTCATTCATATAATCTAGCTTACTGCAGAGCAAGATAAAACCAAATCCTGACATAAACTGACATCTTTCCCAGGAATAGTCTGTCTTCATCTCTCCTCAAGAGCCACTGAATTATGACAAAGCAATGAACCACGGGTGCTCTTCATATCCTGGTCAAGGCAATGGGAGACCTTCCACCAGGTGATGTCAGCTGTAGTTAGCTCTTACCTGTGCCAGAACACCATAAGTGAAATAAATATTTTCTGTCACAAAATGATAGTTTCATAACCACATCCTTTTAACCACTTTGTCTTTACTTACATGCATAGTAAGGAGCAAAAAACCGTGACCTTTTCTTCTTTCACTTATCACAAGCTATCCAACTGTGTTTGCCAATCCAACAAGTACAGTTTGAGTTGCCTTAGAACTGAGTCCCCTGGAGCCATCATTTTTCAAGACAACTTTTGTTGCTGTAAAACTGAGATGGATGATGAAATTCCTTTTTTTTTTTTTTTTCTGGCTGACCTCCACATCAGAGAGTGGAAGAGATATATTGTGTGTATATATCACTATTTATCTAACACAACATGGTAATACTTGAAAAATATTCAGTCCTCACTGCTTCACAAGTGCTTGCGCTGTGCTGACCAGAAGCTCTGAATGTTTCATATGACAAAGGGAATAAAAAATGAACCTTCATGAAAACTCTTTCAGCTCATTATAAACATGCAAGAAATTTGCTTAGTTTTTCAGGATAAACACCTTATAAATTACTGAACTACCTTCTCCCATCCATAAAAAAAGGCCTCTGGAAAAGGCAAGGCAAAGGCTGACACTGGTAGCCCATCTGATACGTAGAAAAAGTCTCACTGACTTGTGCAAAGATTATTCTGTGACTTTAAAAGATGCAGAAAATATCCACTATTTAATTTAAGTTTCCCTTCCTAATTAGACAGAAATTACACACCTGCACAGTGTAAGATAACCTAACGTGAAGGTTAGGTTGATCAATACAAATAATCATGCTGCAAACAAGAAGCATTAAGATTATACAGATTGCATTTTCAGTTACATCCATATTGAAGCATATTGCAAACAGTGACATTAAAAAAAAATATATATTTACATGTACTCCAGTAAGAATTAATTACAGCTCAGTACTCAACAGCTCTTGCAATATCAGGGCACAAGCAGAATCTTTGCAGGCTGAACTACAATAGTACTAAAATATATGCAGCTGTCAAAGGCAGGTGCTTCATCCATTTAAAAAAATATACCTGTCTGCATTTGAACTTTGAATAGTGACTTTAAGCACATCAGATCATGAACCCCAAAGGCTCCATCTCCACCTGACAAATACACATGAAAAATGCACCTTGCGATTTCAGAAACAGAAAAAATACTTGTGAGGCATCTCTCTCACATATGAAACACACAGGACTTATGCTGTGAGACTACAGGGAGAATCATCTGTGAGGGTGGAAAGCACAAGTGGCAGAGGCAAGCCTCTATGTGACAAAGCCTTGCCTGGATTTTAAACTAGCCAGATTATTAAGACTCCAGCGATGGGTCTAATTCTGATACCCCTCTCTCTCCCTTATATTTTTAATACTACTGAGACCTAAAGAGTTACTCACAGTAAGATGCTAATTATTATGAGAAAGAATGGCAAAATCTGAGCCAAACGTAAAAAGAGAAGTATTATTCCCTTTCACCTTGTGCTATTTGTACCGTACAAGTAGTTAACTTGCTTCTAAAGTTCATATATCTTTAGACACTTAAAAAATAGCAAAGTTGAAAACCAGGCATTTTCAATCACAGGCCACGATTTACATAAAAAACATCTCTAAGATGTTTCCATGATTAAAAAACATTGCTGCAGCATCACATATATTGCAACACAAGGATACCCTCTAAAATAAGATGTGCATTTTGATGGTTATTCCTGATAGAATGAATTGGGTAGCTTTATAAAAAAAAATGCATATCTCAAATTCTTTCCTAGCTATACTCTAATGTGTGGTATCCCTCATGGAATTTCAATAGACTAATCTAGCACAGACTTCAGAATAAGTAGCTTTTGAAAACTGCAAACAAGTATATAGTGAAAAGGTCAATACTCTGCAATATGCACGTTAATATACAGGCAGAAAACAAAGTCAAGGATAAATTATCATAGGATCAATTGGCAACCTACTTTTTTCTGGTGAGACATGTGCCTTAGCTTGTCCCCTCACAAGCCTGCATGTTGAACCATCTCCTGCACAGATTCCACAGTTGTCTTCCTTGGCATTGCTCCCAAGTTGTCGATCACAGCCTACTGCCTGCCAACATCAACACCACAGTCAGAAGGAGGGCAAAGCTGTAGCAGACATGCTCAGGTTTCTGGAATTTTATTTATTATGTTATCCTTTTGATTTTATGAGCTGGCCTCATTCTTTCAAAGCATATCTTGCTATTTAGGATTTTAAAAACACACTGTCATTTCCATGATTTTATTGATGACCCATAACTGATACATTAAGGTTTTCTGCATAGGAAATGCATGAATCTGTTTCTCACTAGTTACATGAATGAATTCCATTGAGTGCTATTCTTGCCAACACACAGGACAACTGTGTTATTTACAATTTGTTTTTCATCACCTGTTTAATTATGTCTGAGAAAGGATTAATGCAATGAAATAACTCAAGTTAAAAACTTAAAGGGCACTTAAATATTTAAGTGCCTTCAGCTTTGCAGACAAGCAGCTGTGTCAGAACTCATAACCTAGTGTCTTGGCCGTTCAAAATTTAACTGGCATTTGTGTAGATCTCCTATTTGCTCTTCACGTCAATGTCAGTCACATACACATTTTCTAACATACACATTTTTAAACTTGGATGATTCAGCTCTCACCTTTTGAGTTTTTGAATCTGAGTATGAGACTCAATCTATAAAACTTTCCAATGGTTAGTATAAAAGCACCAAAACTTAAACACTGCCAGAAATTCAAAATCAAAGGTTTTGAAAAAATGTCAAATGAAAACTATCCAAACTATAATGGCGATATTTTTTGGCACTTTGCTTTTTCTTCATATCATCCAACCTACAAGAAGCATGGGAGTAAGAATGGGAAGACAAAGCGTTGACTGAAAGCACCTTCCTGCCAAAACAGAGATAAATATTTGGTCTCACCTGTCTTACCCTTCACCATTTTGTAGAATAAATTTGTAGGGAGTACCAAATGCTGAGCAATGTGTTAAAATTCTAATATGCAGCTTCAGGTTTTCTCAAGTCAGCCTACATACCTCTCATAGCCATACGGCCCTGAGAAGTGCACTTAATTTATCATGGATATTTAACCAAACTCCAAACTGACAACTGGATAGAAGGCACTCTGAAAATTCATGGTTAAAAGCAGTGCTAGAATTCTGAAACTGGCCAGCACACTCCTCTTCCTATATAAAAATGCTTGGAAGGGGCAGTCTAAGCTGCCAAGATCCACTGCATCTGCTCTATGCCAAAACTGACACACAATCCCCTTGGAGAGGTGAGGACTGAGTCCACACGTAAGAAGCAGGGTTGGGTCTTCCATTCTCTGAGTTAAAACACACACACACACCACACAAATCATGTGCATCAGCTGCCAAACAGAGAAATGAAGGCTCAAACTTTCATTCATGTACAGAAAAAAGCAACAAAGCAACCTCAGCTCCCACTCTTATCTCTTATTTTCCTAATTCCTTACAAATTTCAGTCTCCTAGTAGGACATTTTGGAGGACAGTTTATGATGCTTTGGTTGAGAGATGTGGTGCATGGGTGCCATCTCTTCACAAAAGAGTTTGTATTTACTGTAGAAAATTACAACATCAGCAGGAAACTTTTTCTGTTCCTGCAACTGAAGGAGATCTTCATGCAAGTCAGGAAAGACTTAATTTTAAAAACAAATGAGCAGCTCAACTGTAATTATTTCATGCTTAGCATTAACAGAAACTTAGTTGTAAAAATGGAACAAAAAGTACTACATAGAAACTATACACTCATATACAATTCCAGTACTATAATTTAGGATTGAATTAAAGGTCAAAATGCTTTTGCTTGAAGGATTTTTTCTCTCAGGGTTCATTGCCAACACACCCAGAAAACAACAAAAGGAAGACGGTAGCCAATTTACTCCAAATAAGCTTATCTTCCCATTTTGTCACCAATAAACGTGGAGAAATGAATGAAAATACCACCATTTCAGCATCAGAAGCTGACTGTGAATGAGAAAGCAGCTAAAAATTCCAAGTGATACAATAATTTGGTGCTTGACACATTGGCTTTAGACCCGACAATTCTTTTTCGAATTCTCAATTCCACAACATGGTTCTTAACCTTTGAAAATTTCCTTTGCTTTTCAATTACAATCTGTGAAAGGGGTGTAGCTGCAACTCTCCACCTCACAGGATGCTGCAAAAATAAATTTACTAAGAGTTCTGAAGCATTTACATGATGCAACAATGTGCGGTAGTTGAGAGAGTCTATATTCCTCTTAGGAAGACTTTCAGGATTTATTACTCCCTACTGCTTTTCCTGCACTTATTCTCATACTAGTAGATAGTAGATTCTCATTCTAGTAGATAGAAGTAAATTGTGAGAACTACTGCAAATGTTATCTCCCTCCAAATCTCACAAACACATTTCCATTTCACTGTGTAATCTCATTTTCCCAAATATTAAGAATATGTTTATGCATTCACCAATTAATTCCCCAAGGAAAATTATGCTGCACATGGTGATAGTCTGTGTGAGAAATACCTTTTTTTATTAGTTTAAGCTGTTGTATATTTGTAGGCTACAGATCCTGTGAGCCTTTGGTGGGAGGAGGGTGTCAAGCAAGCAGAGTACTTTTTAGAACAGCCCATTAAAGCCCAACATGATAATAACAAACAAATACCGAGTTATTACACACAGTCACTATGAAAACAAAACCTTATTGCATATAACAAAAATTATACAACTGTGCAAACATAAGGCACTATTGTGTCCTACATGGAATGTAAGAAAAAATATAATCAACACAGCAGCCTACTTTAGAGGACTGTTTCATATAGAATTATTGCTTATATTTTAACATTACACAAATACACAGAAATAAAAAGGGCAATGCTAGCTACAAGGGTCTTGGGTGTGGGAAAAGCTCCCACTGCCAGGAAAGGTGGTGTGTTCAGCTAGATGCATTCACCCTTGGTGACCTTCTGAGATGATGTTTATATCATCAGCTGTTACAAATATGCATATTAAGCAATGATTATATGAATTTATTCATATTTAGCCAATAACTATTAGAAAAACAGAGTGTTGATGAAACATTTTGAAGAGAATACATGTGTATTTGAAAGCAAAGCTATGACAAGAACAAGAAAATGATAGGTGGCAACATCCTTCCTTAGCTCACACACCATTTCAGCAAGCCAAAGAGGTCAGTATTATTTACACAATTAAGGCATTTTGTAGGGTTAATTTACCTCACATTTCTCACTGCTAACAGTGCAAATGAATCAGCTATAAATAATACAGGCAGATTGGGAAAACGTGCAGTCTTTTAGGGCGTAGTCAGAAATAATTGTATAAGGTGATTTTTGCAAAGGCTACATAAATTAAACAAGCAATAATACCAAATGTGTAATGGAAGGATTGGGACCCTGTTAAGTTAAGAAACCTACAGTTACAGTCAGCAACAGTATCATTCAAAAAACCCATACAAGTACTGTAATTACAAGGTTTTAAGCTCCTCAGACAGCAGAGAGAATACTGGTCAATATGTAACAAAATGAACAATAAGTGGAAATTTAATATAAAAAGGGTATTGAGGAAATGGGTACTTTGTGTGTTTAATAAACTGGCCATGATGGTGTAACTATGAATTTGGATATGACAGGATTATTTTCAAAAACAGGTGTGTTATGGATGACTGTTTCCTTTAGGAGAGAGCCTGAATATGTTATTTGGCTGTGTTATTCCAAAGAAAAAAAAAAAAAAAAAGAACTATAAAGAAGCATAATACTGCTTTGTTGCAAGCATCTGGGACAGAAAGCATCTGATTAAGTAATGAAAAGAAATGATCATCTGCTTCAACAAACTTCTAAACTAAATGTTAGTATGTAACATTATTATGACAGGCAATAAAGAAGGGCGTTAAATATTTTGTACCATGATTAGAATAGTTCATTTAAGTTTAGAAAGGCAAAGGAAGAGCAAAAGTTCAGGGTAGAAAGTACAGTAATACAGATGAAAGAGAAAAATGAAATTGCTGATATGTTAGAGGTGACAACAGAACATTACAAATATTTTTGCAAATGCGAATCCAAAAATCACTTAGAAGCTCCCACAGCTGTTTCTTGAGCTGTTATTCACTTAGTAGGGTATTCAGCTGAGGAATTAAACAAATAAATTAATATAAAATGTTAATTTTGATTTGGGAAGATCAAAGTATAATCTGTTAAATAGACAGAACTTCCTTTCTGAAGATGTTTCTAATTAACTATGATGAGAAAACGGACCAGACTGGAGTAGGGCAAAAAAAGCCTTTAGTAAAAAACCAGGCAAATCCCCAAACCCCTTCAGAGTTTTGTCTTAATAAATATAACTAAAAGAATGGACTAAGATTGCCAATGCAGACCCAGTGCTCAACCAGGATTCAAAATTTCATTTTTTTTTCTTAGACCATTGCTTTAGAACTCCCTGTTACTTCCTCAGCTGACCACTCAGGGACTCTTTCAAAACAGGCACAACAGCAGTTTTTGTAGAACACATTCCATGGAGGTGAGTTGTCAATAATAAAAATGTTGTATGTCAGTTACAAAAGAAATGTTTCTGGGACACTAACAACTTGAGATGATCTACTTCAAATACATAACTTGAAGACATACCTATGTGCTATAAAAAGAAAACTTAAGTGAGAAAATAGTAAAACCAGAGATCTCTGCATAACAAGCACAATTTATGTGCTGTGTCATTATTATTTCTATTTCAGGTTTTTGCCTGAAATGATACACATCGATAGGAAAAGAAAAGGCTCCAGGGTGACCTGAGAGCAGCCTTCCAGTACCTCAAGGGAGCCTACAGGGAATTTAGTGATAGGACAAGGGGCAGTGGCTTTAAACTGGAAGAGAGTAGATTTAGGTTAGAAATCAGGCTCACGTTTTATTTCAACATTTACTAGTAGAAGAAAAAAAGAGTGAAAAAACTTTACATGCTCAAAAAGATAAATCTCTGTGGTAGTTTATTAAAATCACTGTGAACAAGGAAAATTAAAATACTCAGGGTTTTTGTCAGAGAAAATGTATTTCTATTTCTACAAATGCAGATGCACCACAAAAAGAAATTCAGAGAAATTAAGCCTGTTTATTGCACAGTCATATGTGCTATCACAGTACACAGATCTTATTGCATCAGCTGTTGCATTTTCTCCTGTTCTACTTAGCACAAAATCACAGTACAGGCAGATGTTAGGGATGTCTGCATCCACTCAACAAGAAACTAATTTTAAATAGGGCTATGGGAATTTATGGTAATAAAAAGATGAGTATAAATCCTATCATGGGATAATCTTGCTCTTAGTATTTTCTATATATCAAAGCCCATCTATTCATTTACTTTGCAATCTCTGCTCACATCCTTTGCTTTGTGATAATTTCAGTTTGCACTTTATTTCTACAAAGATGAAATATGTCTCTAGAGAGAATATAAAGGAAAAACTCCCACTGTCTCTTTCCCATGTTCATCATCTACAAGTAATTGGTTCTGACAAGCAGAGGGAGAGATACCAGACCATCCCCCCAATTAAGAAAGCAGCTTCCTGCTTTTTTTTTTTTTAATTACATTTAAAAGTAGTGTGGAATAACATCACTTTAAAACTCTGGTTTATCCTCACTGAAGATTTAGCTTGGTCTAAGACATGATTTTGTCCTCAAAGTGTCCTGTCTCATAACTCTTCAGCTGTGTCTAAGCTCAGTCTAACAAAGGAATAATAGTGGGACAGGTTCTCACATCCCTGCAATCCAGTGAGTGCAGAGCAGTGTCAGCCCAGACAAGCTGACATGGGCTTCAGCATATATTAAAAACAGAATACAGCCCCTTTAGGGACCTTCAGTATGTACTCTGATCAACAGTGAATGTCCCAGCCCATGACTCCACAGCAAGTAAAGCAGCAATCCCAGTTGCCAAGCTGAATGGGTATCAGTGGCAATGGGAGAAGGAAAGTTTCCTTTGCATAAGGATTTTCTGTTGGTCAGAGATGAGAAAGCAGGAAGGCAAAGTGTGTCAAAATGCAAACCTCTGGTCAGTGGCATAAAATAAGTAAGAATGATGGGCACAAGGAGACACACCGTGATCTTCAAGTGCCCAGAGGAAAAGAATGTAAGGCAACAAAAAAAACCCCCGTAAGATAAAAAATACAGTGCATAAAATTCATTGCATACTGAAAGGCTCCTAAAAAGACTTTCCACATATTTCTGCAGACTTTTTATATCTGAAGGCAAGAGGCTCTGAGTGTTCAGCATTTCTGTAAATCCACTTCCATCAAATAAAACAAAGTGTTTCCAAAACATTTTACTCTTACTACAGTATTTGTCACATGCTACAGCAGCTAAAAGATTATAGGACTACCCAGTAGGGGAGCAAGTAACCTTTCCCACACAGGCTCAATTTTAGAAAATACTCACACTCAGAGGATAGGACACAAGCTCCCACCTGGCTTGTTTGTGAGAATGCTTTCAAAAAAGAAATAAAGATATGGAATTAGATTGTTTTGCTGCTTTTATGACTGGGTCCAGACAAGTCTGCTTTGCTATATGCAGGTGAAGTTTAACACTGGGGGATTTGAAGGTTACTGAAGTTCTAGTTCAAGGCGAGAAAAAAATGGCCGATTTTTCTACTGTCACTGCTCATGTAAATTTAGGATACTGCAGGACTAGGAAATAAAATGGCATTGCCATGAAGTTCACTAAAACAAATCAAAACTTTGCAGAGAGACTCACTTAGGAAAAAAAGAAATACAGATAAGAAACTGCAGATCAGAAAAACCCCACAACTTCTCTGACAAGAAAGGATAAACTTACTATGTGAAAAATCCCTGTGGGGATTATTTCTCCATAAGAAACAGTAGGAGGGAGAGTACCACAATATCTGAAAAGAGATATCAGTTCCTATCAGCAGTGGGCACCTGCAATATAAATAAGCAATTCCAAAAGACCTTCTCAGTGTCTAAAAGTATCCCACTATTACCTGTAGTAAAAGCACATCTGAGGTATCAGCGTCACTGAAATTGAACCACTACACCAAGGTGGACTGTGACATTACAAGTGGTTCAAGTGCAGCCCTTAGAGTGTGGATACATGCTCTGCTGGTTTCCAACCCACTAAGGCTCTGAGGGGTGGTGCAGGGGGCTTATGTAGGATGTGGTAACCTGTACTCAGCACAGTCCCATCCTGCAGTGGGACATTTGGAGAGAAACCAACATTTCCCAGCTGAGCTGCATCTGGAGCTTGCTGCTTTCCTCATTTTTATGACATATGTCACATGTATGTATAGTACTATGAAGATTTTGATACGCAGCTCAGAGCCAGAAAAGTTTTGTTGGATCTACATGAGTAACTCCCTTAGTCACTCTGGATAAGATCCAGCCTGCTGACCCAGGTGCCTGAAGTAATACAGAGATAGGCTATGGGGTTTTACACTGGTGTTTTACTCCATTTTCCAAAACATACTTTGCTCTGTGCATTGCCTGTTTAATGGTATTCCAAAAAGAGTGGCAGGTTTAGTATGAAGACTGACTTAAAGCTAACTCAAAATCAGTTCTTAATAAGTTACTTAAGGTTTGGAGGTTAAAAAGAAGAAAAAGGCAGTATGGAAATTTCTTTTATTATTCCAGAATATTAAAAAAATAGTGTAAACAGTCATTTTGGAAAAAGAATAAAAGTTTTTTAATTGTTACTCAAGAATTAACTTTTCTGACACGTGAGTGAGAAACAAAGCTGTATGTCTGCAACAACACTGGATGGAAAAACATTTATTTCTAAGTAACTGATCACCGGATCACCTGTACATCTTGGGCAGTTCTTTAAAATTTACAGACAAAAAGATGTATCTACAGGAACTCAGAGGGAAAGTATACAAAAAAATATTAAATTAAGAGATTAATGAACTCTCAGAATAAAATGAGTCAAGATTCAGAAGAAATTAACATTCTGCTATGATTATAAGCTTTAAGCACAAGCAAAGCTCATAAAACAAAGTTTTCCAAAAGCTTACAGAAACTGTTTTCAATAAAAGATCCAACAGACCTTTACATCAAACGTAAGAGTGCTTTGGTGATGAGAGACACACCTACTCACCACCATATCATGACATGTGACAGAAGAGAACTAGCATGGCAGAAGTTGATGGCACTCCACTTGACATATGGGATCTGTTCTGATGTCAGCTAAATTTATGCCACATGCTACAAAGTAGTGTAGTGTCTGCCTTTTTTGGAACTCAAACAACTTGCCAACACTAAGTGGAAAGTTCAACACAGGATTTACATCATCTTTGACCTAATTGTGACAGCTTAGGACAGAACTACTCAGGTTGCTCTTTAGGAGTTCAGATTTTTTTTGGTAATGGGTGTATTTATTGTCCAAATATGTTACTCCATATTTGGAAAATTATCACCATAACCATTTCAGGTACTGACACAACTAACACCCCATTCTGCATTCTGGCAGAAAAAAAGTATGTCTGCATCAATTAAAAGCAAAAACCAAAGAGAGGCAGGGCCCCAAAGCAGATGGAGTAACTGGGTTCATGTTGCCCACACGTCTGACATGCAGATGTTTTAAAATATTTCCACCTACATCCAGATGGGCACAGTAGGAATGTATTACAAAGAAAAACAAAACAAAACAAAAAACAAACACAGTATGTTGCAAATTGTGCAGAGACTAGAAAAAATATCAGATGTTAAGTGTGAAAATCCTCCTGGTCATGAAGTTTTGACCTCTTCCTTTCTAACACAACAGCCCTAGATATTTGCTCTGGTAACAGATGCACAGTGGTAGGAGTCTCTAACATGATCAAACAGTTCTGCTGAGTTAAGACACAAGCAACCCTAAAATATTTGATGATTGTCCCAATAAAATGTCTGTCTGTCCCAATAAAATTTTCCCTGCTCCCTCACCTTTAGATTTTACTCCCCTTGAAGTCTCAAGCCTCTTACCCAGAGAGCAATTTTGTCATATCACAATTTCCTTTGACAGAGCATTACTTAGCTGGATTCTGCATGTTATGAGAGGTGCAAAGAATGAGAACTGAAGCTGGACAACAGGAACTCACTGCCTTTATTAATTCATGTGCTGCCAAGGGGAGAAACTGAACAAGAATCCAAAGCAAAATTAGTGATGCAGCCCTACCTTACCAATAAGAAGAAAACAGAATAAAGTGAACTTATGCTGGGGGAGGAGGGGAATCTGAGATCTTACAAAACCTGCCAACTTTGGGACAATAAATGAGCAAAACCAGGACCTGTTGGAAAGGGACACAGGCAAGCCAGTCTTCTTATACTTTTTGTTGCTTGCAGGCATAAAAGTGAAGATATCCACATCAGCAGAATGACATGTTTATTTAGATGAGTTAACTGTAAAAACACTTGCCAAGTTATTTGTAGGCTGTGCCAAATATATGTCAGAATCCAACAGACTGATCTTATAGCAACAATTGTAGAGAATCACAATTTTGGTGTCTCGTTCTTAACAGCAGTTGACTAAATAACCATATTTTTCCAGGAAAGATTAAATGTCAATTTGTTTTCTTTTCCTGCTTGAAGAGGAGTAGCAACAAAGCTGGGTGTGGGTGTCTGAGTAAGTCCCTCACCACCTGCAGTTCCTCCCAACAAGTAACCAACCTTCCCACTGCCCTCGGAACAGTTCACAAAAAGAAAAAGATTTTTCAAATGAGCAGAGACTCATTTTAACCTCAATAAAACTATCCAACTCTAAATCATCAAATATAGACTTTAAAAAGGAGACATTTTCCATTTGTGCAAAAATACCTCAGCAGTAGCCAATGACTTAATGGAAATAAAGTGAAAGCACCTAACAGCTTATGAGTTTAAGTTATAAATTAATTACATTGCATAAGTTAAAGCACAGGACACATCCTAAACATGGTGGTGTTTGGGGTTTTTTTTCCCCCTGAAGATGTAGAGAAGCAATCCATTCACATTAACAGTGTAAAAGGGCTCCAGTGCCTGCTTCTGGAATGATTAATTTCTTCTGCCACTACCTAGTTTATTTTAATAATGTATTCTTTGACTTTCCATTTCCTGTCAGATATATATATGAATACTGCAAAATACCAACAAGAAACATTTGAAGGCTGCTCTTTTAACTTTAACTGCTATTCACAAAATTGAATCCTCTCTAGACAAAGTGAATTTTATGCTATGTATGAAAGATGGTAGATGTCTGAGGTCACTGTGGGAAGCACAGGAAACTTTGAAACTGTGGGAAACACAGCGCTTTGAACAGGAGCCTCAGAAGCCCCTGAAAAACCTAGAGCTCCATTATGTTCACTGTGACAATTCTGTGCTGCACTGGAAACAAACAGCGAAGGCTGCTGTAGACCTACCACCTACAAAAGGCTTTGACATCCTCCAGGTTGGAAGCTTGTATTATAAAAGGAGACATCACTAAGATTATTGTGAAAGAAATGCATTGTTTGGCAAGTGCTTCCAGAGTTCAGAGAGCTATATCCTGTTTTAAATGTGCAGGGTAATGAACACTGTTGGATACCACTGTGAAGCCCTTTTCACAAATGCAGTCTCTGGAAGAGGAAAAGTGTAAGGAATTCTTCTATTTCAGAGGCAGCAGATGCATTGTATGTTGGCATGACTGGTATTGGAACTACAGTATACATAGAGGTCACATAAAGCCTACAGCAAAGTGTAGATAATATATTAAGGTTGCTGTAATACATGCAGCAGTCTTCTGCCAAGTATGGCAAATTTTCCCTTACACTGGAGTTATCTTGCCCACCGGGTTGTATCCTCCATTTTTAAGTCACATATTTTAGGCATTTAAGAGAACAGTTACTTGCAGAGAAATAAAACTAATTGCAATAACATGCCCACTCTATGTAAAATTGTCCTGTGCATAAAACTTAAGATTGCAGTATTTCTTTGCTAGTGAGACATGGGCAGAGCTGGCAAGTCTAAATTATTATAACTCTCAGATTTTACACCAACAATGTAAAGTCAATTTCATACCTCTAATAAATAATATATAATAACAAATATTTCTAGAAATGGGGTTTGGAATACATTGATCTTTGACCAACCCAAACTATTCTATGAAATGTAGATTCAGAGTGAAACAATACAATCACAACATATACTCACCCATACAACGAGAGAGATATCCGCTCACACGTGACATTTTGGGCTGGATTCCATAAAACAACAGATTTTCTCAAAAGTGTTAATGAGATATGAGACTCAAAGAATGAGTAAAATGAAATGCAAGGCTATGTAATTTCATTACACGGTGGCAGGAATCCTAAAGGTTAGAAAGCTAAAACTAGTGTAACTAGAGTCATTATTTTTTACATGTATAAACAGAAGAATGAGTATTATTCACCTTCTACTTATATAATAAAAATATCAATGGCTAAGACATTCAGGAACTTTTGTGTGCAAGAGAAAGGTAAGTTACCTACAACCCATTTGGCAGTATTTGCAGATACATCTAAACTGATACATGAATATGAAGAATAAAAAAGTGCTCACTTAATGTGCAAGGGGTCTCACAACAAAAGTCATAGATTAACACCATGAACATACCTGGCATATTCCACTGATGCACATATCCAAGGATTCAATGTTACAACGAGTACCATCCAGCACTTTTGGGGCAAGCTCCACAACCAAGTTCTTTCCCAGAGCTTGACATTTGAGGGCACAAGGTGCAGTGGGATCATTATACACAGGGATCCACTCATAAAAATGTCCCTGGTATTTGACATCATTGTAGGCTGAACACTGCTGTGCCCTAAAGTCACCAACATCTGAAGGGCAGTCCTAAAAACAAACCAAAGGAAATATTTTTTTTAAGAAGGGAATACTTACATTTGCAACAAAGTTACCTGATCTATACAGGAATATTTGGTTCAAGAACTGATGTGCTATGGCAAGTATGCCATATTGCAGTTTTACTGTGCATATTAAAACCATTTATGTTGCTTAATCCATTGCTTGCAGTGCTGGTGACAGAATACCACTCATATTCCAGTAATAGCAACATAACTGATACGAGAAGAGAATTAAAAATGCTGCTTTTTACGATCCTACGTAGTACATTTCAAGTCTGGTTTTGTAATAAGAATTAACTTCTAACGGAATCTATATATTTTAAGGGACTATAATGAGATGTCTGACATTTAATCTCTCTTTTCAATAGCTTTTTCCACTTAAGGATTTCTGAGGGCTCTGAACTCATTCATCAATTCATAAGTCACAGTAATGAAAAATTTATTTTTGCTACTTATATTTAAAAAAATAAAAATCTGTCTTAATGATTGTTCAGCATTGCTCAGAAAGGGGACAAGAGCATTAGGACAAGACATGAAAACTTTCAGTGCTAGTTCTTGAGTCTAATTACAAGACAACTGCACCTCATAGAAGCAGTAAGACTTTGTTGAAATAAAATATACTTCAAATTGTTAACTATTAATTATATATTTCCAGTTCTAATGAGGCAGTTCCATACCTCCTACCACATAGAGCCACACTATATAGAGCTGAAAACCAAATATGAGAACTGTTTGAAATAAAACATTCTAAAATACTTCTACATAAACACATTATACCCCAACAATGATGTTAATATTACATTGTGGTGACAGGAATGGAGATCAATACTGATTTATTATAAAATAACTTCAGTAAAGTACTGACAAAGGAGTGTCCATTTTTCACTACAGACTTCATTTGAAATTATGTCCAGTGTCAAGCAATCCAAATGCCAGACTGAAAGGATGTTCTTCCAAGAATTCCAACTGTACATATAAGCCTGACTTGAGGCTGATTTCAAAAAATTTTTAATTTATTTTATATAAGACTGAAAGATTGTGATGCATCAGTTAAACTCATGGAACCTAGTAATAATTATTAAAGAATAATAATCCAGAACACAGCTTCAACCTTATCAGACTTGAACCTTCCCTGAAAAAAACTTAGAAAATAGTTAATTCCACAATACTAGAGACTAAAATGTACATGTGAAAGCTTTGATTTCTAGTTTAATGCCTTCAACAATGTTCTGACACCCTTTTGTTCATATGAATTTGGATTAGTTGGCATTGAGTTAGCTTAATACTTTGTTGATGCCTTAGATTTTTTTCATAGCAACCCAGAAATGTCTCTGGTTTATTTTTAGTCTCCATAAAATACCTTTTAAAATCACTATGCTCTTTACTGGTCAACATATGGGGCTTTTGCAGCTGTGCACTAAGCAATTCACTGAGCATTCCCAGCAATAATTTTCAACTCTTTCCAGTACTACACATTTACAATGAGAATAATTTAGATTAATGCGAATATATTTTATATTCTTTGTAATCTGGGATCACTATTTTGAGCCATTAAAAAAAAAAAAAAAGGAAGAAGAAAAGGAGCTACTACAGTTGCTGTCATTCTTTGACAGTTTTACCTCTGCAAAATTCCCCAAGTGAGACCTTAAAACATCAAGCATATCGTTTTAGAAGCCACTTTTATTTAGTGCAGCGTCACTCACTAGGAAATCCACCTAGTTTGCACTTGTGTAAATGAGAGCAGAATTTGCCTGTGACCTGTCACCTATTGTTTTCCACTACAGCAAGGCTAAAAAGCAGAGTGGACTTCAGAATTCATATGGGTACCATATGGTTCCAGCCTTCCATCACTGCAAGTAGAAGAGTTGCTAAGGATAAAATTGGAAGTTAGATTCAGGTAAACTTAGCAGCAGTGTTTGGGAGTAGTGTTATTCAGCCATGCAGAGCCACATTTTCATCACAAAGAATTAAAGAGCTCTCTGCAAAATAGGCAGAAAATGGCCCTAGGCTAAGTTTTGACAGGCTGTTGTTACAATTCATTATCACTTGGTGTTGATGTAATGCCAAGACACAAACACCACAATGTCAGGATGTCAATCTGTGGTTACTGTATGTTTCTCATTGATTTAACACAATGCAGCTCCTTCCTTTAACTCCCTTCCTGTCTGCTTGAGATCAAGTCAATTCTCATCTCCCTATTCTATTTTGGCATCTTCAAAGAAGGCAAAGTGATTCTAGCAGCTCAATTCATATGCCAGTTCCACCTGCTTTCTGTTTGAGCTCTCTTCAAAAGCAGGAGCATAAAAAGAGCATCACAAAGAGATATCAAAGAGCTGAAATATTCTCATTTGCATTATATCAGAATTTGGATGGCAATCAAGTTCAGACATTTGTTTTCCTGGGAGCAGTGCTTATTTATGTAAAGAAACAAGTTTATAATCTAAACAGAAAGACAGCTAAGCACAGAAGTGTAACCAAGACAGCAAGAGGACTTGTAAACTTCAGGTTAATTCTTAGAGGGGGTCAGAGAGGTGAAAGGGATTTAAAAAAATAGAAAGGAAAAGGGGTGGTGGGTCAAGATAGAGGTTGGCAAAGGTGGCGAATGTTTGGGAAACAGGCAGGGCCACACTGACAATGATACAAGGGCACCAACCTTTGTCCCACTCGCACGCTTTTTTTGTTTTAACCTATTTCAGACATCAATTCATTGTCATTCCCTCTCAATATTCTACATTTTTTCTTATTTGTTAAATATTATTGTTAATGTTTTCAGGATTCATCGGCTTTCCTCATGTCAGCAATAGCTTTTACCATACATTTGATCCCCTGAACCAGAACTACACTAGTTGTAGGTTCATACACTATGTAAGGAGCTGAAGACACATGTATGAGGTCTAATACATGAAAACATTGGGAAAATAATCATATCCAGATCTTGTAGTGCAATAAAGTGTATTTATGATAGGACTTAGAAACATAGTACTAGACAGATCTGAAGAAGCAGCTTCAGACATGACTACCATGCAGCTTAAAAATACATATATATTCCAAATACGCTTGTTACAGATGATTAAAAACTACTGCATTCAAGGGCTGGCTTCTTACAAAATGTATCATTTTAGTTTTGGCAGTGAGCACTCAGCCTTTGACAGCAAAGCTAACCTGGGAAATCTGTATCTTTGCAGGCAAAGTTCATGTACAAAATATGAAGGTTGCATCAGACTTTGTGAATCCTGCCAAAAATTACTCCTCTGAAAAAAGCACAAAAGCGAAGGCAAGAAAATTCCCAGTAAAAATGATGACACCAAAGAAAAGTCTAGTCCTTTGTCTAGTTTTATTCTTTGAATCTCATTTTGTTGAAACTTGGCCAAAACAGATGAAGTCATTGTTTTGTTTTCTTTTTTGAAATCAGCTTCAGGTTCTGTGTTTTTCCTATGTAATCTTCAGGCCACTTCTTAGTAAAATCAAGATACCTGGGCTAGAAACCTTAGTCACAAGAGCCATACGGTGCATGAACATTAGAAATACAAAATAAACAAATTAATAGATTAGAGAGAAACTATGCAAGTCAAGGTGAAATACCATATAACTAAGGCAGACACAGTTCAGCCAAAAATTTCTGAATGGGATAAATGAGCTAGTTAAGAAGTAGATGCTGGGACAATAAACTGATGAATATGTTGAACAAGTGTAAGCATTATCTGCCTGTAATAAAAGTTTATAATGGAATTATGCATGGACAAATCTATTACAAAATAGCATTTTTTCTTACTGTATAAGAGTCACTCTGGCAAGTGTATAAGTGACTTTTTGGCACATAAGAATGTGAAATTTATGGGGAAATGACCCAAATAACTTGTTCTATGAATAGGACCCTAAAGGATTATCTTAAACACTTCCATATAGTGTACATCATAGCATTAGAATGTAACAGTATATACAAAAATGGAAAAAAAAAAGTGTGTGGGGGGGCGCTAAGAAAGACTGAAAATCTCATTGAACAGCATATAAAGACTTGTTTATACAGTTTATTTCTTAAAAGTTTCTATAAGAAAAGCTGAAAGCATACACACAGTTTTAGAACATCATGCACTTGGCCTCTCAGTTAGGAAGATAAGCAGTCTATACATATGCCTTAATGTCAGCAATTATTTTGCTGCTAAGACCTTTCATTGATTTTTTTGATTGAAATATCACTAATATTATTCTGGAACTATGCTGGAGTTCAATGAACTTACTAATATTCTATTACAAATCCAGATGAAACCAATTTTCTGGTAAAATGATTCTTGCTCTTTTCATTAGAATGACACACATATTAAGTTGTGCTTCATTTGTACTCCTCAATATAGATGTTAGTGGTGTAATGTATCATGTAGCAAAATTACATTTGCAGACAACTTTACACAGTGTATATATAACTGAATGTCTCATGTGGTTAACAATAATGCCTACTAATATGGAAAGAAGCTAGTTTAAACTCTGAATTTTCAAACCAAAATTTTACTCCTCAAGTGAGAAGCATTCATTATAAATAATGTTTTGGAGGAAATTATATAATTTGAAACAAGCCTGGGATAGTAGTCCCAGATTTACATTAGGTGTAAGTTCCTATTTTAAGGTTAAGTCAGGTCTAGTACTGGGATTGAATTCAGAGAAGCCAAATTTAAAGATCAACTGTATTAACAATGAAAATATCATGAAATGTATTTTTCTCAGGAGTTCTTCATTATCTGTTCCATAATCTAGGAAAAAACATTCCTTAGAGATTCTGGCTGTATCTGAACTAAAATGGAAACCTGATCCCTTACAGACATGCCCCGAAAGCAGAACTGTAAAGGCAGCTTCCTGTCTGGAAATTAACATTTGAATCATCATAAATTCAAACAGACTCATACACAAGACGCTTGACACTTATCACCTCAAAATAACTCCTAAAGTTGAAAAACAGGCCCCAGTGACTTCAGAAAAACTCCCTGGGAGGATATGGTAATCATCTTCATTTTCTCCATGCTCATGCATGTGGCGCTTTTATTTAAGAGCTAAGGACATCGTACACAAAACTGTTAGGCCTTTTCTTCTGAAAGGGCAAGTGACAGGGTTTGTCTCCTGAATCTGCTTTTTGCATGCATTGGGCCTGATTCTTTAATCACTTCCACTAGTTTCTGCCAGGAGGAATTTAGGCTGTGAGCAACCACAGTGGAAAATGTATCCAGCACTAAGGAGTGGAGTGTTAGAGCAATTCAAGGTGCTAGCAAGCCTTGTTCTTCAGGAGGGCAGAAGCCAACTGGCACAGAAGACACTGGAGGTGTGGCAAACTGAAGAGTGGAAATGGCCAGTTCTTTTCTCCCAGAAGTTAGGAATTCAACATCCTTACCAGGCGATTTCCAGTGTCAAACCTCCTAGGGGAAACCTCATGCTGCACAGCTGCAGGCAGAAATCACAGGGCTGGCAGTGACAGTAGTTTTACCTGCTCTTGCCTGGGTATAATTCACCCCAAGGGAACCTCAGGCCTCACCTACTAAGGTGATGCTTTCTCTTTACTTACTTACCTATCTTCTCTTCTGGAATAGGTTTATATGAATGTCACATTGTACTGTAAAGGAACCAGTGCAAGGGGATGGCTGCTGACCATAAGCCCTGCTGAATTATTGTGTTTGTACACATGCTCATTTGATCAACAGTATTGCCAGGTCCTGTATGAGCTGCATCTCTTGAACAGACTACAACATCTGGGGTGAAAGGCAGCAGCTGTTTAAACAGCACAAGGCATCACTACAAATCAGTCGAGCACAAGTCATGAAGTATGCTGCATGTGAGTGGTTTTCATAAAATGTCTGTAAAAATAAAATGTTATTGCATCACAGCAACAGCAACCGTATAGTCAAAACTCCAGCTTTACAACCAGTCACAGAAATTGTACCAGCGTACCCAAAAATGCTTTTGCATATAGACATATAAAAATATGGGCTTAGGCAACCTTGGGGAACATACGGAGTAATTACCCAGTTTAAGATTTGAAAGAGGCACAATCTGTTCTACCCTCTTTGCTCATATGAACAGTGCCACTGCATCAGTAAGACCACAAATGATCAAGAGCTCAGTTTGATTCTTCATCTGAAAGACAGCACCACCAGGAAAAGCACTCTTGAATTTAAGATGAGAACCGATTTCTTAATCCTCCAAAATGTGTAAGTTTCTCAATAAATGATATAAAATGCTCTGAATTACAATTGGCACTATAATTCCAAAAGAAAATGTCCATTTGGGAAACCTAAATTTGAGACCTGCTGGTGTCACACAGACTGAAATCTTAAAAGATTGTAATAATGATGGAAAGAAAATTACGCACTAGAAGTTTTTAAACAAGAAACAGACTTCTTAAACTTTAACACATTGTTTGAATAAGTAAAAAATGATTTAAAGGCCAGACTCACATTACTACTGCAGGTTTTGTATCGAATATTCCGACCTTCACAGTTCCTGAAAAAGAATAAAAATGGTTACACTGAATAACAGAAAACACAACCCCTACCTGCTTTACAGCCACTTACTCTCCTCAAAATAAGATCTTTATTGCTACTGCCTGATCATAATTTGGACTTAAAATACAAGATTTAAATACAGAAGGGATCTGGGGACTCAACAGGTTACACTTCTATCTCTCTTCAGCAATGAACGTGTGGCTTGCCCTCTAATTCTAATGTACTCAAACCTTATGAAAAACACATTTATCTTGTGAAAAAGATTTCATAAGACATTCCTAAGCCTCATCTATGCCAACTTCAGCATAGCTACTCCTAATCCACAGGATGTAACCAGTGGAAAAGAGGATCAGGATATCTAAGCAATCCTTTAATCAAGCATAGGACTAATTAACATTAATTTTACTTTCTCCTATTTTGTTTAGGAAAGAAAAAAAGAGCCCCTAACCTTTCCTTTCTTCCAAAAACCAGTGCAATACTTTTGAAGAACAACATGTAATTTTACTGACCCAAAGCCACATGAAATATGAAATATTTCAAATGAAATATGATTCTCAAAGACTGCATGCATTTCTAAGGTGCCCAATGCATACGAATCCTGAAATCCAGGCAGTCCAGATCCTCAACAAAGTCTCTTGTTAGCAGCTGAAATAAGAGGCATATAATAAAGTCATGATTATTTATTATGGTCTCATAAATATGGGGATGTGTGGGTTCACACTTTTTTTAGGGACACAGCTTGCTAACTTCTCAAAAACTGAACAGCACTTTTGCACAGAGGAAGATACTCTTCTTCTTGAAAATGCCAAAATCAAGCCCCTGAAAGAAATTAAAACACATTTCAAATGATTTGACAAGGAATTTGAACTAGTGGTGTCTCTAAAATCTGGAATAAGAACTGTTGTAGAATATTCCCTTTATACCAAAAAGACCTGCCTTACATTAAAGAACACACAAACACATAGCTGGCAATTTACAGCTGGGACTAAATTTTCCATGTTTTGCGTGAAAATGGATTGCAAATATTAAAAATTCTTTACTATGTGTGAGGGATTGAAAAATATAATTTGAAAAGGAAAAAGCAATGGATGCCTAGAGCAAGAGTTCAACTAGCTCAACTGTAGGTACAACTCTCCAGACTCAAGATATTACATGGCTCAAATTTCCAACCTTTTGCAAGAATTATTGCATCACAACCTCCAAGTTAAAGATGTTTATGATAAAGTTTTCACATTTGTATGTAACAATTGCGTATTTCCTAGACATTACAACAATAATAAAACACAGAAAAACCCCTTTTAAATTACACATTTGTCAAGGTATGGAAAACACATGTTTTTCACAGGGAAACACATTAAAGATATTAATAAAACCACGGTGGAATTTATATTGCTACAGTTTATTGAGCTTGTTTCACAGACCCTAACACTCTGGTATAATATCACAGCTTCTTGCTGGAAACATTACTTTTCTCAAAGATCATTGTGCCTTTTGCACTAGAATAAGTAGACAGTGTTCTAATCAATCATCTTTACCTGTGTATTTCATACAGTTTGCACTTAATGACCTTTTAATACTCCAAGCCTTTTTTAAGGCTAAAATTTACTTCCTGGGTGCTACCCCATTCAAATTTAAAAATATCAACAAAACAGAAATCTAAACATAATCAGAAGTTTTAAAAATGTTTACAAATAATTCAAGTAAAGCAAGCAATTACGGAGGTCAGTACAGATACTTCTAGGCTGGTTGGGATCTCTTCTTGACTGAGTACAAGCCTTTGGCATTACTCATACATATAGGACTGTACCAACATGTCCTACATCAGTCCAGCTTTACTACTGAGGTAAATTGTTTTCACCACATACTCTGTTCTCTTTAAGCTATACTGAGGCTTATTCACAGAAACATATGACCAGCAGGACCACTGCATAGAAAGAACTGTAAGAAGTTTACTAACAGAAAGCAGCATTTGATATATCTGTACATCGAGTAAATCACATCCCACTACAGAGAAGCCATGGACAAGCCTGCTCCTTCAACACTATTTAAAGTAATGTCTAATTATGCTAAGTAATTGTTTAATTATGCTAATCAATTAATTAATGCTAATTTGTATGCAGGTAGCTCACCATGTGCTCTATATTACAGTCACAAGGACTTCTCTCAGCCTTTGTACTGTATTGAGTAAATTCTTCTTATTTTTCCAAAAACATATTAAAGAACACCCTAAAATTCTATCAGAGTTGAAGACTCAGATATTTATCTAATGTATTACAAAAATCTTTGAAAAGCAGGATTTCATAACACTTGATCTGTAAACACAGCCCTTGGTTCCAGGAACAGAAGCAACAATGCTTCTCTACAGACACCATCAGAGAAGAGGGAAATATGGCAGAGGTGTAAAATAAATGCCCATAAGCATGTGGCTTACCTGCCATTTAAACACCTCCTCAAAGAGTAAGAGGCTCCCCCCCCACAGGTCCGTGAGCAATCACTCCAGGCCCCCCAGGCATCCCAGGAGCCTTCCTTATCTTCATCAGAACGGGTAATTCTGGAAGTCTGAAGAAAATGGAGGATGGAGAGGAAAAAAAAACCCAACACTCATTAATTGACTCGGCTCCTGTTTTAATGCCTGGCATTAATAGCACTGTGTATATCACTTCACTGCTTATTTACCATACCTCAAAGTTATTTACTACTTTAATCTATAACAACTACATGGCAAAGAAGCAGGCTTTGAAGATACAGTGTATTTGGTGTGTTCCCTTCTGCCAACAGATTGCTATGGCCAGATATACTGCCCTTCCTAACGTACGTCCTGCAAACTGTGCAGAAACTGCACAATTTATCTCAAGTAGTTGATGGGCTTTTGGAAATCCTGACCAAAGAAGTTTCATATCCAGGACTAATGATAGGACAAAAATCTCCTTTTAGCTCCTCAAGCATGTCTGTACTCAGCAGCAATACAGAAATTAAGTACTCCAAATCCTTTTTTGAAATGCATGCCCAGAATTGCAGGCAGGGAAGCAAACCAAGAACACAGCTTCATTACAAGAAGTGCTATTAATTTGAAAGAGATCAGCTCGTCTTCAGCCATGAAGACAGTTGGCTTAAATAAAAGCCTAGTAAGCTTGAAGAGAAAATGGCAAACAATAAATCCAATCTGTTTGCAGAATAGCACCAGACAAGGAAAATAACATAATACCATGCTGTATAGGCAAGAGGATTTGCTCCTAAATATAGTAAAAACAAACAAAACAAAACAAACAAACAAAAAATCATTTGCCACAGAAATTTGAGAGAACTGGCCTGCTTCTGTGAATGACCTGTTTGGACCCAACACTTTGGATGCATTCACACTGGAGTTGCAAGCATAATTATTGAAGTAGTATCACTTTAGAAACCCAAGTGGTAAATAGTTAAAATTAGCTACTCCTAAGCAGAATTAAGGGCTACTCAACCACATTTTAAAGGTATCAACAAGAGAAGTCAGGTTTATTTAACAGCACTACTCCCCATAGTTAAGCAGCTAACAAATGTCAACACTTTGCAAGGATTTCCATCCTTTCCTCAAAAAAAAATTGAACTTGTCCAAAGAAATTTGTTAATTAGAGGATAAGCTATCTCCATTTGAACAGTAAACTGCAGAAGTTGGTCTAAACACATCAGTGGTTCCTTAACTTTCTTGCTCCTCTAAGTTTACAAGTACTTACTGTAAAGCTTCACAAGTGTACTCAGGACAATCTAATGTTGCTAAAACGATAGAGCCCAGCTCTGCCAAGATCCCTGAGGAATTTTCAAGCTGGCATTGGGTTTACTTTACATCAGTAGCCAACTGTGAAATGTCTGACACTTAAAATGGAACCAACTGCCTTCAGTCTTGAGCAAAAAGAGCTCAGCACTTCCCAACAAATCACTCAGCACAAGAAAATAATGCAAGATGAACAAAAGTCACTTCTTTCAAATTTACGAGTGCAAAATTAAAGTTTTTCCTCTGTAATCCCGAGGCAAATCATTGTTTTTTATGTTGGAAAATTATTAAACTTATGATATTAAAAAGTAATACATGGCACTCTGTCTTTTAGAATAGTTTCTTCTGACAAAGAAGCAACAATGCCTAAAATAATCCTAACTTCATCTTTGTATGAAAACAGCCACATTATGTTACAGACAGAATGGCATCCAAAGCTCTAAACAATGCCCAGTTGTTCACTTACCAAACTGCTTTGATAAAAGCCATTGTTCTGAACTGTATCTAATTAAAAAGCTGTACATACTAGGATGATCAAAGCAGAAGTTTATGCCAACAAAGCCTTCTTCTGAATCACTGACTAATTTAGTGCCCATGGTGTTGATTTAAACTCCAGCTAGTTGAAACTATTTGTCCCATGGGAAAGAGTTAAAAGCAGCTAGCACTGGTTTGGTAATTTACTAGCAAACTAATACTGATTTACTAGCTGTCTGATTTAATACACTCTACATATTACATTTGCCTACACCACAGTCCCAAATTGAATAAAAATAAAGAAAATATCAACATTATGATTTAAATCAACAAAACCTTGCAAGCTAATTTAGGAATTAAATCAAGAGGAAACTGCGACTGGGCACAAAAGGGCGTT
The DNA here is from genome assembly GCA_038090715.1 of Florisuga fusca. NCBI lineage: Eukaryota > Metazoa > Chordata > Aves > Apodiformes > Trochilidae > Florisuga > Florisuga fusca. The sequence goes on from JAAWXA010000009.1 coordinate 2,433,652, forward strand.
ACTCTACCTCAGGATTGCACTTATGGGTTTTTTCTTCAGTTTTTCTTGGCTTTATTGTCTTCAGTCATAATTCTAACATAGACTAGCAGTGAAGATTTGCTCACCCATATTAGAAATGTTTCATGCTCTTTATGTAGAACTGGATAGTAAAAGGAGCCAGCTTTGCCAGCAGGAGCTGTACCCAGCCCAAAAGCATCACATGTGAACACCAGGTGAGGTGCAGGCATAGTATTCAAAGATCCTATACAATGCACTCTACCAAAATTCATTTAGTTCATATGATAAAGGTATTTTCAAACATTTCACCCCAATCTATGTATCCAACCTATAATTAAATTTTAAAGTAAGAAAAGAGAAAGTCATGACACTGCACACAGGTCTGGCCAAGGATCACTTGAATAAGGGGGCAGGGGAAAATAAACTACAAGTTTTGAAGCATTTGTTGACAACGACACAGTCTCAAAAATGGAGGTGACAGCATGCCAAGGTTTCCTCAAGGTTTGAGGCCCAGTAATGTGCAATCTGAGTCACTGGTGGTGACCCTTAACGGGTAGAGGCAGTCTTATAAAGGGAGAATTTTACTGTTAAGTGTGGAACTGGTAGATTTGGGCACAAGGAAAAACGTTAGGGCCACTTGCTCTTCTTATATACATAGCTCTGTTTCACTTCTGCCACAGCTGGGCAGTTACTGCAGTACCACGTTTCTGCAAATTATTTGTACATGTGTGTTTTCAGGCCATATTTGCCTTACAAAGCACTACTTGGAGTAACTGTGTATAGCAGAAGTGGGCACTGGGGCAAAATAAATGAAATCCATATGTTACTAGGTCTGATCATTAATCTCAAAAAAGGGGATTTTTACTGTTACTTGTAACACCCAGTAAATAACAACAGCTACATTGACACACATTACAAAAATCAAACACAGTGCTGTTACACGAAGAAAAATTATTATTTGGCCAAACTTTTGTTTGGCTGTTATGAAAGATGACATAATTGTCTTGAATCTGGTCATGCAGACTTCAAAGGAGATGTGGTGCCAGAGAATGAAGGTCAGTTTATGCAGTTTTATTATTATTCAGACATCCATTACATAAGGCTTGGGTACGTAAATGTTTAGCAAAGATTCAGCTTCTCAATAGAAATACTCTGATACCTTAAATGTTTGTTTTCCAGAGGTTTTAACATACACTTCTGCTTTAAATACAAACACAAGCCAAGTACACAGCATTTGACTCATGAGAATTATTGTAACAGAATGTGTTATGAAAGAAACATAGAGACCTAACAATCAGATTCACAAGCAAGAGCCCCCAAGTGACAGTCCCTCTCCCACTTATGTGTCACAACACAAACTATCCTAAATTCTGCCCTGTGAGGTTCCCCTAAGCACTTCCCCAGAGCCAAGTGCCCAGTTCTGTCAGGTTCTAGAAGAGATTCAGTGCAAACTTTGGGCAGCACCTTCCAATGCAGACCATGCCCAAGGCTGGTCAGATATATAAAATGCTTTGCACTCAAATAGGTTAAAGTTATGTGGCTCACAAAAAAAAAAAAAAAAAAAAAAAACTGCAGGAAGATTTACCAATGTATCTGCTATTATGCCAACATCACTGCAGCTTTCTGGGTGAGTGCTTTTTGGGTTTTCTCATGGCTTCTTATTAAAGTGGTTTGCATTAATCCGACAAGGCATGCCAGACTCCAAAAGAGAATCCCCACAAGGAGTTACATTGGCACAGCTACATCATTTTGCTGTTTAATAGCACATTGCTTGTAACTGAATTTCTCCATACAAAAATTAGATTCTTCAGATTAAATTAATCCAAGTGAAAGAATCTATTGAAGGGTAGAAGCACCACTTCAGTCCCACCAAAGGCCTAAATTAAGCAATACCCAAAGCTCAGTACTGGCCCCTCTCCCAGGAGTGAATTTCATCCTTGATGGTATTTTGAACAGAGATTAAGCATTTCCTTTTTATTGCTTCTTCCCACTCTCACAACCCATAAATACTTATTAACACTATCCTGACTTTCAGAGTCTTCCAAAGCACTAGGTCATGTTGCTGTTCCCTAACCCTCATGTGCAGCACTGCACTATGCCATACCAACAATGGTTCCAAACAGAGGTAGTGCAAGGAATTATGGCACTAAGGGGAAAACATCCTGCCTGAGTAGCTCTGTGATGTGTTTCCCAGATTCTTCTTTCCAGACACTACAACTGGTGAAAACAGTATCAAGTTGCACTGTTGACTGTATCTGTGGGCAGAGTGCATAGCTGAAAGAACAAGTACTTACCTGCAGAGGATCACTGGATATGGTGCTCAGCTTCAGAACTGAATCCCTCACTTCTACCTCTGGCTCTTAATGTCTGTGACTTTGCAACAAACTAATACTAGAAATCTTTTTTGCCTGCTAAAATCACAGACAAAAAATTGTCTACACCTCTCATTTTTTCAACCTCAGTAAGGTGTAGAATGCTGATTGCATGATATGAAAAGCTTTTTGAGTTGTGGCAGCAATTAAATAGAAGAACAGTCAAAACCGATTTCCAGACAAATAAGAATTAATGACATTTTTGTATTACCTGATTTTAGCAGAAAAACTTCCACGTGTTTCATTATGACAGGTTGCAAGACATTTCCTGATGTATTTCTACTGTTGCTAGTTGCATTATATATTACCTAATATAGCATTGTATGTCATTAAGTTTAAGAAATCTTTTACTTATGGGTACCAAAGTAAATTGTATATTTTTATGTTAAAAAAGACATAGCTGTAATTATGAAATCCTGAAGAAAAAACAATGCTTCATTATTTTAGACAGATAAAAAACACCTGGGAGTAAATCTAGCTACTTTAAGCAGACGCTTAGAAGTAATTAGTTCTAAAATCACTAACATTACTTCAGTCACATTAACCATTCTTTGCACTTGGGCTTTCCACTGTGTCAGGGTGTCCACATACTAGCAACTGACTGCAAAATAGACCCTGTGTCTGGTAACAAAAAGAGCATTTCAGAAACACAAGCTGGTAAATCTCAGTGACAGACCAGGAGAATCACCAGCCAGAAATGAGCCAAAAGGCAAATGATGGACTTATTCAGCTATATGAAAGAATACATCTGGAAGTTTAGTGCTTTCAGTGTTGAATTCTGCAATATATTTTCATTCTACAGAAGCTTTCAATCAATATGAGCTCAAGTTTTGGAAACTAAAATATGCAAAAGAGTCACACACAGGAAATATTTACAGCACAATTCATTTTGATACTAAATTGAAGGCAAATCCCAGCATGTTTTTCAGTATTATACTGCATCCAGATTTTCCATTGCCAGTGTGTTGCAAAATTTCATATTGACAACACAGGGTTGCACTGCAGGAGTTGTCAGGACAAAGTTGGAGGTTTTGGCAGGTGGAACAGGGATAGTTGAGGCTTCTGGCATCCAGGAAGGGATGAAATGTTGCTTGGCTGTTTGGCACCTCACTGAGGCTTTTGGCACTGAAAAGAGTCTGTTTCACCTCCTTCCTTCTTTGTGAGCAGTAACAGAGGGAACATTGAATTTGTAGGCTGGGAGAAGGAATTATAGTTCCCCTCCCAATAACTCAGCAGAAGGCACTACTATACCCAGCTCCTGTAGTCATGTCTGCATCTAAGGGCAGCACCTACTTGTTGCTGCTAAAAAGAATCAGCAGTGAAGTAGTTAAGGTATAATTTAGTTGCAGTTTTTCAGTTTCTGAGTCAAATACACTGTTCAGATGATTAAAAAAAAAAAGGCAACAAAAAAACCTAAATCACACACATTCTACTTTTACTCAGTGCTGACAGGTTGTGATGACCTACACTGAAACCCCAGGGTACATTTTTACTACCTAACTTTTACTAGAGAAGCAGTTGCCTCTGTCCTCTCCTCTGGATGACAGTGATCTGCTTTCTTTTCTTGGGTGATATTCCATAAATTATTATTTTGACAGATAAATGTCAAGCCAAGAGAGAAATGTTTTTTAAAACCCTGATAAGCACATTCCACAAATACAAATCACTGACAAGGCACCTGACAATCCAACCTTAATTGTCCTGTTTTTCATTCATGCTGGCCAAAACAGAGCTATATGAGCCCCCTATCTGCCTCATCTTCAATTGTAATTATTGTTTCATATTCATAAAAAAGGATCTTAAATCCTGAGAACAGGCAGGAAGGAACAAGGAATAATCAACCTCGGTCAAGTCCAAACAGCCAGGCAGGAAGTCCATGCTTCTCTCATGGTCATCAAGATCAAGAATTTGAAAAAAATTCATCCTGAGTTTTTGGTATTTCATTGACATTTAAAAAGGCGTGTGAATACAATAGCTGGAAATATATAAACCTGAATTCTCAAAACCTATCTTCTGACTCTGCCCCATCTGAAATGGAAACTACTCTTAAAGATTTGCACATGTAGCTGGCAAGCAACTCAAAAGCCATAGACCTTGGGAAACACACACAGGTTCTGAAAGGGAACACACTCAAGCAAGCAATATAAACTGTAGCACTCTTTGCCCAATTTCTCCATAGCCATCCTGAGGCAAACACTTGCCAGTGCTTGAAAAGACAAAGGCAGAATTTTAAAGTCAGCAAAAAAGAAGGAATGGGATGCTTTTTAAACTTTATCAGTAACATGATGTTTCTGTTGTAAAATATCAATCATATTAACATTGCCAAAGAAGAACTTATAAATTATATCCTGGTAAATATAAAAATAACTTTTAAATTAAAACCAATTACATAATATTCTCCACCATATGCTATTATTAAATACACAGTCCTTGCACTCGATTATGCAAAGAAATCTTGTCACAAACATAGTACGAACATTTTCATTTTCACACGTGCCAGTTAGAATAGCCTTAATACTTTTTGATTGCAGCTTTTAAGATTATGCATTATGTCCCCTTAACAATGATAATCTGACCTCAGAAAAAAGGAGGATCCAGCTGAGTACACAGCTGAGAATTACATCTCAAGAGTCTAAAGGCTGATTACAGTGCCCCTTATAGAGTGCTTCAGCCTCCTATTTTGCAACTATAAATATCATCCTTTCATATATTCTTTCAATATCCTTTACATATTTTGTACCTCCAATAGGTACAAAATATGCAGGGGGAAACAATCTTCAGGACATTTTGATATGTTAATTAGCTCTGGCCCTTCTTATAAATCTGCGTTAAAAACATTCCATATATTTCCTGGAGTCCATAAGAGCATTAAGAATTCCTGCAAGCTTTACTGAATGCTCATTCAAAATTTGCACCTGGATACACTGGGTTTTTCCACCTTCACACTGCATACCACATGTTCCTCATCCAGCATAAACAGTGTGATGGGTCAGCCAGAGTCCAATGTGCAGAGTTCCTCAGGTGCTTAATAGAAAAATAGATTCCGATTTCTGGGAAATGTATCTGGCATTATTTTTTTCAAATTACCTTATTAAATGTATTTGCAAATATCCAGATAGAGATGGTTTTAAGTAATTTGCCATGCAATTTTAAAACTGGCCTAAAAAGTTGAAAACTGCATCATTTCAGCATGTGCAGTGGAAAAAGAGCAACTGGTGATAAAGCAGAGGATTTCTACCAGCTTCCAAAGGTCACAGTGACACATTAGTTCCACTGTCAAATGTGCAAAATCTCAGATTTTTCTCTCATTTTTCAGTTTGTTTGGGTTTTTCCATATTCTGATGGATATGAAATTGCAATCATATTTCAATAGTTACACATTTTTGAATGTTTTTGAATCATGCTTTCCACGTAAAAACTAATACAAAACAAAAAATCCTAAGCATTTCTCTCCTAGAGGTCAGTTAACCATCTCAGACTCATCTCCTCTTGATAAAAAACACGTGCCACCTTAGGACTTCCTCATTTCCTTTTTGATCTTTTCATTTGCTGCAAACCCACCTGACAGTAGTCGAGGAAGAAATTCCAGGGTAAGAGATCTATGACATGATACGAAGCTCTAGATTAAAATTAACCAACAAGGTAGTAAACTTACATTTTACAAGTAGGAATAAAATGACAGGGGAGAGCACAGGGTGGGACTTCTTTTCCAGTCTACTGGTAAAGAGTAAGAACAGTGAGAAGGACAGAGCCTGAAACAAAGCCAGGAACAGTCACCACGATCACCATCAAATTTCAGTCCTGCTGTTTTGTGGTGGTCCTGGTGGTGTTTGCCCAAATGAACACTGCAAACCCTGAAGTGCAGGAAAGTCTCTTCTGCTTACATTCTGTGCACATACAGCCTGAGTGTGCCCGGATCCTGCTCCATAGGACAGGTTGAGATAATTGTATCTGCTTGTTGCCACAACCTTACCAACAACAGTATTATTACACTGGATTTGTTAAAGGGTTGATTTGCCAAGATGCTTGGGTACAAGACTTTAATACAGGTTATGGAAAAGTGAATAAAGAGGGAGTACAGGCATTCAAAATTACTTTTGTAATTAATACCGAAGTTCTTGACATCTAGGTGACATCTATGCACATGCTTTTGAAATACATTTCATGTTTTCTGCTTTTAATTTGTTTCAGCAATCTTTTTGTCCTTTTCTAATAATTTGTTTAGAAGATTTACAAAAACAAACACACTGAAGCCAGGCATTCTAAAAAAAACAAAAAAAAAAAAAAAACCAAACAAAAAAAATTTAAAAATTGCTTCACCTCTAATTTTAAAAGACCCCCAGTACATTTCATATATTTAAAAAATTTGTTTAAAATATCTTTTCTGACTTGAGACACTGTCTGCCAAGTTCAAGCTAGAAGTAAAAGTTTATGGCTAGCTGCCAAACCTATGAATTAAAGGAGTTTATAAGTGAAATACTGACAGAAGTATAAACTGTAGCAAGAGCAGTCAGTATAGAAAAGTCTTTCCTGGGCATTTTTTGTCTATCCATAATCTGCAGTATTCATAACTTTGGATATTGGGATATTGCACTCTGGCCTGGCTCAAATTCAGCCAAAATTATCAGCACTGCCAAAAAGTTTGATAATTCAGTTACAGGTATTTATACCATATCACTCAGGTGAGGCATCCAAACTTCTTATTTGTGAGCTAGAGATTTGACCCACGCCTCCCGACTCACCCTGCTATTTAACGCTATACATAGCACTTCTCATGGTAATATTTCTATAAAAGTAATGTAAAGCAGAACACAAGCAGATACACCTGGCAACTTAACAAATGTCAGAAGGAAAAATATTAAAAACACCTTGTTAGCTGACAACAATTATAAGAATCCTAATTTTCCTTTATATAAATGCAGAATTAGGTTCATAAATTTTTAATTGATAGACATTATTTTATGTTGATGTATTTCTCACCCTTGATTTTTAAAGCAGATATCACACTGTATAGAACCATTTAAATTTAAGACTTATTAAACCCATAACTGAGAAGCAGACTGACTGAAACTGTTTCTGCCCAAAGTAAATCTAAAACTTGTCGGCCTGATCATGGTGCCTCTTTAGTGTGGCATAAATCAAATTTAAGATTAATTTTCTTCTCAGAGAAAACAGTTCTTGCCCATTTAACTGTGAGCTGATCTTTGGGCGATACTAAGGAGTGGTATAACTGATCCAAAATCAAAATATAATTTTAGTGTTTCTTTTTATTACTCATGCTTAACTTAGAGACAAATTTAATATTTAAGTTTGCTCAGCTCAGCTTCACTGGCTCCAGCTGATTTCCTGCACTTGAAGAACAGTTTAATTCATTGTTGTGAAGAGTTCACTTTACACAAAGGCAGACTGACTTAGAGATGTTGTGAACCTTCTATGGTGGGTACCTGCACTGGTGAAATGTATCCTTAAGCTGCTTCTTGCTACTGTTCTGTCGAATGTGTAGCTTTTGTTTGATTGCTGGTTATTCACAGTAAAAACTGTTTACTAATTACGTTATCTCCTCCCTCTGTGTTCTTTCATATACACCAAAACACTCTCCAGTTCTTTTTAGAAGTTTTTCTTTGATAATTAAAATAAACATTAGAATGTCCTGCCTAAATCACATCTTGCAGAAGATCCAAATATACAGAAGTTGCAAGTCAGTGCATCTTTTGAAGGCAGATTTTGGGTATCACCTTCATACAGGCAAAAAAAAGACAGCATTGCTGAGAGGAAAAAAGAAAATCTTCAAAATTAAGCTTCATGTGGAGAGGACAGTCTCCCAGAAAGGTAATTTATATGGGATTTAAAAATATAATATTTTCTTGTCATTCCTTTCTACTTTGAGTCAAAATATAATCCACTGAAACTCATTTTATATCTGGTGAATAGTTTCCTTTTTATAGATTTTCTAGCTTCCATCTCAGGGAGAAAAAGCTTGTCAAGGGAACAGTTGCAATAGCAGCACAAGTCTAGATCCTATTCCCAAAGACACAAAAGAAAAAAAATTCCACTGACTTCAAATAAAGGAAGAGCTTAATTACATATGTGGGATGTGGACATATATTTTGCCATTTGGAAAAATGTTAGCACCACTTGCTTTTTCTTCTGTGTCCAAGTTTCTGGTTTTTAATTCTCCAAAGGCAGAATTATCCAATCAATAGGAGAAAAAGACAATTTCATCTATCTTGAGTTTGACTCTGACTTCATTCCAGATCTCTGCTACTGTGTATGTTTAAGTACAGCATCTTTAGCACGCGGCACAGGGTAACAGCCCAGGATATGGAATATGAGCATGACTCTTTCCATATCTGTTCAGTGCCAGTGTTTCCTACTATCAGTCCAATATTTTATGGTTATTGTATTAGCTTCACAGCAGTACTTTCTCAAGTTCTGTAGCCTGAAACCTCCATTAACAGATGCTAAATACAATAGTTGTTTTTCACTTTCAGATCTTGCGAAAGCCCATAAAAGTAAGTGGTCAGTTTGTCCAATTTTCTAAAGACATTTTCCAAGATTTGAATGGGTAGCATATAAAACCACTAAAAATACTCTTGGCAGATCCTTCATTTGGACTGTGTTCCTTCTGCCAAGCCAACTAATGAATAGCTTATTCCAAGATAGGACTTCCACGTGATTTTTTTGTAGTAAAGGTAAGAATATCTATTTATATAAATCTCTGGTTGCTTGTATTTGAAGGATTTAGAGAAGGAAGAAATTTTTGTTTTGGTTGGGTTTTTTGGTTCTTTTGGGGTTTTGTTTTTTTTCTTTCCTTTTTTTTTTTCATTTTTATTAAAAAGTATATTAGCATTTGGACTTAAGGAAAATTTGTATAAATACATCAACCAGAAAAGCTCCTGGTTTTGGTTTTAATTCTGCATTACAGTCTGGTAAAATGAAAGATAACCTAAATATTACAACCCAGACAGTCACCAAAGAAAGCTTGCTTTAAAAGCCATTGAAATAAATGGAAAGTATCTCACTGACTTTGTTGGACTTTGTATAGGACCTACAAGAACCACCTGAATTCCATTTTACGTACAGACAAACTAGAGACATGGATGTGATTTCTTATGCATATGGGCAGATAAAGATCAAAGAGGGGAAAAATCTCCTATATACTTTTCTCAAATTTATTTCTTCTACCAGTCTCCATTTATGAGTGTTCTGGCTATAAAGCAGGTATTTGGTTGGAGTCTAGAATTACACTTCTTTAAATATCCACAAAAAAAAAATCCTCTTAAGAACACTTCTTTCTTTTTTCCTTTTTTTTGACATAAGAGAAAGAAAACAACATCAGTTCTGGGTTATCCATTGAAGCCAAGTTGTTTCTCAGATACTATGAATTCCACCAGCCCCAAAAATAAGTTGCATTTGTTAGATGAATTACAATACTTTAACTTGCAAAGAGTTGTCGGTCACATTTAAGTTGTCAAAAGTCCTTTTATCATTTTATCTCACTTTCCAGGTTAAATATGAAAATATTTGCACTGATATTAAAACAAGTCTTGAAAAAACAAGAAACTTCAAACAATTCTCCACTCATATGTTTAACCAAATGGTATTTTTCAGTATCTTTCACTTAGAGAAGCTGGGGGTTTTTTGGCATGACAGATGTATCTTTTATGGCTTTACACGTATTCTGTATACAAATTTATTTTGAAAATCTGAAACAACTTCCTGCTTGTTGTCACATTTTTTTCCTCCCAAAACCAAAAAGCTTTATTATTTAAGTAAAACTTTCCAGAGACCTGAGGGACAAATGAGATGTGCAGTCCATCATATACAGCTAACAGATTTTATAGCACCAGTTCACCCAGTCAGATTCCAAACACTTTTGAATGTTTCATATTTTACTGCATTACTTATTTATCTTCAGAAAAATATACCCTCACAAAAAAGGAAGCTTGTTTTCCCTTAAGAGATCTTGCTCACCAAGAGCAAGACTTGCTCGGTCAATTAAAATAATAAAATATAATCAGTTTAACATATTTATGTTACTGAGCACAAAGGGAAATCAGCACCCAATTTTTTTCTTCCCTGATGCACTGCATCCAGCCTCCATGGTTTTTCCATACACATCATTCAACATTATTAAAATTATCTATGTAGCATCTCAATGGTTCAAAAATAAAGAACTTTCTCAGTCCCTGTAGAGACGACAAATAGCCAATGGTAAAAGTGTATATTTGGCTTGTGATCTTCCCTTTTCCCCTTTGTGTGCCCAAAGCCACAGCAGCAGCCCCAGAATAAAGAAAAACATGGGAAAATAACTACAACAATAAGTAAATGTGAGTTTTAAGAAGGTTATGCAATCTGAGTCACCAAATGCATTTCAGAACAAGATAGATAAACATCTATTAGGAAAGGTTGGCTTGAAATTGATCCTGCCTTGGAAGAAGGGTTTATTCCAGAGCCATTTTCTGTTTGATCTATATCAGACACTGAGGGAGCAGAGAATGGGGGGCAAAGGTTTAGCCGCTGTGAATAAGCAATCAGGATTCTGAAAACAAGAGTAAGGAAGGAAAGGGCTACCACTGCTTCAATCCATATGCTTTGCACTGATTCATATTTTGCTTGGAGACAAGATCCATCTCAGCTATCTGTCCTTTCCCAGATGTGAGTCCTGGTTTATGCCTGCCAGAAGGAACTCTCTTCCAAAATACACTATTTCAAAATATATTTCCCATTTTACACAGCATTCTTTGAATCATCCAGTTACCGATTTTGTTCTACCCCTTTATCACAAATCAACTTTGTGTTTCTTATTTAACACAAAAGCAGTCTGAATAATGTAAAGACAATTCCATAGTTCTGGAGACTAGCTACATATACCTATTCCTAGGTGGTCTGTCTGGAAACAAATACATTGCATACCCAAAAACTACCTCTCCTTTGGGGCTTTTGAGCTTTCTGATGAACTGTTCCTGACCAGTTTGGATCATTAATTTACACTGCCAAATCCTTATTCACACTACAAATACAACCTGTCTTACATATTTTCTATCTACATATTTCCTCCTGGGTCACCATGGATTAAACAGTTTGCTTTAGAAACTACTTACAAAACATTAAGAAATATCATTAACACAGACAACAGCTGCTGTATCCAAATTCACCTTTCCTCTTCTGCTCCACCTCAGTTCTCACATTTGTAGATGGCCGTGCAGGATGTGATGGGATGTATTCCGTGCTGCACTTGAGAGCTACGCAAGTCACAGGGGAATTAAAAGGTATTTTCTAAATCTGAATTTGCTGTAGGGGCCATTCCCTTCCTTTTTGACACCTCTTCTTGCAGCAGGTCTCTGACCTTTCTCGCAACGGAAATTTTCCTGCTAGACTTTGTATTTGTGCTGTATGCAGTCAGAGATCTGTACCACTACTGAGCCAGAGACTTTCTACAGCCTTCCATGCTGCTTTTTTTTGATGCCCTGGGGCACCAGGTGAAGCAGGATTAGTCTTGCTGCTTTTATTTTGTTTCATTCAAGTAGTTTATTGCTTTTGATCACTGTCTCCTTCCTCTTAGACATCCACAATGCTAGAGGGATGGTTTTATACATCCATACATGATTGGTCTGAGACTTAACTATACAATCACAATTCATATTAGATGCCAATAAAGGGTTTTAAAAATATAACTATGAAAACACGACAAGGATTTTAAATCTACTTTGAGTAATTTGGCTAAAGTTATCATGTTGCAAGGAAATCTATTCATAGGCAATCCTATGGGGGGTTTTTAGTCTAGTTCTCACCAGGGAATGTTTTGGAAGAAAAGTATAAAAAGACATTGTTTCCTTATTATATAATACTCCTGACTTACGCCAAGAATATTCTCATCATAAGCGTGTTCATAATCTCAAAGACTGACACAGCTATTGCATTACTTATGTCTATATATATAAGACTTGAAAAATATGATTCCTTGACAAGTTGTGAAAGGTGACTTACATATGATACAAAAGCTGTGTGCTTGTGTTTGCATTTCCGATTTGTAAATCCTACCTAGCAATTAAAAGATCTCAAGTGTGTCTGCCTAAACACAACATGAATACAAATCTTAAGTCAGAGATGCACTGAGGCAAAACAGAGCCTTGCTGGAAGATAACCATTGAGACATGACCAAATTTCTCCACAAAAAAAAAAAAAAAATTGATCAGTTAATTGTAAAACTCATCATGTTGTTAAAATAAATCTCATCTAAATTTTTAACTGTGGAAGTCTAATGAAGGGATTGGCAAATAAAAGAGCATTGAAATGTACCATCACACTGACTCTATTTTGATAAAATGGCATGAACACAACAACCATGGCAGTTCATATATTCTCTCCTGGGAAACAGGCATAAAGAACTGATTCACTGATTTAAAAAGGAGGATGGACATCCAGCCTGACCACCAACCCTGACCTCTTATAACAGCAGCAATACAATTTACTCTTAATGCTTTACAGAGCAACATATGAGTTATGTTGTTTCTTCACAGTTTCTAAAGGAGAAGAAATAAGCACATACTGAGCTGGACATAAGGGATACTTTTCAAGTCCACAGCTAAAATTTTTATTATATGCCAGAACTAGTTCAGAAAGAAAGCTGTATAGTACTCCTTGACTAAAATAAATTCTTCCAGTACAGATACTTTGCCTCTGCCTATTGAATAAGATAATATTTGCATTTACAGTTAGGAATGAATTCAAATCTGCCCCTCAAAACAAGTTTGCAATAATGAGACATTGTACTTAACTGACAGATGTCAGTGAGATTTCAGTCTATCAGTCTATCTCTTCATACAAAGTGAGGGAGCTGATAAATTTACCCAGAGAACAGAGAAGTGCTAAATCAAAAAAGGCAGAAAGATCAAAAATTTCTTCCCTGTTTTTACAGCACTGAATTAAAATGTTGTTCTCACCCACTATGCAGAACAGGAGGCTCATATGGTTTGATGGAGCTGGGCACAGGACAGCTTCCTTAACAAGACTCATGAGTAAAGAAAATTAACTAGGATGCTTAGATAGAGTTAACCCTTCCTTCTAGAGGAATGTGTGGCAGCTTCAGAAAACATTTTTGTGTGTTTTATCTTTCTTCTTTAAAGGAATAATCTTTAAAATTGGAAGAAGACTTGCACAGTTTGAAGGCTTGTAACCTCACCATCACCAGTGCTTGGGTACCCTGAGTGACAGAGTTTAGACTATGTTTGTTCTGTAACTATTGTCCTGTTTTAGTGAGCTGCTAGAGTAGGGAGCTTCATAGCAGAGAGGAAACCTCCACCTCCATCATGCTGATTTTGACAAAGAATTAAAGGCAGTAAAACTAACACTGCATTTCCAAAAGTATTTTTCCATCCCTTGCAATGCAGAAAAATGCATGAAGAGAATGTTTTGGATTTCACTCTTGTTGCAATAACTGCTCCCCCCTCATTCAATTTTTTCTAGCCTAGCTGAGAAATTGAAAAGCATCTTCAAGGACAGAACAGAATGCTCTGTGTCCATGATCATACCACACAGTGGTCTGGTAGCCCATCTGTGTCAGGCAGAGCCAAAACCCCAGTTGAGCACTGACAGTAGACCCAGCCTGTCTTGTTAACCTCCCAAGTGGGAAGGAGCATTGTATTTGAAATAAAATGCATGATCCTCTTTGCCAAGTAATCCCTATAGCTGGCCCAGTTACTTTGCATATATCCCAGCAATGCTAAGGGGAAAAAAAAAAAAAAGCAGAAGACAGACTACACCCTTCAGTAATTCAAAACCACAAAGCAAAGATATCCTGTTGTAACATACATGGTATTCAAGGATTATAATTTTTGCTTTCAGCCACCTTTCAACATATACCAAATGGAAGCAAAACTCATTCCAGAGTGTTCTGAAGCCAGTTTTGTGTCTCTCACAATTATGTTTGAAACCATAATGACAGATTACAGGAAATGAACATATGGACAGGGTGATTTATAAACACTTTTAAACAATGTAACTTTTATCAGTTCTGCTACATCAATCACAAATCTAGGAACAATTATTTTTTGTACATGATACTCTCAAGAGCAGTCAGGACAGGATTTGCTGACAGCCTATCTTAAAAACTGAATTACAAATTACATTCACTTTTTATGCCAAGGTAATGGTTCCATACAGATAAGGGAAATCAGGGGATTTTCACAAACAGAAAAGAGTTAGCAGAGAACCAAAGAAAACTTTTCTATGTACACCAACCAATAGATGCTCTTGTCAAATAAATCTGATGCCACACTTTGATAACAAGTGTGGCTGAGAAGATTAAAGCATTCAGTGTTTGGAAGACACCTGATCAGGTGCAGACAATTTGAAAATCAAGATTTATAAATTCAGTAAAACATACACGAAAGCAATGAAAATAAGTGGCAGATTTCAAGTGACCCTTGACAAGGAATCAACAAAGTTAATTAGAAATTGGGGATAATTTCTGGTTAATAAATAAAAACAGGTAAGGTGAGCATCAAGTAGTAAGAATAAGAAAACAATAACAGCTGCAATTATAAGATGGTGAAACTTTTGAAATATCTTCCACAATTCTGCTGGTGATATTTTTATAAACTGTTGAAAAGCTGAAGGTCCAAAAAGTACTAATAAAAGCAGCCTGATGGTCAAGACAGCATCTTACCTACAGAGCTTCACAAACTCAGAGAACATAGAATTACATCATTCTAAACACTTTCCCAAAAGCAAACACCACTACTAGAGCCCATTTTTATCTATTCACTGAAGAAGGGAACAAGTGGAATCCAGCTGGAATCGGGCAAATTCCAATGAGACATTGGGCACACTTTTTGCATGCAGAAACTGCTTGATCTGGTACAAAGGTAAACTGATTATATGAAAGGTCACAACAGAATTTCATAATTCTCTCTCTTTCAACTTTGGTAAATAATTTAATGGGGAAAATCAAGTCTAATGTCATATTTTACTATGGGTATTCCTGAGAGCGAGAAAGAACTGAGCAAATAAAAACTGCATCTAAGAATCTCATTCCATATGAAGATCTGCAGCAAAGACGGATTATGAATAATCTAAAATATATTTATAGGTTATATCAGAATATACTGTACACATTTTAAAAACATGAAGAAAAGATCTCACACTGCAATGCACCATGAATGTGCAACCACTCATTTCTCAAAAGCATTAAGTCCCTAACAATGGTAAGAAAACTCAGTATTACAGGCTGGAAATGGGCTGAAATTCTAAGTAATCAGTGGATTAGTGCATAATTCAAAATCAAGTAGCAACCTATGTGGATTACTGCCAGGGGGTCTAATAGTAGTGTATACACATTTTTTAAAAGATGAAATAATAGATTGTCTAGTTTGCATCTAGTTATGCAAGAGGTGCCACACGAGACCAACCTTTCTGTCATTATAGGACAATGGTTTCCATGACATCAGATTTTCTAAGACTTCAACTCTGAAAGGAGATTAATAGCTGTCAAATTACTTCTCTGAGGGTAAGAACATGTAAAGTTTCCTACACTCCACTGCACAAAGACTATCACAGCTTGAACCCTATAATAACAACAAGCTTCCAGTATAGCAAAAGTGTTTGTCAATGATCTACAGACTCCAAGGCTTTTTTCTACAGAACAGGAGTAATCAGAGTGTGAATCTATCACTATATCTGGTAAAAAGCAAAACATCCTAGAGGAAAGTAGGAGACAGCAAAAAAAAAACACCAAAACCCACCAAAACAGAGGAAAAGTATGAGAATTTACAATTTAATTCTTATCTGACTCAAAGAAGCTCCCATATCAAAAGCTCCTGATTTCAGTGGGAGCTGGAATGGCTCTGTACTTGTGAATATAAGATCCTACACGTTGCATATTCAGAAACTCAAGCACATAGTAATGAAAACAGACAACCCCACCATCTCAGTCTGAATCATGTCAGATTTTCAGAGGGGAAAAAAAAATTTCTTCAGATAAATTAATTTTCAGTACAGCATATGCCCGTTACTCCAATTATCGTCCCTAGCAACTGCTTACCAGAGGAACTCCTGGGCAAATTCATCCATAGGACAAAGCAGAACAAAATTAACCATGCTCCCACAACAGCAAGGAGGCAGCATTATTTTAATGGATCAGTAGAGGGCACCGAAGCATAGTAAAGCTCAAATATTCTGGTAAAGGGAAGCTGCCTATGGGTGGTAACAGGCATCCAGCCTGGACTAACAGCCAGAACAACAGGGATTCAGACACCTACTTCTGTCTGATGAGGAGCACCTGCAAGCATTTGAAAAAACAACTTTTTCTGACTTGGTTTCCAACCAGTGAGATTATGTGCCATTGATCCTCACAGCACATAAGGCAAGTTTGTTTTTCAAAAGTTCTGTATGAATGCAACATTTGCTAAGTAAACAGACAGCTGGAGATACTCTGACAACCTCTGAGAAAAAGATGCTACATATACACCAAATCATATCACTACACTATACTCTTTACACCTACTATGGCTAGTCCCTACTACACAATGCAAACCCTCTTCTACTTTAAACTATACTTTGAGTTTTACCACTTCAAATACTAAGTCCAATAATCACAAGGGCTCACACATTAGGGCCTTAAAGCAAAGTGTGTAATACTTCCTTTGGAGAGCTGCCCAAGTACATCAGCCTCATAGCTTTTCTCTTTTGCCTTCAGACTTGTCCCAGCAACATCCTCTGCCTTCTCCAAGAAGCTGACCATTAGCTGAAGGAAAAAGTTTAACTCCAGGTGAAATGGTTGATAAACATATATATAGCTGGGGAAGATGAAATCTGAAGAAACATTTTATGAGATAAATAACCTAGTTGGCAATCAAGAGCCTGTTTATAAACTCTAGAGAGCAATCTTCCTATCTTCTTTTGTTTCTCCAAAGGCTGCTACCACACAGGCAGACACAAAATCAAAAGGTAAGAATGGCCTGCAGTTGGGCAGTGCTTTCCCATGTTAACCCTAAACATACAAAGAAGATTAAAATATGGCAATATGTTAAAGCAAGGAAGTACTTAATAACATACACAAAACTGGGTGAGGAGGAAGACAGATGTTTCTTATTTTCTTTAAACTGTTTTCAACCTTTTTACGTGCTTTTGCGGAAAAAAAATGTATACTCTTATATGTACAGCAACCTCCCACATAGACTGGAAATTTCTACCAGTTTATCTACTACCTAGATTTCATTCCATGAACTTGTTCACTTCAGATTAATCTGCATTTTCTGAAAATGAATTATTCTGATACTCATTTTTCAGCACTCCAACCATGGACTACCACCCTGGGTTCACCACAAGCAAGCTCAGAACACTGAAGCAAACCTGTTGGGCTGCAAAGACAAGCTTCTCATATTGCATATACTGCTAAAAAATCAGTTTATCCATAAATGAGAGCAGGCACACAACCAGGTATGAATAACTTTTATGAGGCCTCACCAGAATAATAGAAAAATAAGTAGAGAGTAGAAAGCCTATCACATTGAGAAGTCCTGGTTATTTATTTTTCAGTCTTCACTAACTCATGCTGCTGGGTCAGAGAAGATCCATATTCTAGCCCAAAAAAGGAGACTTCTCAAATGACATACTCAAAGGATAGCTAAGTCTGCTCTCTGTCATCCACATCTTAGGCTGCAATAATAATTAGGTGAGAGAGATTTGCAGCCTCTTAGACCATAAGGCTTAACCCATCTGGAGGCCTTTGGCAAACAGCACATTTCTGGGCAAACTGGTAAAGAATGAAGCACTACAACTGCCTCGCCAGATGGAGAAAACAACAATTACTTTCTCTGTGTGAGGTAGGGGCAGTAATACCCTAGTGACACTTTATATGGGAAAGGCTGAGTGCAAAAAAGCTTCTATTAATCCTTCCTGTGATTGTGCGGTGAGCTACAGATCACAGACTGCATCACTGAGTTATTTTGCTGCCTACTCTTTTCATTTGACAGGGTAAACTAGTCCAAAAACATATTTGCTTTATAACTCTTCATATGTTCAAAATATATTATCTTAGTCTCTGATCAAGAAATTAAGACAATGTTGAGAACAGGGTGAATGCAGTTCAGAACAGGCATAATAAGAAGGAGAGTAATCTAAATAAGCCCTCTAAGTTAAGCATTACTGGATGATTTTTCCTCTCAGATATACTTTGGTAGTAGTGAAGGTCTTGCCTTTGTTTCCTTACTCTTTTGTATCTGAATTATTCTAAAACTGACAGAAACAGAAGGCTGCCACACAACCAGTAATTGGGAAGACTGTGTAGTCCTTCAGGAGGCTGGGCTACTGGCAAATGTCAGGTACAACCACTATGGATAGACTCTTTCATGATCCAATTAAAAAAAAAATCACCCTCTTTCCATTTACATAACAGATAGAGGATCTGCTCCAGTGTCCATTCTTGCTTTCTGTGAATTCTATGGAAGAATTTATATTTGCTAAAATGGGAACAAAATTAGATAGCTATAATGAAGTTCAATACATTCAGAAACAGTAAAAACCAGTCTGATTCCACTTGTACAACTAAAACATTTATATGGGGAAATACTAAGGGAGTTCCATGTCAGAGTGGACTGCATTAAGCCTGACTGCAAACAGGACAAGAAATAGTTGGTTGCATTTCAATTTAACCAGAAAACATTCAGCTGCATTTCTTGTTTTCTTTAATTTAGAATTTTAGTGTCTTATTCTCATGAAGAGGGGATAGGAATACCACAGTGTGTGGCAAAGTGTTTGATAGCAAGATGGATACCTCACTGGGATTTTAGAGTTACACATAATTACAAATATTTGTGCTTCTGTCTCTGGTACAAGTTACAATTAAAATTCAATTTTCCTCCCAACTGTAGACAAGTCATTATAGTCACCTCATGTATTTTCCAGTATTCCCCAAATTCTCACAGGGTGAAAAATAAGGTGAAACAAATACTATCTTGCAAAGGCCAGGAAATTACCAGATGCTGTTTTATATCTAACTTTGCTGGTTCTATATGTTAAATGCCAATTATTTCCTCTTCTAACAAATTCCCTTTTTTCCAAAACTTCAGCTCATCTTCCAAGTTAGGCAACCAAAGTCACTACCAAACTTTTTTTATTCAGAGGATAAACTGGAAAAGAATGGTATTCAGTTTCAAATGAAAAATTGTGTGTGAACAATTTGCCTGCAAAGTATCTCCATAATTAACAAAATAGGAACAGAGTAAAACGCAACCTTTCTTTTTTGTTTCACAAAGATTATCGCTTCTCTTCTAAGTATATTTTGGGATTGCATATTTTTAAAGCATACCTATAAAAATAGTAATTCTAACATATTAGTTTACCTAAATTCTAAATAAAATATTCTTATTCTAGGAATGTCTGTTTCAAAAAACTCCTATCTTTCCTCCCCCAGCTTTCATGGAGAGGGAAAAAACAAACTTGTATTTTAAAAAGCCAACTGTTTTATATCAGAATAATGACTCCAAGTTTAATCAGGTGAAAAGTGGTATTTCAGAAAGCTGCCTGGTTTTATTCTAATTATGTACAAAATTTGCTGTATATAAGTGGACTCAATCTATTTTTGAGCCATTTATGGTAACCCGTCAGCCAAAGCCTCAGCTGAATGCATATCATCCACAAGACAGAACACCAGAAGTGGAGATACAAGATTAAAATAACAAACTGGGCTATTTCACTTGTGTGCTGTCAAATAATGCTTCTTCCAGAAGCTTGTTTAAAAGCTGTGCCCTTAAAAATTGCTCTGGGTAATGTTCCTGATGATTTTTGGCACCAAAAACAATGTTTCTCTGTATTAACTTAGTAACAATGAATAGAAGTAAATCACTAAGTTAAGGGAAAAAGTTCTTACTACGTATGCAGAAAGTTTATAAAACATGTTGATTCCTTCCCTTGTCTTCTCCCCAGAGAAATTTACTGGGGTAGCTGCATTGATTTACTACCTGCATAAGATTTTGAGATCCAACTAGGAAAAAAAAAACCCTGAAAGGTGTCTTGGAGGTACCCATGTGAACTGTGCTTCCAGTTGAAGGTACAAAGGTGCTCTTGGCAGAGAGAAGAAAGGTTTGAAGAAACTCAGGGGGAGGGAAGAATACCAGTTTTGGCACAAGGACATAGGAACTCTTTTGGCTTTGAGTATTTTCAGAGCAGAGAGAGCATCTGTTTTACAACACTGGACTCTTCCAGCTCATCCACCAGCACACTGTATCTTTCTGCTAGAAACAGGGGGCAGCAGCCACAACTCCAATGTCATTCTCATCATTCACTGTGTCTGATATGTAGGAACAGAGAAGAAAACCTGTGGTACATAAAAAGCTGAACTATCTTCCATTGTGGTGAGGAGATGGAGAATGCAGAGGTTAAAAAAAGCAAATAAGAACAGCACTTTAGTGCCTACTGAAGAGAGGGAAGCATCTGGGTCAAAGTACATCACAGCGAGGCAGTGAGCTATAAAGCTTACAGGAGGCATGAAGGAAGGGCCCAGGAAAATGATAGTGTCACTGGGTTAAGATTACCAAAACTCAAACCTATACCAGAAAGTCCCTACAAGTCTTATAACTGAGTCCTATGACAGTAGGATTGGCTCTTTAAAAGAAAAAATCAGAAACAGCTGTCCCTAGGCTTCAGAAGCAGGTTTGATGCATCATTTCAGACAGACAAGAATAAAAATCCTGCTGGGTAAAGTTACACAACTTGAAGAAAAAAAAAAAAACAACAACAAAAAAAAAAACACCAAAACCCAAAACAAAAACCAACCAAGACAAAAAAACTACAACAACAAAAAAGCAAACAAAAAAAGTACCCAAAACCAACCAAAAAAAAAAACCCACCACCACCCCACCACCAAACCATGAAGAGAGTAGAAAGTACTCTCATCTTAACTCGAAGCAGCTTACTTTTTTTTTCCCTCAGCTTACATTTCTTATTTTTAACTCTTAATTAAATAGCAAGAGAAATAAAGAAGAGTAAAGTTTTCATTCTTCTTTTACATACACATCTTGGTGAAAATTCACTCTACATTTCTCAGTTACAGTTTTCATAACTTCTTTATTACTGAAGTTAATTAAAATGAACTTTTATAAGGAGGGTAACTTACTAAAAAGAATCAGTGTGATTAAAATGTAATTGCAATAAAAACCCTGAGATGGCCAACAGCACAAATTACAAAAAACACAAGAATGCAGAGCTAAATTTGGTAAGCTGGACTTCAAGGTGACAGAGAAAACAAAGAACCCACAGTGTCCACAATTAGGTATGAAAAGCAGTACAAGAGGTACTACAAAATTTTTCCCTCTAACCTATCGAATTACATGTTTGTCATTCCTAATTAGATTTGTCATAGAATATAGACATGGAGAAAAGATTTATTAAAGAAAAATAACTTTACATACACAGAAAATCAGTCATTCTAATTAAGCAGCATTCCAGACAGAAATACAGTTTCAGCTATAGACCATTTCACCAACAGAAGATGAAAACAGTGCAGATGAAAGGAGAAGCAGAAATATAGGCTGAGTTCTACAGTAAGAACAACATGGGAGTCACCAGTAGGAACAAGGGTTTCCTAAGCACTGCAGTGAGGCAACTATTACTGCTCTTTCAGTATCTTCCAGTGGATTATGGGAGGTGTTCTTGTTGGAGAGATGAGCAGGTATTGCAGCTGGCACCAAGGCCTGAGGACAGAGCCAGAAGCAGCTTGAATTAAGAGGCAACAGAGGGGAACAAACCTCGCATGAACCAAGGTTGCTTCCTGCACCCCCAGTATATCCTCAGTATTCTGTTGTCTTCTAAAAATACCATCATTTACTAAACATGAAAGTAACTACAGCATGTTTTCAGATATACTAATTTTAAAAGAAAAACCTGGCATCTGTTCTCTAGACTCAAAAGCACAAATGATTGTTTCCTGCATTTAGATTTTAAGAATTTCCTGATCTTATTCAAATCTTAACCATCCCTGGTTGACTTGAAATATTGATCCAATATCAGGGAGGTGAAGATGGGGATGAACATGATCACCTCTGGCACCAAGTTGGCAGAATGACTTCTGCTCAAGTCATTAAACAGCCATTGCTCTAAAGGGCAGCATGACAGCCCCAGGAACATTTCATATGTTGGAAGGCACTTGGGGAGTTAAAACAATAATCATTCATTAGAGACATGATTTCTTTGGTCATTTCCACTTGATTAATACAAAGTACTTATCCCGTGTTCTGCACAACCTGAGAGTAGGTCATTCCAGGAGGTACAGTAGTACCAAAAACTACTGACCAAAGCCAAATTATTACTTCACAGCAGTTCCTACTTCCACCAGCTTAAATTGGTTGGATCATTTCTTTAATGGAAGTTTTCCTGGGTCCCCTTGCACTGGAGAGAAAATGGATACAATAAGATGGGTAATACACAGCAGGGTTCCCCCACGGGTGGATGCTACAACTTCCATGCTGTAGTAACGCTGCAGTCCACATCAGTTTTGAGGCCATATGTATTTATTTACCCAAATAATGTCAAAGGGCTATATTTTCATTTTGCAGTAACCACTTCTTTGGAATCGTTACTGTTCAATATAGCTTCTTAGTCCAAAGAGCCTAAATTGTTTTGTATACAGCAGACCTCACAGTTCCTCCTCAGCCATTATGTGGTTGCCTGTGCATGCTGTAATATATCATCAATTCAACCACTTCTACTCTAGAATAGCAATCAGGCTATTCCAAATAACCTAAAGTAATACATTGTATTATTAATGTGAAATAGAATTAATAGTATATTAAAGTCTGGAAGGTTTTAGTTTGATAGATTTTAATTCCATCTAAGATACATATTCACTTCTTAAAAAGCTTTACAGGTTTCAAAAACTGAGACGTATATTGTAAAAAAACCTCATTAAATATAAATTGCTACAAATCACACCTAAAACTGGTGTAAATCCTTTTTAAATATAATAGAAGACAGGAAAAGCGCACAAGCCCCTGGATCAGCCTCTTTGGTAAACCCAGTTTCAATGCAGATCACCACTACCAGAGCCAAATAAAAATTTCAAATGGGAAAAGGAGGTGTGTATTTGGAGAAGCTGGTAAGTTACTAACTAAAATGCTGCCTTTCCACCATATTAACAGCTTTTAAAATGTTTTTTTTTTAAATTGGTGGAAGTTGATCCTCATAGAACAGATATTTTTTTTCCCTGTCAGTATGTCCATAGGTGTAAAGGTTCTGCTTCTCAGCTAACGTCATCCAGTTTTTTTCAGATGCTCAGAAAGGAGATAAAGGCAGAAGAGTAAAAATGCACAGCAGGAAAACTACAACTGAAATGATATTACAGCTGCTGACTGTACAGATTGATGTTATGCCCCTACTTGCACCTCTCATTTAATTACTTTTTCCTATTCTGGCTAAAATTTTGGAGTATTCTCTCAGAAAAAATATAATGTAAATGCTTACCTCCAAGCCAAGGTGCAGTGTTCCCGAATTGCAGCCCTACCTCTTAGAGCTAAAAACTGCACACCTCCAGCACAGAAATAAATAGTGTTGCAACTATGTGTTAAGCTTTGCTACACTTGGTCTTTGCACTATGCTTTGCGTGGGTCAGGCAAATAAGCAGCTGGAGCTTGATGTATGCCTTGTTCATGCAGTTGATGTTCACTGTTCATGCAGTTAGCTCAAGGGTAGAAATGTTGGTCTAGGAAAAGTTTACAAATCCCTCCCCACTTCAGGGAGCAGCACTTACATTCTGAGACATTCAATTAAGAAGTTGCACTAAAACTCCACCAGCAACTATCTGCCTTGTCGTATCAACATCTGATCACCAAAACTGACCAACTTTCTGTCTTTCGAAGGTCTCTGCCTAAACAGAACCATAAATGTACTACAAAGAAAGGCACTAAAATATCAGTGATCTGGATCTGGTCTGTTTCCTTCTATTTCCTTGCTTCACCTCTTACTAGGTTCCTCAAGAAACAGAGGCTGATGTCATTTCTGCCACAAAAGACTTCTACAAGGACATTCAGTTGGATTCAACTCTAATTTTTGCAGCATAATACCTAAGCATAGTAAAAACAAAAAAAAATTATAATATTAAATTCAGAAAGAAAATCCAAGAAGCAAGGAAACAAATAGGCATGGTGCCTATTTTCATGTTATATGTGAAACAATTTGCTTCTACCATAAAAGGGACTTTGCAGACAGCTCACAAGACTCTTGCATACAGCCATGTTCTCAAACATGCTACAGCCAATAGCAAATTCCCTGCAATCAGAGATGAGTCAAAGGAAAAAGGCTATCCAGAACCACGTGCCAACATAAAACCCATTATACATTGGTCCCACAGGCTATTTTGCAGCCAATTTAAAAGCCAGCAGCCTCAAAGCCAGCCAAAGCAGACAAAGAGTGCCAAGTCAGTACTATAATTGTTTGTGCCATTAAGGATAAAGAATGCCAACGCTTCGCAATCTTAAGAGAAAAATGTATTATGGGAATAATGACAATTAGTATATGGTAAATTACTATTTAAAAATCCTATACTCTCATTAGAACACTGCTCACACGATGTAAAAGGCATTTTAGGGTGGTTTGTATTTAATTTAGTTTTCTTTTTTCTATCAAGTTGGTTACTGTGCCACAGATGAGGTTTAAAAAAACCCAAATTTTCAGTGATGGTTCCTACTTTTTCTACCGTCAGGCCACATAATGTCATATATACAAATAAATCAGGACTGAAAAGTGAGCACATTTCATCTTTGAATTTGGAGAAGGCACTCAGCCCTGGCTAGTGCCAGGCTTCATAACAGAGATACTTCCATAAGCCAGGATAAAATGCCAGTAAAGTGCCCTTTCTTCATACAGTAAAGATAGACAAGAGTTTTCCTCACTATGCACAGAATCACCTGATGTGAGATGCTCTCTTGCCTTTTTTTTATTGTTGTTGTTACCTGTACATATTATGGTTGTGCTGGTCTATTATACTGATGCCCAGTGGGAATCAGCAGCCAGAGTGGGAATGTTAGAGACACCTGTTAGAATATGGGTGTGCCTCTCTATCTATGTGCCCTGTGATGAAAACCAAACTGGCTTACTATATTTTTAAATGCCTGTGAGTCTAAGACAGACAAACTATAAACTCTTCACCAAAGGGAAAGTTTAATGCCACAAAATGGAGTCAATTATGTTACCTCACCTTGCACTGTATACAAGGAAAAAAAAAAGCAAAGAGCTGTATAGAAACTTGGCAAATACAAATTTCAGATGGAATATTTATATATGTGTATCTATTTTAGCTAATTTTACAATTTGTAGAGAGCTAGCAAAGCACATAGTATTGAGCTTTCTTTTTTGCATCTAAGGTGAGATTCATTCTCTTCCAGTTTTTTCATGGTATTATTATGACCTATACCCGTTGGAACTAATGACTCTGGAATAAAAGACTCTAATCCCTATCACCTTATACTGAAAAAACCCATCATTTTTCATAAATTAGGTGCAATATATAATTTGGTTTTCTTTTTGTGTCAGTCTGTTCTATTGTCCATATGGGAGGTATCACAAATCCTTTTAAAGAACACATCTTTATTCATTTCTCTGCAATGTACTTTATGTGTTTACTAGTATCACCATTCACCAAACTCAGTACTCAATCAACTTTAAAAGATAAACACAGTTTTGCCTTTCTTGTACTGTACTGCAAGGAACCCTGTCCACCCTGCTGTTCCAGAAAACACAGATCTGCATCCTTTAATCCACTGATTTAAATGGATATTTTTCTCTATCAAAAGCAGACACATCTGTCCTATAATCTGAGAAGCCCAGTTTTAGCTATCCACTCATTTTGGTGTAGCACTATTCCTGTCCTAGGGGAAGAGGTGCCATATACAGTACATTTCCACCCTGCTTGTGTTAATCTTATTTCAGCACCTACTTAAATAGAAATATAGATAAAAGCATTCCATTTGCAAGGAGAAAGAACTCAACCTCCTTGAAGCGCAAGTGGGGGTAACTGCATACAATCTGAATTATTCAGAAAGCAGAGTCCCTGTTCTGCAGTGAATGATCTGTACCTCCCCTTCTTTCACTCCGAGCTTTTTGGTAACATCCTGTGTTACACAGAGGAATTATGTTTACACCACAAATTTGCAGAAATATGTTGCTGTCTCTGGAAAAACAAGGCCACAACAATAATTCAAAAATAAGTGTAAATTTATAATAAATGTAATAATAAATAAATTTTAGAGCCACAACAATATTTATTAGTAGTATGTCATCAGAGCTATTTGAAGTCAATTTACAATCAGCCACAGGCAGTTTTTCTAAAGGCTACTACTAGAGATCTCAGGATTAAGTTCTTCCTTATGAAGTCTGAAAAATAGCAACTTAGATCTTATTTGTATGGTTTTGATACCTTATCAGCTCTGTGCCTCCTATACACTCTGTATATACACGTGCAAGTTATATACATCTACTCAAACTGTTACCATCACCAAGTGAAAACTACTTAAATTCCCTTAACAGATTATGCATAAACTTCAAGCCACCCTTTGAGACAAAAAAGCAGTCAGGAAGTCTCCACTGAAACCTCCAGGTCTTTAACACACAAAATGAAGCACAGCCCAGAGCAATGCTGCAGCTGTTTCTCAACTGCTGGATTACAGCCGACACCTCCTGCAGCCACCCCCCCCCAAACCTGTGCTGTGAAGATGTACCTTAGAACAATATTAAATGCTAGGAAGCAAACTGTCAGCATGTGCAACCTTTCATCCACAGTGTCCTGCAGTGTAGCTGACCTGGTAGGCACAATTTGCACAAAGTTGTGTTTCTATTCATTCTTCAAGATCCCTTCTTCTGAAGCCAGTCCTAGGGTGGCTTTTAGTTAGAGAGGGAAAGTCTATGCAAGAAACCTATTGCAGTCTTGGTCAAGTGAAAACTGAGTACACCAGTGACCTGAACATTCAGACATGCACAAAAAACATAAAATCTCCAACGGCTGTAAACTTCCCTAACTGTGCTAACTGAGCCCATACATACGGAGTATTTCCCAGACTGCATGTTTAACATTGCCACACTGGGAAATNGGATGAACATGATCACCTCTGGCACCAAGTTGGCAGAATGACTTCTGCTCAAGTCATCAAACAGCCATTGCTCTAAAGGGCAGCATGACAGCCCCAGGAACATTTCATATGTTGGAAGGCACTTGGGGAGTTAAAACAATAATCATTCATTAGAGACATGATTTCTTTGGTCATTTCCACTTGATTAATACAAAGTACTTATCCCGTGTTCTGCACAACCTGAGAGTAGGTCATTCCAGGAGGTACAGTAGTACCTAAAACTACTGACCAAAGCCAAATTATTACTTCACAGCAGTTCCTTCTTCCACCAGCTTAAATTGGTTGGATCATTTCTTTAATGAAAGTTTTCCTGGGTCCCCTTGCACTGGAGAGAAAATGGATACAATAAGATGGGTAATACACAGCAGGGTTCCCCCACGGGTGGATGCTACAACTTTCATGCTGTAGTAACACTGCAGTCCACATCAGTTTTGAGGCCATATGTATTTATTTACCCAAATAATGTCAAAGGGCTATATTTTCATTTTGCAGTAACCACTTCTTTGGAATCGTTACTGTTCAATATAGCTTCTTAGTCCAAAGAGCCTAAATTGTTTTGTATACAGCAGACCTCACAGTTCCTCCTCAGTCATTATGTGGTTGCCTGTGCATGCTGTAATATATCATCAATTCAACCACTTCTGCTCTAGAATACCAATCAGGCTATTCCAAATAACCTAAAATAATACATTGTATTATTAATGTGAAATAGAATTAATAGTATATTAAAGTCTGGAAGGTTTTAGTTTGATAGATTTTAATTCCATCTAAGATACATATTCACTTCTTAAAAAGCTTTACAGGTTTCAAAAACTGAGACGTATATTGTAAAAAAACCTCATTAAATATAAATTGCTACAAATCACACCTAAAACTGGTGTAAATCCTTTTTAAAGAACACATCTTTATTCATTTCTCTGCAATGTACTTTATGTGTTTACTAGTATCACCATTCACCAAACTCAGTACTCAATCAACTTTAAAAGATAAACACAGTTTTGCCTTTCTTGTACTGTACTGCAAGGAACCCTGTCCACCCTGCTGTTCCAGAAAACACAGATCTGCATCCTTTAATCCACTGATTTAAATGGATATTTTTCTCTATCAAAAGCAGACACATCTGTCCTATAATCTGAGAAGCCCAGTTTTAGCTATCCACTCATTTTGGTGTAGCACTATTCCTGTGCTAGGGGAAGAGGTGCCATATACAGTACATTTCCACCCTGCTTGTGTTAATCTTATTTCAGCACCTACTTAAATAGAAATATAGATAAAAGCATTCCATTTGCAAGGAGAAAGAACTCAACCTCCTTGCAGCGCAAGTGGGGGTAACTGCATACAATCTGAATTATTCAGAAAGCTGAGTCCCTGTTCTGCAGTGAATGATCTGTACCTCCCCTTCTTTCACTCCGAGCTTTTTGGTAACATCCTGTGCTATACAGAGGAATTATGTTTACACCACAAATTTGCAGAAATATGTTGCCGTCTCTGGAAAAACAAGGCCACAACAATAATTTGAAAATAAGTGTAAATGTATAATAAATATAATAATAAGTTTTAGAGCCACAACAGTATTTATTATTAGTATGTCATCAGAGCTATTCGAAGTCAATTTACAATCAGCCATAGGCAGTTTTTCTAAAGGCTACTACTAGAGATCTCAGGATTAAGTTCTTCCTTATGAAGTCTGAAAAATAGCAACTTAGATCTTACTTGTGTGGTTTTGATACCTTTATCAGCTCTGTGCCTCCTATACACTCTGAATATACACGTGCAAGTTATATACATCTATTCAAACTGATACCATCACCAAGTGAAAACTACTTAAATTCCCTTAACAGATTATGCATAAACTTCAAGCCACCCTTTGAGACAAAAAAGCAGTCAGGAAGTCTCCACTGAAACCTCCAGGTCTTTAACACACAAAATGAAGCACAGCCCAGAGCCATGCTGCAGCTGTTTCTCAACTGCTGGATTACAGCCGACACCTACTGCAGCCACCCCCCCCCAAACCTGTGCTGTGAAGATGTACCTTAGAACAATATTAAATGCCAGGAAGCAAACTGTCAGCATGTGCAACCTTTCATCCACAGTGTCCTGCAGTGTAGCTGACCTGGTAGGCACAATTTGCACAAAGTTGTGTTTCTATTCATTCTTCAAGATCACTTCTTCTGAAGCCAGTCCTTGGGTGGCTTTTAGTTAGAGAGGGAAAGTCTATGCAGGAAACCTATTGCAGTCTTGGTCAAGTGAAAACTGAGTACACCAGTGACCTGAACATTCAGAAATGCACAACAAACATAAAATCTCCAACGGCTGTAAACTTCCCTAACTGTGCTAACTGAGCCCATACATACGGAGTATTTCCCAGACTGCATGTTTAACATTGCCACACTGGGTTCTACTAATCTCCCATACACCAACTTTGCATGTTCTTGTTCACACATTCAAACCAATTATTCAGATTACATTGCTTCAAAGAAGAAAATTATTTTCTTTTAAATTCTGAAAGCATTGCATCACACAGCTTATCTAAATTCTTTCATAAATTCAAACATTAGGCCTGGCACAATCACAACATTTGGGTTTAAGGCTCTTTCCAGTCATAGCTTGTTCATTCTGTTATTTCAGCAGTGTTGTCTCAGTGAAAACTGACTTTACTCCCTTCGGTTCACCATGAACAAAAGCTAATTATTAAAGTTTGTATGATAAGAGAGAACTCTTTTATAAATCAAACTGAATCCCATAAGTGAATGGTTTTGAAAAAATACATTAAGTATTGCCTTGAAGTCAATTAATTCTCATTTTCAAACGAAGCCAGACTCTCACAGTGATAGCTTTTTCAAAAGAGAGATAACAGAAATATTTTTTTTAACTTAAATCCTGAGTAATTATATACACTCCTTTTGTAACACTGAACTAAAAACAAGCCCAGAGTCTTGCCAAAAAATCCCACAATAAAAGCATGCTGCTATGAAAAGATAGTAGCAAGAAGAGACAATCCAATTTAGCTTTTTCAGAAACTTTGCAAGAAAGGAAGATCACTCTAAAAAGCCACCTACAGATTAGTCAAGGGGTTGCACTTCTAGATGCACCTCATAATTATTAAAAAAAAACAAAAAACAAAAAAACAAAACAAACAAAAAAAATGTGCTGTAGAAACATTCAGAATTGAAATGGCTGCAAATCTCTGGATGTATATATACAAACACACACTGCTCTCCAGTCTTCCACTGAGGACTCCTAACACAAGTCTGAAATGATCTTAGTACTTAAAAGATTGATTTTCAGTCTTTTCAAGGATACCTGTATTCTTCAATTATCAGAAAATAACTTGAATGGACAGGTTGTGTTAAATGCCACATCTGGAGTACCAATCTGATAAAAGTTCAAAAATTTCAACCAAAATACGTATTAATATTTTAAAATAGCAGTATTGAAAATCAAAGATCTTCCACATTCAGTACTCTGCCATTTAGAAACCACAGCACTTGCATTTTTATAATAAGCAATATACATTGAAACTTATATTCTCATGAAGAATCTTAAAGATTTTTCCCATAGAAAATCTTTAAATAATGCAATAATCATGCAGAGAAGGCCCTTCCAGAGTCCATATTTTTGTTATGTGAGACATATATCTGTAGAACTCTCTATAGGGTAGTGTTCAGAGACAAGTTTAAATGTTTGCAATAATGTCAGAAATCTATTCATTTTGTGAGCACCACCCAACCCAGGGTCTCTCAAGCCCTTTACAAAAACACTATCTATTTAAACAGAGGAGATGTGGGTTAACAAACCCTCCTCCCCAGCCCTGAAGTCCTACAAAGCTAAAGCATACAAAGTGGAGCTTACAGTTGTCTGGGTTTAAATTTGGAAAGCTTAGCACTTTTCACATGACATAGGATACAACCCTCAAAGCTCCTCTGCATCAGTGAATGAGATGGGTCATGCTGCAAACATGAGGAGAAATTTTGGCACATCAAAACATGAGAAAAACTTGTCTTGGCCCAAGTGATACGCCAAGGTGACAGGACTGGGCTAGAGAGTGAAATGTCTTTTAGCAGCTCCTTGCTCAGAAATAAACTAAAAGCAGCAGAATACATTCTTTGGCCTTCCCCCTGCTCAGGGATCCCAGTGCCAAAGGCAAATGTAAGAATCTGCCAAAGCAGCTGTGTCTGGAGTCTCTGATGGAAGGCCACAACCCTGCAGTAGCAGAGTGCAAGCTCCAGCTGCAGGGGAGCACAAGAACTGCCAGTTGCAGAGTCTCCCGTTCAACACCTTAGCCTGACAGATTTGAAGGAAACCTCAGGCAAAATCAGAAATGTGAGAATGGATCCAAAACTGATGTCTATTTCATTGCTTTAGTCACAAAAATGCATCGTTTCCTGGAAGGTGTATATTGAGTATGTAGAGAACATGCACACATGCCAATATGTAAGAGCTATGGATTGATAATATATGTATTTGGCTTTGTTAACATATACCAAAATCTTGGCTTTTGATGCTGTGAGGTAAGCTGTATAGGTGAGAGAGTGTGCTTGTGCTTTATTCTCATGCAGTTTTCTGGCAGTGATGGGGCAAATTCCTCACACCTATGCAGATCTAACTTTGCCAGTGAACTTTGCATTGACCCCAACTACATACATTTTCACATGAAAAGAAACAAGAGAAATACTGTGATTCACGGTCTGCATGGTGCTGCTTTCACAACCAGCTTCAGGGGAGTATTAGCATTTAGCCATTATACTGCCACAAATAAGCTAGCACACTTTCATAAATACTTCACACTGGTCTCTGAAACAAGACAGGTTCCCCATGGATTTGTATAACAAGGCTGAGGTCCCTCATGGTTTCTCTGATGGCTAATACAGGCTCAGCTCATGCTGCAGCCTTCCATGGAAGTACAGGGCTTTTGCAGCCCTTCTCCATCCCATATTACTGCCTATTTGTGCAAACCATACAGTCTGTCACACCCTGTCTAATATGGATAAAATTAGCAAAAAATTAATTAGGTGACAACTGACACACATGCACATACACACCTTCTTCACCAAGCCTTACTAAGAGACCATACTGCAGAGAGAGAAAGAGGGGAAGAAAAAAAAAAAAAAAACAAAACCAAAACTAAGCAGAATAAGACACTGAAAATCAAAACATCAAAAAACACCCAGCCTCAAATGCAAAGGGTCAATTGCTCACTCTTCTCAGAGCCACCATCTATGACAGTGCTGGACATTATCTGAAAACATGCATGATGATGCATGATGTCACAAAAATTCTCCTTTTTCAGGCCACAGATAAGAAGTAGTCATGATAGCTGGCCAGTTTTGAAGTCATCCATTTTTTGAGTGGCAGCCTCCTATCTCAGTAGCATTAATAGTGATTTCTGCTCAAATGTGAGCTAACACAGAATATCCTCAAATGACCTTATCTACAAAGTAAAGATTTCTAAGGTTGTACAGAGGAGCTCTGCACTTGTGTCAAGTGGAGCATCCCTTTTTCACCTGGAAAGGTAAATGTTGCACATGCCAGTAAGTTTGAGTCAGTGAAATGATAATTATTTCCAGTAAAAAATTATAAATGTTACTTTTTAAACCATAAGGATATATTAAAGCATTAAGAGTATTAAAATTGTTTATTTTCATATGATTCTCTTGGCAGAAATGTGGAATACCAAAAAATCACTCCCTACAACTAGTCAGAGTTATATGTGGGCAGATGACTGGCAGTATCTTCAAGATAAACAGGCTTCTGCTTCTATGCTTCTGTGTTACCTTTTATCTTATTTATGGTTTTAGGCCAAAATACTGCTGGGTAAAGCAGAAGCAATGACTCAGACACAGGACATACCTGTCTGGTAATTCTACATGAATGCTTAACACTATCTTCCTGCTCAGTGTTACAAAGTACCCCTTCCCACTTTAGAAAACCTCAAAAATAAGTGCAGAAATACTTTTGGTACGAAACAAAATCGTTGTCCATGTACCAGTGAGTTTGTCTCAAAAGTATGTGAGAGGTTTTAATCACTGTCCACAACAAGCCATGTACAGATGACAGTTAAGCTTTAATTCCTCCCAGCTATCAGCTGTCACCCTCCCACCCAAGGGCTGGTACTTAACTGCACATTAGAAAGACAAAAAAACAGGCCTGGAGGCTCTCTGGATAAGATTTGAGGCTTAAGGGAAACATGAAATTCAAACATAAAATACATGAGGGCAGAAGATTTAAAGTACATAGCTTAAAACTGATGCAGACCTTTCATGGTATCAGCCAGATCCTTCAAAAAGTGTAACATATAAAATGGAGTCTCATTTCCCCACTCTTCTCCTAGCATGACTCTAGTCTCAGAGGTAGAATGAAGTTAAAATGGATCTACACTCAACTCCTGATTATCTGGAATCCTAAGGGCACAATCCTGTAATCAGTACACACATTAAAGTCTCGGTGTAGGAGCCTGCAACATGTGAACTATAAAATACCACATCTTTATGTAAAGAAAAACTGTTTCATGATTTAAATAAGATTCATTGAAGTCAGTAGAATTCCCACAGAGAAATCCCAATGCTTTTTCTTTCAATAGTTTTAAGCAGAAAACAAGGCTAGACAAAGGAACAGAGATGGACAAAAGGAGAGAACAGGTAGATCTGCCATAATATGGTAAATCAAAATTTAACACATCATACATATTTTCAAATACCTTCCCTTTTTATTACTTACCTATTTTTGCATCTCATGTGTGACCTTTAAAGACTAAAGCAGAGCATTTACTTTGTCAGCAACAATGATCTTTCAATATAGTGGCCAAGAATTTACCAATCCGGAGGTTCAGAAGTTGAGTTTCATTAACAATTCCTATTCCATACAGGCCCATAAGAGAAGGTAATTGATACCTTGACTTGTCACACATAAAGTTGAATGGTTTCAAGCAATTCTCATTTAAGAAATTATATCCCCTAGACAATACTTAAAACAGCAGGAACCATCCTAGTGTAAGCATATAAACCTATAAAGTTACAGTGCTATTGCCAAACCAACTTGAATATTATCTGAATACACATACATTAATGCTCACTGGCAAAAAAAGGGCTGGAAATTTTTTTCATCTCTGCATGCCCCCCATGAAATGTTGGGTTAATGGAAGGAATTTTATTTTAAACAAAGAGGTTAATAACTATAAACGTTGCTAAGAAAAAAATCTGGAACAAGGAAAAAAAATCTGAAGCAATGCATGAATACTTCAGCAAGTAATCCTGGCTAGGAATGTTCATGAACATGCTGCTGATTTCATATAGTAGTTATTATTTATGAAAGCACAGAAAATAACATATGCACAAACTAGCTGAACATTGATACCAGTCTTGCTTGCCACTGTGTTAAACAACGCAAGTACGTGTGTGTGCCCAGCATGGCATGTTTTTCCCCAGAACTGATACTCCCAAAAATGTGTTTCTGGAATGAAGCTCCTGAGGCTTCAAATACAGACAGCAGCAGCATCGTATTTCTATAAACAATTGTGTATCATCATAAACCATCAGTTTGTTCCCTCTCCCAGTACTCATGTTGGGTGGCTAATTCAGAACGAGCCCACAACAGAGCTAGAAACCCCCCTCTAATTTTCATAGTAAGATTAAGTGAGGGCCAAGACTCTTAGTAGTGTGCCCAGTGTCTTTAAATGCTGCTACTTACCCTCTCAAGCTTCACTTAGTGATGGGCAGCAATCATATGAAATCAAGACATTTCTTCAGCTAATATAAAGGAAAACTATTAAAAAATAAGCTGTCCATTCACTAATCGTCCCAATAAACCTTCTCTGCATCTGTTTTTTTTTTTTTTTTTCTGAGTGTTATTTTACACATTAGACCTCAGTTGCACTGGTAAATTAGAACTGAGTTCTACATTGCCCTGTTGCCTGTTATGAGCTCCATAATGAAATTTTTGCTGGTGGTCCCAATGTGCATGACAATGTGCTCTGTTTTATTACTCCAATCTTCAAGGTCATCCAGTTATTACTGTATTGTTCTCATACACATGCTGACAGTTCCTCCCAACTTTATGTTCTCATAAAGTATAAGAAGCCCAATCTTAATCTTTTTTTGGTCCAGTCAATTATGAAAATGTTAAGAAATTCTCGTTAGTCTCAGAGCAACTCTGCATGCAGCCTTTCTCTAGGCCATTATTCCCTTTTTCTCACAGTTATCTTTGTCCTCTCCCATTCCTTACTAATTTCCCACTTCACACCCCAGACCACATGTCTTCTAAGTAAAATTTCCAGTATGGCATTATATCAAATGTCTTTACCAAAGTCGAAATAAATGAGGTCTCTGTATTCCACTCATTTAAGGAAAAAAAATCTGATCAAAGAAAGGTATAAAATGAGTTAAAATAGGTTTGATCTTCCAGATAAATCTGCTTTCTTTAGCTTTCCATTTACTTTTATGTTATTAATTATTCCTTCCTCAAAAAGCATTCCAAAGCTTTATACTCTTAAGATCAGACAGACACACTCAGAGTTTCCTGGCTCTCTCTTAATTCATTTCAGTACATTAGCTATTCCCTAGTCACTTGGTACCACCCTTGTTTTGATAGACTTGTTAAAAATTCCTGCTATCAAGCTATGATTGCACGTGCTGTTCTTTCAAAACTCTATACCAAATTCCTATCACATCCCTCAGTGTGATTGCATTGAAGGTCTTTGAGCTTTGACACCTTCCTGAATACTAATAATAGTCAACTCCTGAAGAAAAGAGTACACATCATCCCCTGGTAAAATTCCATTTACAGAGTGGTTTACATGATTACTAGTAGTGCCATTTCATTTAAAAATAGACATAGCACCTTAATAAACAAGATAGCATTTTCAATTCACAGTAAATGTACAGATAGGTGCGTGCAATCAACACAAAGTGAGGTATATAAATGTTTTCTGTCATTGTAGGGACAAACTATTTAGATCTGGAAACATTATATCTATATTGTATCATGTAACACAATTACCAAAGAAGCTACATAGGGTTTTTTGTACCAAAGAGTAAAACCTTCTGTTCCAGGAACTAATATTTCATACCCAAAGTATAATACATTATAAGATCTTACAGAGCATGGTGTTTAAAGATTGCCTTGACAATAACTATAGACTCCTTCTAGGAAGTGTACAGCTCCTTTAATATTAGTCAAATCAAGAAACAAGCCCATCCTTCATTTTCAGTCTGAAACTACTCCTCCAACTAAATCTACACTTTTTATTTAAACTAATATCTATCTATGCTTTAACTTAATTCACATTATCTCTCACTGTGCAGATCACGGGGTCATAGCAAGTTTGGTCTGCATTGCAAGCACAGGATCAGACCCCAAACACGTAAGAGCTTATGAAAACAGACAGAAGTCTGAGATTTAAAGTTGTCAGTTAGACCCCCCCTCCTCCTATTTCCAATCCACTGTATTTTTTGTTTTCTTATTTTTATCAGATTATGCCAGTTTTAAGTTTGGAGATAACAGTGTGACACTGGGCAATATGTTACTGTAAGCCCCCCCAAAAAACTGTGCTGCTGACATCATGTTAACATCTTAACATCATGTTTGGTTTAGGTGGCCACTTTGTTGTTCAAGATCTGCATTATTTATAGTCTGGAAAAAGTGAAAGTAGACAAACAGCTGTCACTTGCCCATGAAAGCATGGGGGACACTACAGGACAGAAAGACAGAACCACCAGGGAGGGGCAAGGTCAAAACAGACAATGGTAGCAGGTGCAAAGGCAAGGTAATATTCATGCTATTCAGTCTGGAGAATTTTCAGTCAAATGCAAATATTCTATAACCAATCTATATACAGAAAAGCTAAATGTGAGCATTTGGGCTAACAATCAGTCAAGACTCTGAATATTTTCAGAACACTACTAGATAGAAAATATTTTAGAGAGAGATAGTATAGAAGTGAACTTATACCAAAGCTTCACATTCTGTGTCAGGAGGTGCTAAATTCCTCTCACAATAATACCCATTCTTTTAAAGCTTGTTACTTTGTAAGCATCACCTAGAACTAGATTTTGTTACCATTATTTTGCATACCAGAATAAAGCAGTAGATGTCAACAAGGATTTTGGTGGGTATCCCCAAACTCAGTAAAACAAACCAAACTGGGCTGAGCACAAGAAAGGCTAGGAAGGAGACAGGCATAAGACTTGCAAGGTAAGCATCCCTTTTTTCCATTTTCCTACATGTAATGACTAAATATTGCTACCTTGTTAGTATTCTTGTAGAATGAAGAGCAAATACTGTTCTTGTTTTGTGTACTCTCAGTCTCTTAAGCTGCACACATACTGATGCACAAGCCTAAGCTGCTGACATCCCCACTACCTAAACATCAGTTAGTGGCACTACCCTGCAAACAAATCAGCTGCAGTTGCTTCAGATCCAGCCTTCCCACTTCCAAATCTAAATCACTACTGAACTGCAGCTGCAAAAGTCATCTCTCCTCCTACTCAAGGTCCATCTCCTCCTAGACTTTCTTGGTCTGCTGCCAAATCATATTCAAGTACCTTGTCTTCACCTACAAGATCTAGCATAGTAATGAATAATATGGAAATAACCACAGTGTGGTGAGGAATTATCAGGAAAAGCCTTTTTTAAAAAAAAACAACAGAGGAGTAAGACCTTACATTACACCTCTATCAGTTACAGCCCCACTACATTTCAAACACTGCACCCCACTCCACACTCCCTTGCCACAGTCCTGTGACCTACATACTAGCAGGGCAATTTCACAGACTTCCCCCTGCTCCAGCATCCTACAGGAAAGATGCAGACTGAAGAGAGACCATAGCGAGGCAAAAAAGAAAGAACATCTTAGCCCCACACAGATAAACTTCAGCAAACTCCCATGTGCAACCATGCCCGTGGTCTGCCCCTAGTCACAAACTGATTTACACACAGCAGGACAAGTTATACAGACTATATCCTTCTCTGGGCTGCATGCAGAACATATGTAATCCTCACCTTATACTGGGATGCAAAAAGACAATGCAAGGGTAGAGGGACTTGCAGGCATGCTCTCTGCTTAGTGTACTTGTGGGACTGCAAACAGAAATCACCTTCAGCTCATTTTTCTGGCATAATATTACCATGTTCAGAGCTCTTGTAAGCAGGTGGCTCTCCACCAATCTCTGCCTGAAACTTAGTTGGGCTTGTCTAGAAACACCTATCATTAAATTAGAAGCTAGGACAGTCAGAGGATTAATTAAATCCTAAACAGAAAAAAGAAACAAATTAGGCCTCCTGAGGCATAAATCTTAGAAGTATGGTTCCATACAGCATAAAATCCAGATTCCTGAATAGTTTGTTTCAGTAAAATCATCACTGTGAAAGAGTGCACACACTTAAAATTTGCAAAAGTAGCAGCTTAAGTTATTTCTAGTCAGCTCATAAAAATCTGTCTTTAGCACTTTTTTTCCTAAGAAAAAAGAAAAACCCAGACATACTCTAAGCTTAGTCAAACGATAAGATTCTGGATATAATACCAATATGACTTCACTCTTTATTTTGTAAGGGCTCAAAACAATACTAGACTAAAGTTTATATATAAGCATAAAGGACCTGCCAAAATGAAAGTGAAAACCCAGCAAATTCTATTTCAGACACCTTGACATATTATGCACCATGCACACTGTCAGCTTCACTGTCCTTTCCTTTGCTGTAGGCCGAATGCTTGAATACCAATCTTATGAAACTACAACTCTGAATTTATCCACTATATATAACATTCCAGATGTCGTACCAGCTGGGAACAGGCCCTTAGGCCATCTTTGGTTGATCTCTTAGTCACTTTCCAGCTTTTGCCAGGCATTCATCCAAAAATATGAAGGAAAGTGCTAAAAACAGATGTCAGAGTTAATGGGTTTTTTTCTTCATGGTAGGAAATACAGAAAACTTGCACCCTACACCTATTCTATGAAATATGAATGTTGTCAACAAACCATAAGTTAATTTAAATTAAATCATAAATGTAGCAAAGTTAATTTGTACACTGTTTTTCTGACAACAGGCCAGCCTCCACCAGTTTGTTCTTTGAAAATATTACACTGTCATTTGGATCTTTTCATTAAGTTGGAAAACCTTCTGATGTCGTCAATCTGCAAAAATGGTTTCAAGTCCCTCATTTAAGAAAAAGTAATGCTTAAAACGTAAACTAGGCTGATTGCAATTCATGGTAGGCTTTTTGACAGTGTTGGAGTAATGGGAGTTAGTAAATCAGTACACATCTGAGCTATGAAAAAGAAAAACCTTTTGGCCCCATCATATTACACAAATGATTTCAACTTCCACTCACTGCAATATGAACAGGAGATGTTCAGATCTTCCCAAGAGGTGCTCTCTATTTGGGGTCTTGCAGGAGTTTAAGCATGGGATTCCAAAGAACAGAGCTGGAAATGAGGCCCTGATCCTGCCAACACTCTTGAACATGTGCATCCTTACTTATGTGAGTAGTTCACTGATGTAGATGGGAGTCCTCACAAGAATTAAGTTATGCATGTGCATAAGTGCTTGGACCCCAGACTGTAAGATCTGTGCAAGAGAGGTCATCTATAGCCTATCAGCTCTATACAGCATTCCAAATTTTTGTCCACACTCACCAAAACATTAACAAACACATGTAGAACCAATTCTCTGAAAGACTTCACGGTGCTGCCAGCAAAACCTCGCTTTAGTATGCAAGACCTTGGTCTCTTAATATAGCAAAGTACCGAAGAAAATTTCATTTACAATTATATCTTAGTAGGCTGATAATCTCTGTTGACACTCTAAAGACATGCTTTATAAAATGAATTTTTAAAAGTCTTTGTTAGAAGTTGCTCAACTACATAGAACTATTTTCAGCCTCTTTTTCTTTGCCTCACATTCATTAGAATGCAAAGCTGAAAATATGAGAAAACCAGACTACCCTATAGCCTCAATATTGAAGGAACAGAAGAACA
Source organism: Florisuga fusca (assembly GCA_038090715.1). Taxonomy (NCBI): domain Eukaryota; kingdom Metazoa; phylum Chordata; class Aves; order Apodiformes; family Trochilidae; genus Florisuga; species Florisuga fusca. The sequence goes on from JAAWXA010000009.1 coordinate 2,474,110, forward strand.
AACTTTAACTGGCAAGTTTGTTGCAAAGTATAAAAAATATCTGCAAAAAGAAGAAAATCCTTTTCAAATGAAATAAAAAGAGCATGGCAAGTTTAAAATGTAGCTCTAGTGCTTACATGGGATAACTGGGATATAATTTTGAATCAAATATTAGAGTGCATTATCCTACTGCAAGTAGTTACCACTGCAGCCAGCACTCAAAGGTGGTAAGACTTCAGAGTTTACAGGCTGATATTTGAACATATTTGACATCATCTATTCTTTAGTAACATCAAAAAAACCCCACAAAAAATCCAAGTCAATACGCTGCATTCCATGTAAGTATAATTCTTTCATTGAAACTGATATTTTATTTAAAGTCCTTTTTTTCCAAAAGGTATAAATTAAAAAGGTATTTTGCCATGATATGGTGTTATGAGGCACTAGATGAGCTGAAAGAGTACAGCTTCTTTCATCAGATGATACAGTATAAAAATATTATATTTAGACATGGAAAAATCATTGTCCTATATGCTGCACATTTAAGAAAATGTGCATATTTTTAGTAAAGACTAGGAAAGGCTAGAATAGTAAACCACATATTGCCCATTTTTTTATCAGATTAATAGAACAGATTAACAGAACAGATAAAATATTTTCAAAACAGAATTCGTTTCACTGTTCATGGTGTGTGAATAGGTTTGCTTCTCATAGGCAATTCTCTCCAAATCTACCAGAAGTGGGCTCAAATTAACAAAGTTCACTATAGAGCAACTCTTTGCACATTTTTTTGACACCAAATTTGAAAAGATTATCACTCTGCAGAATACTGAGGCTGCAACCATGCTTGTGCTTTGTAGCATCTACCCCATTTTGCAGTAATGTCTTAGCCCAGCACACTGTCACATTTCTTACAGCGTATCCTGTCTGTCTGAATCCAGTCTGTCTGAAATCACTGACAAATCTTCTTTTGCATTAAAAAAATGCAGGGCTGATCAAATGCCTATTGAAATCACTATGATTTTTAGACCAAACCCTAAATAATTGGGTAAAGGAGAACATATCACCTTGTATTTACAAGTGCCACCATCCCCCAAAGGTTATTTTAAAAGCTATAAAAAATATCTATCAGCAGAGTATTACTAGGTTTTCTCTGGTCAGCTTTATCAATCTGCTAATTAGTAAAGGTTTGGCGAGTATTGAAAGCCCTTTTCAAACTGTGCAATAGAAAGTTGTTAACAGAAGAAAAGCTTATACTAAAGCACTAAAATACTTTATCTTATGGCATGATAACACATAAAAACCCCTCCATATTTTGCTAGCAATAAGATATTTTTATAAAGCTAGATTACACAGGCTCAAGTGGCAAGAGGTCAAGTCTAAGAGTCTCAGAGAACTGAAAAAAGCCCAGATTGTTTCCAACCCTCAGAAGTCTGGCACTGCTTCTAGACCCAAAATCAGCTTAACTGTTGCCAACAGGAGTTTGCGTGGGGTGTGTGTGTGTGTGTGTGTGTAAGAAAAAGCAGAATGAAAAGGAATGTTTGGTTTGCCAATCATTCCACAAAACATGGAACCTACAATTTGTGTCAAGTACTTTACAGTATTGAATGTTTACCTTCAAGTAGAAGATTATTCTTTACCAAAGACCACACTAAACACTCAAGCAAAGCATCAAGTACCTTCAACCATTGCCTTAAATCATATGCAAGCATTATTTCTTTAAATATTTCCAGTCACGGAAAAAGATCTATTGACATGCAGGACATCCTGCATACTGGAAGCTGCACCCAAAGCTTTAGTAATTTCCCAAGGGCAATGGTTTCAAGAGATTAGAAAACAAGGAATATTTTTTTAGGAATGAAAGGAATAACAGAAATTCAAATAACTTCCATATATAAAACAGAGGGAGAAGAAAACTGCAATAAATAAATTGCAAAAATTCAGAACACAAAAGAAAACCAAACTCCTTATACTATTTTAAAAAATTAATTTTAGTTACAAAATAGTCTCCCAGTTCTGTTAATAAAAATCATGGTCATCCTCTGTACCCTTCAGTCAAGTACTGATAAGACAACATGGCTGGGCTGAGCTGGTGGGAAGCTGCACAGGCAGCCTGACACTTAAAACAGACTGCACCAGGATGCTTAACCAGGGATTACATCCATGTACCTTGTTTTAAAGCCAAACGGATTTTGAAGATATTATTTCTCATGTCTTCCACCTGTCCTCGTTATGATACTGAAGCTCAATCATTTTCACCCATCCTAAGAACTACCCTGCAAATGAGTTCTGCTTTCTGTAACAGAAACAGTAACTGCATTTTTCTGCGTTAAGAGATGTTTGACTTTCTTCCTTTTCATCAGTCATTACACCTTATCATTCTCTTAAGAAAAACAAGTAAGAAGGGCATAAGTCTTCTTTGCAAACTGAGACAGTTGTTTATAAAACAGCATAAAGATATAGCAACCAGTCAGAGCTCACGTCCTTCCTGGCCATGCTGCAGTCAGATCACTTGACAACATCACATTAACACAATTTTGTTAAATTAGATCTCAGAAAAGACAATTGCTGAAAGCTGGGAAATAGAGGAGAGAGTCCCCTTATTTTGTCATTAAATCAACAGCACATTAGTAGCGTGGGTTGTGAAGCCTGGTCCAGTTTGTTTCACATCAGGAGCCTTAAAAGGTTTCAGATCTTACAGTATCACAACCTGCAACACTTTCTAAGCTCTAAAAATAATAAATAAGGTTGTCAGCGGTGATCATTTCAATAACCTACATTTATGATTTTTGCTGTTACTGCCAAAATTGGTAATTAATGTACGTCATTTTCTTCCCTGTGAGCAAAGAGCTTTTGAAGTCTAATAGTCAGTAGAAGTAAATTAGGTTTACTGGCTATGCTGACAGTTATTTTGAAATAGTGTGAAGTGAAATAACTATTTGAAGTGGTAAAGAGATTGTTCTTTGGTTGCCCCAAGACTGGTTCATTACGCAAGTGCTAATGATATCAAGGACCATTTTAATTATTTATAGAAACAAAGCCAAGATACGCAGATATTTAAAGAAGGATTTTCACTGCATCCTTCATACTAGTGGCATACAAACTGGGAGAAATTTAGACTTAAGTATATTTGCATTAACAAGGTCATTGTGACATTCAACCTGTACTATAAAGTAGCTTGGACAGGCCTGAAAAGATGACGGTCAAGAATATGAAGGATGTTCGTATTCTGCTCTGCAGTGCAAATTCGACTTAAATTGCCCTTGTAAAACAGAAGAAAAACATCCAGTTCATCCCATTCATCCTTCATTAGTAATTCAGCAATACACAATTTTATCTTGCCATCTGGGCAAAGCTAAAAAGTTCTGAATAACTTAGGAAGTCCAGTAAGTTTTCCCATATCACTGAAAAACTGAATACAATCTGTTCTGGTCTTGACTGAGACCAGTGAGACAATGTAATTTTAACTTGTATTTGCGTTGTACAAATAAATTGATTAATTCACCACTGGGCTTAATGAGCCTAAGAATTTCTCTCTTCCATGTACTATCTGAAGAATGGCTTTCCAAGTTCCAAGCACCGTGTTCCCTGCAGTACTTGAAATATGCCTTTTTTATTTAGAAGCACGTCTCTACTATATCTCAATGAACTCTTATTGACAGATGACAGCAGTGGTGCGTCAGAGCTGTGTAAACATGGGATCATTTCTGCTACCTCCAGACCTTTCAGTCTTAATTTAGAAGTCTGAAGCTAAGCCTTTATCAATGTCAAAATTCTTGGATAAGGACATGTGCCAACTGCTGCGGATGCACTGAGGGGCATGAGGAGGTCAGTGGTAAATTCACATTACACTGTATCCATCTCTCACTACTTAATCATTGTTCTCCAGTAAAGAATGTCAAATTAATGTCCAGTCTGTATATTGTTATTTCATTTCATCAGGTGTCTTGTTACTACTTCAACGTAGCACCACTGAGTTAAGACTTTACGGTACGAGTATTTGCCTAAGTACACATCCTTCTGTCTGATTCTAGTTTAAAGGAGAAAAAAATGCAACAAAAAAAGTATTGCTAGGAACCGAAAAATTTATTTGGGAGAACTCTAAACTGAAAACCTCAGAACAAGAAACACTGAACATGAGTTAAAAAATTTCACTCCGTTATGAAAAAATGTGCATGGCAGACATTACAAAAACAAAGCACCTAATACTCAAGTTTTTGTTTATATATGTCAAACTCAAACTGAATAAGCACATAATCATGTCCCCAGAGATATGTCCAAAAAAAGAAGAAGATAATAAATATGTTGGAAAGGAATGTGTTTTAACACAGTTCTATTTTCCATTAATAGCAAAGATACTCCTTGTTATTTCTCATTCAGTCTGTACAAATAAGTATTTTCTCCAACCTGTACCTTCTTTCTACCCAAGTCAGGGGTCTCTGTCACTGCAGCTTGGATGCAAGCTCTCAACACCACTCCAAGCAGTGGTACATAACAAAGCTTTAAGCATCCCTTTTATCATTAACTAGAGGAGCCTCACCTGAAAGTTCACAATCACTCCCCTTTCTTCCTTGATAAGTTATTTTGGGGGAAGAACTTGCAAATGAGGGGCTGCTTCTGGTACTTGGGAATCCTTTGCCAGCTGCTGAGGCCAGTATTATCACAGCCACAGAGGGATCCAGGCCAATGAGTTTTACCACAGAATTTAGTGGGATACAATTACAGCCTCATAGCAGGCATTTGATCCAACTAGAAATGATATAAAGTGTGTTTTCTGCAGAAATTGTATTATTATAGATTTCTTGGGAAGGCACTCATCCCACACAAGGTGAAGACCTACTAGCTTCGAGAAGTTCAATTTACACCTAGAGACCTTCAGCACAGTTGGTACTAACACAGTAACACAAACAAAACAAGAAAGTCTGTGGTTCTTAGTATACACACACAAAAAAGGTACTGCACACAACACTCTATTTTCTCTGAACATCACCCTGAGCTTGGAATATTAGTTGGTGCTTTAAAAAGTGCCAGTTCCCCATTCAGTCTGACAATAAACAAAAGTATGTTAAACAGTTTTCAGTTCACCAAGTAATCTATCACACACAAAATACGTCAGTAATTACATAATTGCTTATCCATATGCTAGTCACACACTTCCAGTAAGCAATTAAGCCTAAACAAAAGTATTGTTTTAACAGGATCATGCCTACTGACTTACGCAGCACCAGTCTGTAAGAGAGCAGTTCTGCCTGAAACTGTCAAGTGGTTTTCATTTGCTTTCAATCCCTCTCTCCTTTCCCTCTCTGCCACTCTAAATCAGAAACACATTTCACTTGATTATGGAGCTAATTTTGTTACCCAAGTAGCACTTCTTTTAAAAATGCTTTAAAAACCCTGTGAACAAATACTATAGGTATCAAAAAAAAAAAAATAAAGTGAAAGATTGGAAAATAGTAAGAAGCACCTAAAACCATCTTCAGTTGGATTTCCACAAAAGCACCAAATGATCGATTTCATCTTTACAGAAGTATGACACTCTTTCAACATGATTTAATAATCCTTATTAACACCTGTAGATTTAGTACAAAGTTCCACAAACCTAACCTCAATATTTTACTCACACAAGATGTCCCAGCTAAGACAATTAAACTAATTGCAAGATTCAAGTCAAGAATTTTTATTATTCCAGTATCAGAACACTGGTGTAATACAGACTGCAAAGTCAGTCCTTTAGCTGAAGAGGAATATTTCTAACATAAAACTGAATTTCAGGTAGCAAAGTTTTGTCCTTAGACAAAACTAAGTCCATCAGCTCACTCAGAATAGACAAATGAAACCATGAGTAGTGTCTGTTGGTGCAAGGTCTGTATTGTAGAAAACTACCTTAAAAAGTTTATGCCCACTTATGAACACCTTGTTTCATCCCAAGAAGCAACTTTAAATGAAGAGCTGGACGTTGAGATTCAAGGTGCATCTTCAAGGTACCAACAAAAACATCATGTCACGGTGTAATGCAAGTTTCTGTCTCCTTCTCAAAAGAGTGTGCTAGAGTAGGTAGCAGCCATGCCACTAACTACGAATCTTATTCCCCTCTCAGGATTAGAGCTTGTTTTCACTGCTGTGTTAATTTGAAATAAGCTTGTCCCTTACATGACTCATCTCCAAGACCAAAAGTTTCTAGGTGCCTTTCACAGGTGATTTACATGCAAACCAGCTGGCAATGGAATAAAAAGGCTCAGACTGGGAGAAGAAGCTTGCAAGCAGCTGATACCCAAAATCAGGCAAGGTCTTACATCCCATTCCACAGGCAGACAGGGAGGATGGCAATCTGCAGCAGGTGGAGGGGAAAGCAAAGAAATCAAGAGGACCCAGTCAGCCCAGCTGGATCCATGAGACAACTTCCATCCACATAACAGATTATTTTGTATGACATGAAAAACACTGGAATCAAGTATTTACTGCTGGCTGACTACAAATGAAGAAGTGGAATAATAAATTCCATCAGTTTATTTCTACATTACTCTGAAGTCATCCAGGTCACGGGTTCTACTGCTTTTGTTTTCTAATTAACACTTTAAATATCTTATCCCCCCTCCAGAAAACAAAAACAAAAACCACAAAAACAAACAAAAAAACCCTACTCAAGTCTGAAGGTGTTGATTTTCATTATTTTAATTGCTTGACAGGCAATTTCAAGACGTCAATGTTTACCGCTCTCCTGACTTCTTTTTAAAAACAAAGTATTTGTTCAGAAACACTACACTTTTTTGTCAAGATTGGATACTTAGTGGCACATATCTAATTCTGGAATCAGGGCATCCTTGTTAGCATTTGTTAAAGATCATAAAACTTAGAAGAAGCCAAGTCAGTTGGAAAGTTAGCTGCTCAAGCAAACATTTTATCACTTCAAATAAGATAACCTCTTATATTTTGTTTCTCTTCCCCTCTCAAAGAGCTCTCTCTCTTTCAACCAGCCAATCAAAGTAGAAAGGTTCTTCAAATATACGCAGCCCAACCAAGTTTTTAGTGCTGTCCTTGTTGGTGGTCTGTCATATGGAATGGTTTTAATACTTGGAACCAATACCTTAAGTGTCAGAAAACAGGAACATTTTATTTCTGCAAGAAAGCTTTCCAGTACTACTAGTATTCTGGAAAAGGAAAAAAATTCCTTGTACTAGATTAAAAGGTGAAAAGCCAAAATAAATCAGAAAGAAAACTAGGAAACTTTTCCTTACAGCAAAGTTCAACTCATATCTCAGAGCTGGGGGGAAGGACATTACTTATATATTTCTTTTACAACTCAAGCAAGAATGATAGGAGAGGGGCATATTGTTCCCCACTTCAGATTTCAAAGGGCAAATGAAGGCTTTGGCTATGCATCAAAATCTGGTACTAGGCTAGATTTAAAGAACATTGACTCAATAGAAGTTTTAAAACCCAGTATACAATGCACTGTTGCAAAACATAGCCTGGTGAACAATGCAGTAACTATAAGAAAATGCTCAATATAAATATTTCTATGTTTCTATTCTTTGGGAGTCCTCAGAAGTACTTGCTCTGAATCACTTCTTCATTTTTTACTGAAAACAAAGCACTAAGTTTAAAAAATTTGAAGTACCATCCTGTTCAAGAAATAAAGGTGGCAGTATTTAATCAGGCCCCATAAGGTATTTTCTACTGTAGTCATAGAAGGGGTGAAAAGATATATTGACAGATCTTTGAAAATGTCTAGCCAAAGAATTTCATCTGCATGTAATTCATAAGTACACACATAGCAACTGAATATGCAAAGGGCTTAGTGCAATCCTGTACAAAAATGAGAGCAGTCTTGCCAGATTAAACCAGAACAAAATGTACTATCTTGCATGTACAGCATGAATCCATATGTAATTTTGCTAGGCTAAAACAAAGTACAGTGTGTTCCCATTAATATTTACTCATCTTCCATTTCAAACTGTAAGCTCTTCTTTTCAGATAGCAAATACTTTTGAATATTTAAGTAACAGCTAGTTCTGTTTTACTGAGATTACTCACTAACAAAGGAATGAATGATCCTGATTAAACTGGCTCTGTCCTTGAAAAATATCACACACAACAGCCAAAGAAAACCCCTTTGAAACATTCCTGTGTTTGGAGAATGTAAGAAAACTAATCCTGGATCATGATGCTGCTGCTGATGCTACATTAAGAATAATACTGATCTATCCCAACAAACTGGAAATTTTATTTGCCTGGATATGAGGAATAGTGCAAGGGGGAAGGGAACACTTGATAAGATAGAGAAGGGTCACTTTTCCTGCAAGGGTCTCAACATCTTGTTGGCTAGGCAAAAGAACAGAGGTTGTGACCCACCCTCCTCACCCACTGCCTTAGAAGCCTCTTATTCATGATATACATTCTGCTCTCTTCCATGAAAACAGACAGAGGTATGACCTTCACAACAGTTCAGGTAAGACCCATCTCTTATTTTGTTGGCGTGAAATTTACCTGGTTATTTCATTTTTCCAATTTTCAACTAAATTAGTGTAACTTAGGATGTACAGGAACACTAGTAGTCTATAGGGATGGCCCCAGGACAATATTGGTGTTCAGGAAATGAAGGATTTCCCACAGACCAGCACTCCTTCAGGGTAGAGCAGTATAGAAAGTGAAATGCTGAAATTAAATTAAGGTGTGTGAGAGGATGCTTCTCCGTTTCTGTTGTTGCTGTCTGTATTGTTTTGGTTTTTTTTTAATTATGTGGTAAACTTCCTGTAGTGATTCAATATCCACCCTGGATACACTGGGTAATTAATAATGGCCTTTCACTGTGCATACATTTCAGTATTCACATAAATACATACTCCTTTATTCTCCTGCATTTCTTCATCACAACTATGACACATCAAGCCCATCCATACAAGCTTACAAAAATTCAGGAAATTATCTGATGAAGGATTTTCACCCTCTGGTTTAAGACTTTCCCCTGTTTACACAGCAAATGTCATATGAAAGAGTAGAATGAAACACAAAACAAGAAAAATCCAGGCTTTCTAGTTCAGTTTGACATGATAAATTTGAGTTTTGTATGAACATTTTAGCAAAACAAGTAAATTTTATACTGCACGTTATTACAATCTTATTATTCAAGATCCAGAAAGTTAAGGAGAATAATTATTTCCTGATGGATTCTTGGTCAATTCCCATGAAAGTAAACTTGGGATCTAGATCAGTTCCCATCTGAATTCAATGTATTAATATTTTTAAATAACACTTTCAAGGACTGAAATTCCTTTTAAAAGAAACTGCTTCAAATATAGCTGATTTTCAATGTCCTGATCTTTTAGCACAATTTTTACTTTCAGGAATTCAAACTAATTTCATACTGCTTACTAAGTGTCTGGAAAGAGCAGCATCCAAAGCTGAAGTACATTTGTGAAAGAAAGGAAGCTGATCATATCATCCCCAATCCAACTCAGATCCCAATGGAATTAATGGAAAACCTTCCACCACATGGATTTGTGCTTGGAACTAGCTTCTGTACTGAGCTATGATGGTAGTTCAGGGGTGTTTTGAGGGAATTCATTTTGGCTTTTAATCAGATGTGCTATCCACATAGTCCAATCTATTTAAAGACTCAGACTACCCCTCTGTTATATTTATCTTCTCTAAAAGGTTCTTCATTTAATGGAAGTTCTTTTGATCAAAATGTATAACCTTTATAGGGTTTTTCAGCTACAGGCATTACATGCAGCCTGAGTAGCAGCTGCATTTTACTGTAAGTTATTGCTTTCCCATGTATTTGGTCCAGGGTATATCTTATCTAAATACCTTCTGGGTCAATAATCAAGATCCTCTAGGGTAGCAAATGTATCACTTATTGTAAACATATTCAAAAATAAAGTAATTTGCAATATTTTAGTGTATTTTCTACTGTATATTTTCTGCTTCCTTTTGTCCTCCTAAAGAGATATTCAGTCTAAAGCTTTAATAAACTCATCTAATTCTCTTTTCTCTTTAGAGTAGTGATGAGCAAACTTTTTTTTTCTCAAAGTAGCTCCTACAAAGAGACCATCTTTCAAAATAAACTGCTAATCGCTTGACAAAAACATACCTTATGACTGCAGGGCAAGTTTGGCTCTTCTCGTACTTTTACAGGGAGTGTTTCCTAAGAAATTCCCTCCTCTTACAATAAGAAACGTACTGTAAGTATCTATGAATGTAATTTAGACAGTTTTGATGCAAAGTTTAATTGACTTCTGGAACACATTGTGTTATGAGTCAATTCCCACAGCATGCCACACATTTCCTAGGCTTACTTTAGAGCTTTCGCCAAGATTAACAGCACTTCTTCCATGTTGCTTTCTTTAAATTCATACCTATATTCCATGTTTAGCATAATGTTTCTGTGGATCTGGAGAAAGCATTAAAGATCTTTGACTACAATACATAATTTGTTGGTTTCTAAACATTCTGCTTCATCCATTATTAAACTTCTCGTTTGTTTATAATTCACTCAACATTACCTTCTGAAACTTCAGGAAACATTAATTTCATTAATTTCATCACTAATGAAACATTGTTTCAGTCTCCACTACATCCTATTACTGTTTTCTGCAAGTGGTTTTGAGCTATTGTTTCTACAACTGCCTGAACGTTCATTTTGTTTAGCATATTATCACTCACTTTGTTTTAAATTTGATATGTCTTCAAAACACAATGCTCTCTTTGTTTCCTTATTTGTTTCACAGTAATGTACATCTCACAGTTTCATAAATGTGACAGTCTCTATCATTTTCACATAGGGCATACTGACCTGGTCATCATAACGGTAAGTGAGGAATTGTTCCCCCGTGGTGTCCTCAAGAAAACTCCCCTGTGGAGAAAGTGCAAACTCAGGCAAGAAGTATGCACCTTGGGACTGCTCTGCTCTTGTCTGTAAGAGATTCAGAGAGGTCACATTACAGCTACTACAAACACAAGTCAAATTTTAAAAAACTCTAGGCATATAATTACAAAGACCAGACGTGAATTTCTCGGGGGGAGGGGGGGGAGGGGCATGGGGNNNAGGGGTATGGGGTGGAAAGTAATGTGTTTTCAGGCACAGAATTTCTGGGTGGATACTTTGCTGCTTTGCTTGACATACCCTGTGACAAGGATATGCCAAATGCTTATGGAGTCTAAAACTGAACAAAACGCCTCAACAGCAGAATCAGCCATTAGACATAAAGATGCCATTTCTGCCTTATCAACCACCACTGCTGAAATACACTCAAAAAACCTCACTGGAATAGCAACATCAAGCTGTACTTTCTTTTTCCTTCTACACTTCCCTGAACAGCTACTGGCTGTTGCAGATAATCAACTTTTGATTGAATATAGTTTGTCTATTCTTACAGAAAGATACAAAAACATGGAAACATAGAATAGCTCTGCTTCAAAGACATCTTGAAAGCCCATCTAGTCCAGCCTCCTCAAAGCAGGAAAATATTAAGAATATGAAAGGGATCAGGGATAGACTGGAGCATACACCATGCAGTGGTCCATATAAATTCTTTATGACGTTGAAAATTGGTGAAGAGCATTTGAGAACTGACTTGGAGAGGAAGAAGGGGCCATTTCAAGCTACAGAGGAGATAATCCTCATCAGTCAGTACCTCCAGCTGGGCTGTCTGGCACCTGGGTCCTTATTAGACAAATGGCTTTTGCTTAACTGATCTATGGATGTTCAATAATTGTAACACACCTTTAATGTGCTAAACATGCTGAACACACAGTGGGTGAACACCCTGTCATTGCATTGTAGGTCTAAAGCATTCCAGAGACGCAGCAAATGTACTGCACAGACACTTATGTCCTTATTCCTACTGTATTGTCTCTCTACCCAGAGAGGATAGCTGCTTTGCATACTAGAGAAAATAAACAATCACTTTCTGAATGGAGAATATTGAGTCCAGCTGTAGTATGGGAAAAGTGGAGGGGGCAAGAAGATGAAAATTACCTTCCAGGTTGAAATCTTTCAGGGAAAAAACAGGGCCTGAAACACACAAGTTACTGTTGGACATTTCCCAATGAGTCAGCTTAGTAAATGGGGTTTAATTGAACTTTTTGTTAAATTTTGACATATTCATAGTCATTTTACACAAAAGCTAGCCGTTGCCATCAACAAGTTTCCAGACTTGGCAAGAACTGTACCAACTTTAGGTGTGTAATCTCAGTGCCAGATAAATTGAGATTTCAAAATAATCCACATAATTTAATCACTTTATTGTGGGAAAGGAAGGCAAGACCTTCTGCAGTTTCTCTCTTGCAGCAAGTTCACTTTCTGAACCTCGCAACTTATCTCATAAAAAGCAGATATGTCATTTGCAGTATGGGTCTGGAGAACCTTACATTGCTTATGCTTACTCTGCCCTGCAAAGAAGTTGTCAGCTGCTGCTGTAAACCCTGTCACTATTGACAGTATTAAATTACAATACTTGTTTCAAATCAAGCAATCTTGATACAAACTAGAAATAGCTTGCAAAAGGACATGCCTAGACTAGGGTAAAAGGTCATATTTCAGCATGCAAGACTGAGCACGATTTTAAAGAGGATTTTTTCATCAGGCCTGCGTAAGACTAAATCATGTTCACATCACGTTATCATGACATCTCTTTAAGCCTATTATAGCAGTGGTCTCACTTGTATGCTTTAGCCAACTGACTTTATTTCTGCAGAATCATAAAATATGGAGAATAAAACTACATTTGATAACAATAGTTTCCCCATAAAGCAACTGAGAGAGGTCCATAGTTATGCTTCATGCTGAATCCAAGCTGGCTGCAGATGATGCAAGCCTTGACATGTTAAGCACAACCCAGACATGAAACTGGCTGACATAATCTGGCATTTTTCCCCCTCTAATTTCAATGGGCTATCAGTAGATCCTATGTGAGGGAATATGGCAATGATGTAATCCCATGATTTCAGCACAGCACTAATGGGTAAGAGAGATGTGTTCTAAATCTCCAGTGGCCTGGGTTAAAGTACTTAACATGTCTACCTCAGTTTCTCCAGGTGACTGACAACTACAACACCAACAGATCTGTATTAATGATGTGCTGTAAGGTTTAGTTTATATTTGTAAAATACTTTAGAAAAGAATAGGGTTATGTGCTAGTGATTTATAATAAAATTTCTGAAAAAATTGCCTCATTGACAGACAAAAGAGGATCCAGATTACCCCACTGCATTTCTCAGATGAATATATTTGTCACACTGTTGCTTAATTTCCTATAAAAAAAATTTATCAGTAAGATATGTAGTGATTAACTTGCTTGTGTTTCTCATCTTTATAAGACCAGCAGTTGAAATTTAAAGTCTTTGGACAGTATTATGCTCTGAATATAAAAGACGCCAACATTTGAAGCTGAAATAACAGTTTAATAAATGTGATGTGAGAAACCAAGGGCTTCTCACACACATTCAATTTTCATATTAAAAGCTAACGAGCAGGTCGCTACTGGAGAAGCAGAAGAATGCTTGCTAGATTAAGGCAAGCAAAATCTGGCTTCCAGGCATGGAAAAATTCAATATAAAAGATGAATGTTTTATAAGGTTACACAGGAGGTTACAGTGGAAACTGATCTGCTAACCACAGCAAAAGGTACTGCTACCTACCCAGTGTAACTAAAGTAAGGAAGAATGCAGAAAACCATAAAAATAAAAATCTACAAAGAACATGCTATGAGTTGTGATGGCAAACCAATATGGAAGCTAAGGAAATGGAGCTGATAAACAACTCAAATGAAGAAGTTAATTTAAAAAAAAATTCAGAGCTGCAAATGCTCCAAGAATGTTCTTGCACCAACTCAGAGTAGCAGAAAAAGCTTTTTTTACCTCTAGGTGATAAGTCCCTTAAATAAACTGCCTGGGTCCAATGCACTTTCATTCATATCTAGCACTGAACACAAAATGCACTGTTTCTACTCAGTCCACTTTATTCCCCACTGAGGAAGCTACCGATGTCCTTGTGAGGTTTTTATATTTCTGTGGGCACTTTTGCTTAAAAGTAATTCAAATTTCAACAGTCTGTGGGTTTATGCTATATTTGGGATCACCTCTGAAGGATGTAGCTTATCTAACAAATTAATGCTTTAAACTAAAGACTGCAAATCCAAATTTAAGAACACAATTACATTTCATGCTAGTCTTTTAAGTCTTGTTTAATGGCCAGTTTAATATTAATATCTTTAATATCTTAAAGTTAAACATGTCAAATTACACATACACTTAAGATTTAGAAAGGACATTTTACATCAGCCTTTCTTATCTTCTTAAGCATATGAAGACAGTAGAAGGTGACAAAGTAGACAAACCAGATGCAATAGCAGGCACTGCATAAAATGCATTGAAATTAATATGTCAGGTACCAAGGAATTGTGTACCACTGTACTGACAAAAAAATTCAAAATTGAAAACAAACTGGAGTTTGAAAATCTCTCAGTATCAGTTAATCAGACCATGTAACTTATTAGTCATAAACTGAAAAATCTAAGGTCTCCAGTACTGCATCATTCTACCTTTGTGATCAAGAGAAACTATCCAGGTAAGCAGATAACATACACACGTTCTGGGAAGTGTAAAATGCCACTGTTCTTATTCAAACACTTATCCTCTGAGCACAGCTTTGAGATCAGGCTAGCATTGCTTCATCATACTCATCACTCCTCACCTGAGTGCTTAAAAACTAAATTACTCTTCCATTTGCAATTGCAGAAAACAAAATTATTAGCTCATATCCAAGCCTCTGGTTTTTAGACCTACCCCAATAAGAACTGAATTTTGTCATTTTTACTGCTGTTTACTGTCAGTCCTCTGTATACTACTCTGACTAGAAGCACCTGTCTGAGCTGAAGCTGCTGGATTTGGGGATTTAATTATTTTATTACTGTAAGAGGGATGATTACTGAGTGCTTGGCAGCCAGTATTGACATCAGTGAGAAGCATGTCTGAGTCAGATTAAATTTGCAGATAAAAGTGGTGTGCAGGACCAAAGGTATATTTGAAGAAGAGGGGCTCCTTATTTAACCAGCTCTTGTCAGTCCCATGGACTGGGTATCTCTTAGTGACTGGAGCACAGTAGGTCTGCTGCTGGTCCACGTCTGGTTCAGCTTGACCCAAAACAAATCCTGTTAGTACACTCTGAAACTGCTATGCAACACAAGCCACTTAAACTGCTCTTTTTCCTTGGTACCTAGGGCTCACATTAACTATTGCCACCCTAGTCACTTGCAGTTATCAAATCAGATCAGTCACTAAAATGTAGTTTCCCTTTGACTAAAAATAACAAATTCCTAATTGTTGGTCATTTCTTCCAAGGTTTAAGATTAAGAATTTCATCTCAGGGTAGTAGTTTGAGGTAAGTCAAGAAATGTAGTTTAGTCTATGGTTCTTAGTGATCTTTTGATACAAAGACTATGAAAAAGTTAAATCAAACCTCAGAATAACATGCCACTATTCTATTTAATCATGGCCATCAGGAGACTGGAGCATAATTGTTCCATATTTATATATAAACAGCAGCAGCTTTAGAAAATAAGCTTTCTGCTAAGTCTGAGCTGTGAAGGTCAAGAAGATGAGAGAAAAAAAAAAAAGATGGAATGTCTCAAAGAAATAACTTGAAGATAATTAAAATAAAGCACTAAATTCAGGTAGAGAGGAATTTTTAATTTTAGAGTTTCTTGGCAGCCAGAACCACATTAAGAGAAAAATGAAAACTCTGGCCTTATATTTCTTAAAGTAAATCAGCATTGCCTATACCTAAGTCAGTTATTCCCTAAGTAAGCCCACATGCTTACTAACATTGTAAATAAAATGAGAAAAAACTGTTTTGTGCAACAAAGAAAATGAAAACTTCTATTTTATCTATTTTAAATACCAAAGATGACCATACTACCTGAAACTGCCTTAATACCTCATTTTAAAAAAGATGAAAATAACAAGGTACAGTTACCTAGGGCTTTATAATTATGCACAACTGAATTATCCTCCCCAAGGTAATTCTACAAAAAAAGATCAGCACAGTGAGTGCCATTGGCTTCCAATGATTTTGTGGCTCTGATATTCATTCTTCTTGGAAGGGGAAAATTAGGCAGAGTTTTGAGAGTGTTAGTCTCCAAAATCCCTCTTTTAGGGAAAAAGATGGTAAGGGTAGATCAAGAGAGAAAAATTATCTGCATTCTTAATGATTTGTAAAAACATGTTTTTCAGATTAATATGTATGGCAAGTCCAATCATATGCCAAAATGTGTGCCTTCCAATTGAATTCAAGTTAAACATCTGTCTACTAAGCTGCTGCAGCATATGATTTGTGCCCCAGGGAAGTAATATACCAGCTAAGTAGCAGTTCAGCTTGATGGGTTTTCAAGGACTCCAATACAAAAACGTTAGCTAAAGCATGGCACTCCAACTTCATTACAACATGAAGCAGCATGTTAGCAAATAAACAAAGTCACATTAACAGTTCAGAACTTCAGATAACTCCAGTGCAAACAATCCTTATAAATAAATACCTAGTAAGACCCAGACTAGCCTTTGTCATGGTCAAAATTTACAAAAATATCTTCCTACTGCTAGATGCTCTGAAGCATTTAAAGACGGTGCAAGTGAACTGAGTTTCCACAGAAGCTGCCAGCAGCTCAGCATTTCTAGAAACCAAGCCAATTGTTTAATTATTAATATTAAGCTAAGAGGCCAACTTTTTAACCAGAAGTAAACTATAAATGTAATTTCTAAGATGGACTCCACTGATCAAAGTCAAGCATTTCTTCATAAAAGATCTTGAAACACTGAACATGTCTATCTGATTTCATCAGGAAACTTACAAGTGAGATGACAAGATTATCTGAAAGACTAAGCCAAAATTTCTTCCAGAGAAAGAACTGAAGTGTGACTCAAGGATTTTTTTTTCCATAGTGCATTCTCTCCATTAGGACTTTTTAGTTAAAAAAGTCCCTTAATATACTCAAACCCAACTTCTAAACTGGCACACCTCAAAGTTATTAGCTAAGTAGTTAAACACAGATTTCAGACCTGTCTGATTTAAGCCCCAATCTTTACGATGTCCATAGAAAAATTATGCTAAAAAAGTACAATCAGCACCCTTAGCCAAGAAACCAGGATAATCTGCAATATTTTTGTAAAGCTTTGTTAAAGTGTCCTTTATCATGAATATCATGTGATGAAACTTTTTCCCCCCCCTAAGAAGCTACTAACAACTAGACAGACTCATTTGCAGGAAAAAAAGAGACAATTTTTTTTCACTTATCTATGGATGCAACTGTAAAATACTGGAAGTATAATACTGGAAGTAAAATACTGGAGACTGGAACTATAATCTTTGAGAAAAAGAAGATTCATTTACAAAAGACAAGTAGCACAGTTCAAGGATATGTAGAATCCCTGTCAGAGGCAGGGGAATTATAAAGGCAAATGACTTAATACATGCACTGAATGAAGATTCACATTGCTTAAGGAGCAAAGGAAACAAAATTAAATGACAAAGGACAATGTGATTCTTTCCTTGAGCAGCAAGAGTCTCTATCACAGAGAGGTAAGGAAGACATATTAGCAGCTGTGGAAGGTCATGCATTACTACAGACCTCAGGATTATTCAATAATAACAAAACAAAAATGTTTATTATTGTAGGCCACATAAGATGAATGAGACCCTGCAGCAAGGAATGGGCTGCAGGGGTCTAATCCTCTCCTACTGAGGTAGATAACACCCAGTAGGTTTGCAAAGGCAACCTAATCCTGTTTTAATAAATTATTTCCTTCTCACCCACGACCTTACTAACCAGACTGGATAACTGCTTTAATAATGTTAAAGAAAGGATACAAAAAAGGTGACAATGCTCCCAGGTAACCAAGTGTTGCATCTAAACAGGTCTCCTAAAAATTAATATAAAGTAACGTTTTTGGGGCAGTGGAAAACTGATGGCACCATTTTGTAAGCAATTCTGCACAGCACTTGCAAAACACCCTTTTTTTTCATTTGGCCACAGTGACATGCCCACTCTGATATGACTTCAGAATTTAATGAACAATAACCTCAGCTAGATGACCAAAGTTTCTACATGACATTTGAAACACACCAAGGAAGACAATTCCAATTCACATATTTATACGTGAACAAAATGGGACCTAACACATTGTTGGGTACTGCAAAACAAATTGTTAGCCATTATCAGACAACTAAGATAACGATAAGAGAAAGTAAGATACAAGACTGCACACAATGCTTTATTTCCTATACAGGATTTATACGGAGTTAGAAAATAGATTTCTTTCTCATATACTGTATATATACTACTAATCATCAAGAGATCTCATATGACTTGAAATTGTCATTATGCTCATTTTACAATGGCTGCTCTCAGGAGAGTCTGGCTAAGAATGACATGGGACTCCTGACTCAGATTTTCCCAATTCTGTTTAATTGAAATTACAACCTTAATGTTATTAATGTTATGTTAGTGTGATTATTTGCATTTCATTTCCTTTTGAGTTTTTTTCTTAAATAGTGATATAATTTGAACTGACACGGTAACATGCTTTTCATATACTTCAGATGAAATTGTGCCTAAGGGCAGTGAAATTCTCATCCATAAGCTGCATAAGGGAAAAAACTTTGGCACTTTAACACCAAACACCTGCTAAAAGTAGTGGCAGATCCAGATTTTTAAGAGAATTCCTGTTGCAGAATGAAAAAACAAAGAAAGGAAATGTGTGGGGCAATGGAATGGTATTAAAACCATGGCACTTGGGGGAAAGAAAAAAAAAAAAAAAAAAAAAAAGAATTGTCAACTGTTATATGCTTCAGAGCTGAATACAGAAGATCTTGATATTAAAGATGTTCACAGGTATGATTATAAACTGAAACTTTTGCTATGGGGGAAAGCTGAACAGTGACTCTTTAATCACATACTGCTGGGCACTGCCATGCCTTTCATTGCTAATGACCAGGAGTTTTCTCCCTGCCCTCAGTCTCATCACATCTAATTCAGGTTGCAGGGGGAAATGGGCAAGTATTCAGCCCCAGAAAAAGCCTACCCTAGCACTAGTAATTTTCTTCATTGCCCAGTGTTTATGCAATGTTGTCATCAGCAACATTATGGTATTTATCATGACTGAAGAGGCAGAGGAAATGTATGGATTTCCTCTGCTACTGTAAATGACTACAAATTCTCATAGCAGAGACAGAGCTGGAAACAGGCAAACTCTCAGACACCATGAACTGGAATAATTTCTCAATAAGAAAATAAATCTTTTGTGAAATTATTTTGAAGAGTAAACAGCCTAAAAGTTAAGCAGGAGAACCAAAAGAGCATGTAACTGAACAATTTTGACAGATTAGGAAGCTAGAAAGTTTCTGACAACTGACATCTCCCGTCACAAAATTTCTCACTAAATGAGACCCTCAGAGAATCCTGTAAACACCTTATAAGCAGATATAATCCAGTAATCTAAAGAATAAGGTGAAAATATTACTCTTCCAAGAAGAATCAAATCAGTCTACTGTCAGATATATAAATATCCCTCTAATAAATAATACACTTACGTCACACACAAAGGTCACCCAGCTATACTAAAATAACTAAGCCTAAAACAACACCAAGATACAAGAACAATCTATTGATCCGCCGTGTTTGCTGACCCACTTCAGTGAATTCCACAAAGAATATATGTAGATAAGGCTGTGTAAAGGCTTTGGGAAGGTACAGATTAAGAGTGAAATTGCTGAAGTCAATGGAGAACTGACCTCAGTGGCGCCAGAACTTCTCCTGCACGTTCCGGCGGCACTGATACAATCCGTACTACGCAGGCCTCAGAAATGGATGAGGCAATTTCTGCCTTAATTTCATCAATTCTTTTTAAAATAGGAAGCACATTTTTTAAGATTCACTTTAGAGTGTATCAAGGAAAAGCCAACATACCTAGTATGTAGGTTATGTCCCCATTTAATTATCTTGATTGCTAAAGTTCTACATATATTTGGTCTGAATTTGTCTGGCATCTGATCTAGGCCTTTGGGTTGGCCCGTAGAGTTTTTTGTGCTATATTAGTGTTCCTTATCATCAGAAATTATTTTCTCGTTTTTCCTCAGACACGATGGGAAAGTTGGTGTGTAGTAGACCAGCAGCACCCACAAAGTACAAAAAAACCTCTGATACTCCTGTCCCATGGAAGAGGAGAGCTTGGGCTAACACTGCTCCTCGTCCACCTATTCCAGCAGAGCACGGAGAGCATCTGCTACAATCTTGTCAACACATCTTCAGAGAGGGGCAGGGAGGGCAGGGGTGTTGTTGTTACAAAGACAGACCACCCTGAATAAGAGTGTAAATAATCAAAATGGTTCTCTGTGCTGCCTTTAGCTGATGAATCCCTTCTCACCTGAAATAAATTTGACTGTAGAGAATGCCACAGCCAGATGTTGACTCTCAGACTAAATCTCATGATTTACAACAGCTCAGCATATGAATGCCTCCAACACATAGTGAGGAAAATGTTATTTTTTCCACTCTTAGTTTTCCACCACTTCTGATAATTTTAGTGATATTAACCCAGTTCATCTACTCTTCTTCTCTGTTGCAGGGAATCTCTTTGCAGGGTTTATGGACTGAGCAGTCTAGCACACTGACTGTCAGGCACATTTTCACAATAAGGAAGCAGTTAAATGGTCATGGTTCTGCTGTAGGAATGTTGGTTTAAGGCTATTAATAAGGCACATGAGGTGAATGCCTTTCAGCCAAGTGCCCTCCACATGTGCACACCTGTTTCAGCAAAATTTTAAAGAGAAATTCCTGAAAGAAACTGTTCACAGAATACAGCCTCAAAGTCTCAAATGCATTTTTGCAAGTACTCAGGAGTTTTTACGCTCTTCATGCTCTCCTGATGTCAAGAATACTTCTATGCCAACCATCAGGTAAAGCATGCTACTTCCTAGTAAGCCATTTTTTCCTAAGATATTACCTTTGTCTTACTAGCATCTCTGTTGTTGTCATCCTACCACTTTGAGATTATTACCATTGACTTCTACTATCTTGGTCATTTCCACCTGACCTGCTGCTGACATGCCTTCCCTGACCCATTCCCACTGTTCAAACACTGAAACTCCCTTCTCCAAGCACGCATCCACACTGTTACATATTTAATTTAGACTTACATAAATATCAGCTTGACTATTCCTTCAGTCCAAATAATGCTATAGAAGCACTCTCATTAAAAAAAAAAAAAAAAAAAAAAATTAGAAAAGACTAAATATGAAAGAGGACACACCATTAATCTAGACACTTGTCCATTTCCTGACCACAATCCATTTACTAGCATTAACTGCCAATATTTCACATGTACACTTACTAGTAAGCCACTACTTTGATAACTGTGCTTTAGCTGTAAAAAAAAGCAGAGCAATTAAAAGCTCACGTGACAGGCACTGCAAGCATCTGTTCACTGACAACTGTTAAGAATAATGGCCATTAGTTTAATGACTCAGTTTTGTTCTTCTACATGATGTGTACAGTAATGCTGGAGGACTGATATGGTGAAGGGGAAAGGGCTCTTACTGAGGTGAGAAAAGATAAACACAAGATCTGCTGCTGGAAAGAATGGAATAAATCCTCCGAATGAACTGGAATTACTGAAATGTTAAAAGACACAGCCGAGCAAGTCAGGCATGAAATGAAAATAGAAACTGCTAATTGGGAACAGGATGCCTGCTCTAGACATGATGGTTTCAGCACTACAACTTTATCACTCATCTTCCATGACCAGCAGAGAAATGTCATTAAGCAGCTTTAAAATTATCTGGGTGATTACAGAAAGACATTCAACGAACAGGAAAAGAGAAAAAGGATGAAGAATGAAAAATAGAGAAGAAAACTGTAATTCAAAGGCAAGACATTGCCTATTGTTTTGGAATTTTTAAAAGTATGACACTGTCTTAAATTGTCTTAATTTTCTTCTTAAATATTTTAAGCACCAAGTGTCTTCATTATGACTGATCTCACTAACATACCGTATTTAACCCTCTAGCTGTTTATATTTCAAATGGAACCAGTAGCAGTGTTTATAAGTGTTTAAAAGACGTATCACAGAAGAAAAACTTAAAGATAGGCCATGTGATTATATTCGTAGTCACCCATCTTGTATTCTCATTCAGACAGCTGAAGCTGAGTGAATTGCTTCACTATGTGTGCATTAATCTGGGAACTTGGCTACCACATCCACAATATGTGATTTGCCAAAACATACCACCTGCATACTGAGGGAACGGAAGACCTTCCTGTGGAGGAATATCTTCCCATCCTGTGTGGGTGTACAGAAGCAGATGTGTACATACAATGGGTGGCTCCTGGGACAGATGAACTGAGACATGTCATAAGTCACGCAGTGCTTTCCAGTACTGATTATCTTTCTACGGGAAATTTAACAGAACAATTTTACTCTTTCAGCATACTGGTTTGGCGTTATGATGGCATGGCAGATGGCTAGCAAGACAAACTGTCTAGTTTCCTTCTCTTTTCTGTCAGTTTGAATAATCTAACTGTAGGGGGTGGTAACTTTTCAACGTGTACCTAGTTACTGGCCATTCAGACTCTGCCAGAAGCAGAAAATTAATCACAAACACTAAGTAGAGGCTGTAATCAAACTACTGAAAAGCTTTCCTACCTTGACCAATACTGGAAAGGTCATGGAGGGACTGCCTCTTATTGTTGCTGCTGGTACAATCAAATCTCTTAAAGCTTTTTTTTTGCATGCAAAATTAGTAATTAGGTCTAAGTGACACAGATTTGAGAGGGTGAGTCATTCAGCCACCCACACTCCAGTTTAGCAAAGTGGAAAGCACCCCTGTTTTTCTCAGAAGTAGGACAGCTACTAAGGAACAGCTTTTCACATGCAGCTTTTATATACTGAATTCTAAAAGAGTACACATAATCTTCGTTTGTCCACTTGACCTTGTCTTTTGAAAAGCTGTCATGCCTCTTGTAGAACAAGAGGCTACTGCTCACTACTTTTAAAAGCAGCAAGGGCAAAGGAAATAGAGAGCTCCCAATACCATCCTAAGAGCAGTGCAAAATCATCTATTTCTGGATATTTAACAGCTTCTCTTTTACTGCTGCCATTTGCACATAAGGTTAAAAAGAATTCTTGACAGCATAGTTTTATTTTAAAGATTTACAGAAGGGCACTATTCAGACAGAATATTTTTCAACTATTCCAGAGCAGTTTTGGATGGATCTGTGGCAATAACCTCCCCTGAATTTTCTTATCCACAGTCAGCTCTTAGTTTGCCAGTACAAGCTGATGTGAGCTAGGAGGCCAACCCTAACATTTCAGTATCTAAAGCTTTAGCATGGTTCCAAGTTCTCATATGTTTGTCTTTAGCATTCTAAGACTTTTCAAAATACAGACGGAATCCAAGAACAATGGACCTTGCGAAGGCAGGGAAATAAATTCATCTACCCTTTTACTTAATTGCAGAGCATTCCTGTTGCCCTAGAAAGCTTTGACTTCTCAGACTGAAGACAACAATGACACTACAAACTACTGCAGTAGAACCTACACAATCTAGGGAAATACTGAGCTCTTAATGATTCTGTTGATGTATTTTTGTCCTGCATAGTTAAACATCTCTTCACATTCTCCACTGGTATACAAATTTGAAACAAGAAGATTTCACTCACAGCCATGCTGAGGCTAACTGCAGCAGTAATCCTGTTTTCATTTGCAATTTTTACAGGCCTGGCTTCCTCTGCACTCTGTACAGAGTAAAATGTTAGTATATGAAGCCTAAACAGCATCCATTTTCAATAACAAGACCCGAACATAAATCTTAACCTGTGTTAACTCTGAAAGTTTGGCTATACTTGGAATTATCAGTCCAGAACATCTCTACTTCAGAGCCCAGTCCTTTTTGCCAAGGGAGATGTTCTTTTATCCTGATTACAGTGAAAAAAAGCCAACTTACTGGCCTGACTCAGGCTGTAATTATTCTGTGCCTTTATACAAGCTTTTTATAGTTCCTGGTAGAAATGTTGGAGGGAATCCTACGCGTCCAAGCAAGGCCTGAAATTTGTTGCCCTCTTGCAAAAACAATACAAAAATGACTGAATGTGAGATTTGCCTCCCCCCTATGTGCTTTTCCCTTCTCAGAGTTAAGATGATATACGCAGCAATTTCCCTCATTTTGTGTTAGTCCTGATTTAATAACAGAAGAAGGGACTGACTGCAAATTGTTCTATTAAAAATACAACCAATTTCTCAAAAATAATTAAAAAACCCCACTGATATCTACTTAAATAAAATCCTCAAAGAACAAAGAACCAGCTACACAATTTAAAAGGAAGTACAGGACAACAATAAAATCTCCAGGCCAGAATGTCTATGCCAAGGATATTTAATATGGTCTTTGAATCTCAAACCAAAACTATTCTCATTTACAAACACAACAATTCCAAATTGTCTAAAAGCCTTAAGAATCCAAACCAATCACCACCATTTCATGGATTAGTCAAATGCCTCATGCAGACTGGGAAAACAGAATGCTGTGCTGCCCTCCTGTTCTTGCTGCTTCAGAATTTAGCAAAAAACTGATACCTAATCTAAATCAATGTGGTCTGTACTACTGCTTCCTGGGAGGCTGGGGGCTGAAGACATGTAGGAAAGGGAGAGCCTTTCTTCCTGCTCTTTACAAGGTACAAAAATTACATTTAAAAATTCCAGTAATATAACAGGAAACCTTGCACTTAAATCCTCAAGTCTACTGTGAGTGGACAAATAGAAAAACAGGGCACCCCACTTAAATAAATATTCCACTTAGTACTAATAATATTTTTCTCCTCTCATGTATATGAAAAACAGCCAGTTTGTACTATTTCCAGGATAATATTCAAGGAACAAAGGAAGTTATGTACAGTACCTTTTAAACAAAGTCCAAATACAAAAACCAAATTCAGCTTCATTTAAGAAGTGTTTTAAAGAAATTGAAGTTAATAGAATAAACCCTTCTCTCTAAATCTCTTCTTATAATTTCCTTTAGTTAGAGAAACCAACATATTGGATTTAAATCCATCCATAACATATCAAATGCCTTTTTTTTTTTTTACAGAGGATCTATTCATAGCAATTTGTATTTGCAACATGTGCAGCAAATTATACTATTAAACACTTAATCCTAATAAAGCTTAAATTTCACCCCTAACAATAAAGCTTGCACAGATCTTGCTGTGCTTGAAATAGGATTCTAGAAATAAACAGTAAAAGTCATAGATTGCTATCCTGACAATTAATAACCTAACATTTCAGATATAAAGTTAGCAGTTCACATCAAAATGCTCTGATGAAATACTATGAAAAACTTTTTTTTCAATCGGTTGAGAGTTTTATGGGTTTTTCTTTTACAAGACGTAGGAAAATAACAGATGGGTGAGAGCCCTCTGAGGCAGTTTACATGTCTCTAAAAAAATGTGGGCTCTTCTGTGCCCTCTGTAGAAGCCCTGAATGGACTGATGCTACTGAGAGGCCTTCCCAACTCCAGCACCTTGGGGAGGAGCTGAGTACCACACCAAACCTCAGGCAAATCCACAGAGAGAAGTACTGCAGCTGAGACCATCTGGTACTAAGAGCCCATAGAAACAGCATGGGCTGGTAGGGCAGCCCTCCAAACAGAGGGATGGATGAGCTGCACCAGCATTTTGAAAACTGAACAGAACTTAAGTATCAATGCAAATGCCTCCACAAAGGGTAATAACAGTTTCTGAAAGCAAAATCCATTACAGTCATGCCCCCATCAATATAAATTTTATTTCAAGCACTCCATATACCATGCCTGACATATGTCTAGTGTTAATTGTGCAGCTCTGCTAAGCTACTTTATTTAGAGAGCCAGTTCCAACATAATAAACAGATCAGGAAAGCTGGTACCCATTTTACGAGACAATCGTGCCACTGCAAGCCCCAGTTCACAAAAGTATTCAACCTAGCAAGCTGAATCACATGAAATATCACTCCCCATATTTCTTGATCCACGTTCTCATTTAGCTGTGCAAGAAGATCCGATTGTGTCTCTCAACTAAAGACAAGGGTAATTCACTTCATATTGTTTTCCACAGCAGAGAAGAATGCCTCAGCAGCCCTCAACTAACTCAGATTCAGAGTAACTCAACTACAGACATTCTCATTTCTGAGACTTCATTAGTACAGTTACATACATATGCACGTATTTCCATACAGCATACATATAGGAATAAAGCCTAAGACTAGCAGTGAGCTAAGGCTTTTAGCATTGCACCCCACCACTGAAAAGGTGGGACTATTTGTATATTTTTAGGGGTATTAAATGTTCTTTACAAAAAAAATAAAGTGCTAGCTCTTCTCTGCAGATGAATAAGCACTTTGCCAGGCACTAGGTATCGTCTAGATTTGATTTAATTTGAAGATGAAGATGTAATTACTCAGGGTACTATACATTTCTAGCTCTTTCAAACCCATCAGTCATAGACTCTGACAGTATCGCCAAGAATTTGGGTCCTTCATCACAAGGATAGGTTAATGGAACTGGATCTGTCCCATGTCACTCAGAGAATAAAAAAAGATCATAAAAATTCTTAAACAGCTTAAGAACCATAGAATATTTCATGAAGGGGTTGACTGTGGTCTGATTTTGAGAAGAGCTGGGGAAGAACTATCAGGTGCAAGGATGTTGTACCAGGAAACACTTCTCTCAGGAGACTGGACAGAGTTGATGACATGGGAAACTTGGGTTGCCAACTTTCTACAGAGCATACAACACGAACTCTGGGAAAATGAGTTGGATTATGAAAATTGAAGAGACAAGCTCATTACTCAAAGATAATCTAATTTAATGTTGCCAGTTTTATCTGGATGATTACTCTTAAGATTAAGAGCTACTGCCACTTTTTCATTGCTGCTAGTCTGTTTTCTTTACTTCTCAGCTCCCTTCTTTCACAAGTCCATCTGGAGCTAAGAAATCACATTAGTGAAAAGTTTGAAACCAGAAGACTGGTTTTGTGCAGCCAGCTATGCTTTCTCCACACTTAATGCAGTTTTTCTTCACAGGAGATCCTCAGAACTCTCAGAGTAAGGTATTCTTGAACTGAGTAAGACAACGTCGAGTGATAACAGTGGAACATAAGGCTGGATTGACTATTCTGATCCAGAAATGTACATTTTCAGTTAACATTTGCCTAATTCATTCAGATTTTGTGCCAGAGAAATCTCTTACTTCGTGAGTTAAATTTTATTCATAGCTGAAGTCTGTATTCAAAATAAGACTGGACTATTATGGAAGCAAAGACTTATAAAAATTGAAAACTCCCTTTGAAACACATGCTTTCCAGTAAAAGCAGCTAGCAAAATGCAAAGCACGGTCAACATTCCAACACCATGATGTCAATTTTCATATGCACAGACAAAATGCTACATGTAGAAATCAACCCTCTCTTGTTTATGGTGTGCTTGTCTTTCCCTCTGTATTCATTAGCAGAACTGCACCGTGCAATGGAGAATGCAATCCTTCAAAAGGTTCAAAGGAATCCTCTGAATATAGTAAATGGGCAAAAAAAAAATCACACCAAATTTGAAAAAACTTAATTTCATGTTCTGCTTCAGTTCTTTCTTTCAAATAGCAAACGTGCTTTAAGGACTGGCTTTGATGATTCCCTCTGCAGTAGTTCAGAGAAATTTCTGCCAACGTGGATGGTGAGGAACACCTGATAAAATGGTCTTCAATGACACACAATAAAAAGTGACATAAAAAATGGAAATCACTTCAAATTCTGCAAGGTTTATAAACAACAGGCAAACTATATTTTTAATTATCTTTTTTTTTTTTTTTTTTTTTTTCCAGTTGGATAAATGCAGCCAATTTTCAAGAAAACTAACAGCTGCAGACACAGATTTAAATGCCATCTGTCCCTAGCAGTTACATGAAGAAGAAATTAAATGATTCACACCACATAACAGGAAATATAACCACCAGCTAGTTAGCACTAATGAAATTCAGCCTCAGTTTGCTTCCTATGGGCAGGTCTTACACAGGAAAAACTCCCACTTATGTCTCAGGCATAGTGCCTGTAGACTTCACTGGCACTGGTAGTCAAGGGCAGAATGTTGTACTCGTGAAGCACAAAGCCTGAATTTTACAAAGTAAGGTTTCACTTGTGCCACAGTAACCTAGTGAAGCCCAGGGTGTTCCCCAGCCTGGATCCTTTGCAGGACTGAGTTTCATAGTGCCTAGGCTGAGCTCTAATACTACGACTGATTCAACCTGAACTTTGGCAGGCAAGGAATGATGGGACACTCCTATAATACAGGTAAAGAGGACAAAGGTCTTCTTCAGTTTTCTCAAAGTTTGGCCCTAACATTTTTAAATAAAATAAAGTCTACAGCCCTATACTCTTCCCGTTTCTAAACAGTGGTTTCTATATGGCATTTGACAGATGACTTACAGAGGTCTAATTGAGCAAGAAAAATAAGCAATTATAAACAAATACATCACTGGTGTTTGCTAAGGACATAATTTAAGCAAGTTCAAAAGATCAGAAAAAGGCCCACACATTCTGTTATCCCAGCTAAGGCCCTTCTCAAGATGGTTATCTATAGGAAGAAATTTTCTCCAAGAAAAGCTTAGTGTTCCCAGTACTTCTCTGTTGCCCTTGGAGAAACCAGGCAAGTTTTTTTTAAAAAAAGATTAAAATGCAGCTTAACTAAATATTAAAAATATACAGAAAATTTTCCCTTTCAAAGTAACACTGCTATTTAAGACTAGGTAAAGATTTAAAAGGTTGCAAGTTAAGAACAGGTAATGCTAACAGGATATTTGAAAGGCCCACAAGACTTGCAACATTAAGTAAAATGTATTTGCGTACTGATCTAATTGCTTACTAATTTTCAAATCTATTCCCACTGGATAAATAATGGCATTTTAAGCCCAACCTCTGGCATTAAAAATACATTTGTAGTTTCCTCTTAGTAGAAGTTAAACAGCTGCGAGGTAAAAACCCATACATTAAGATGGCATTCTGGAGGTTTTCTTAGAGTTTTAATCAACCTATTGTGTTCCAAATTTATCTAAAAGAGGTGGGAAACAGGAAAAGAATTTGGGTGCACAGTTTCACACTGGGGTGAATGCAAGTGCTCATTCATGCAGTGAAAACGTCTGAAATATTTGTGTCTTACAGAAGGCCCAACCATATAATAAAAGTGGAGTTTAAGCCAAGCCTTACTCAGTAGAATATCAGAAGACATTTCTCTATTTATCTTGCTCAAGGAAAAAGGAAATACCAGTGTTTGTTTAAAAACAAGAAACTACTCCAGCAATGAAGCAAGATGACCCCATTTCCTTTGCACACTTTAAAAATACTTCCAAAGCTTTAAAATTTGAAAATGCACCAAAACCAAAAATGTTTGTAGAGAACAAAATCAATAACAATGTCACAAAAATAAATACTCCAGGCAGACATGAAGAAACTCAGAATGTAGGTACCTACATAGGTTTCAAGCAAGTTCCTCTGCATCCAGGATATACCTCCAGATACACCTGGAGTTTGGAGAATCTTTAAGAGATAAGTCACAAGTTACAGTGGGTCAAGGCACTAGTTCTAACTTCTACTTAAAGGATACACAAGCTTAGTCCCCCTAAGAAAATCAAAATTACTTAAGAAGCTCAGACACTGGTGCAGATCCATGACAAACCTATATTGTCTATATTGCAGTACTTAGTGGATCTTCCCAGTACTCGTTCTGTGCCCCCTTGAAGCCCATGCAACCTTCTACTCAAAAAACCCCAAACCCATGGCAAGGAGTGCTAAAGATCATTACACAGAGGACAAACACTTCATTGCTTTTAACGTTGTAATTGATGGTACTCAGTTCTTATGCTGGAAAGAAAAAAGTTAACAGCTGATGCTGTCTACCTTTTCCACACCTTTCATAAAG
Source organism: Florisuga fusca (assembly GCA_038090715.1). Taxonomy (NCBI): domain Eukaryota; kingdom Metazoa; phylum Chordata; class Aves; order Apodiformes; family Trochilidae; genus Florisuga; species Florisuga fusca. Next base: position 2,504,074 of record JAAWXA010000009.1, read on the forward strand.
GGACCAGAACTGTATGGAGTACTCAAGTTTGATTAAGTATGATGCCTTTGCTTTGTTCAAACCTTCCCTTCATAGCATTTTCTACCATTCAATTTGCACTGTTAACTGCTTCCAAGCTCTGAACTGGCTGTTTCACAAAAAAACTCATTAGAGAATCACCAGTATGCAGGAAAAGTGTAATTGTTAGTCAAGAAACCACCTGATATTAATATAAAGTTATGAAATCAGGTCACAAAACCAGAGCCTGTTCAAGCAGCCTAATCAGTCCCTGGCATTAAGATAATACCTACATAGCATGTAGCATACACGACATCTCTCCAGTGAGACATGTATTTCCTCTTCCACTTTCTAACATAAGTGTTGATGTGATCAGGTGGAAGAATCAGTAGTATTTTGGATGTACCTGGCAGTTACCAACTAGAATGTCATCCACCAAGCAGGCAATACTCAAGACACTGCTAAACTATTGGTTTTTTCAGTCAACATCCATGTTAGTCAACGAGGGAACAGTTTAAAACTATTTGGAGACTCAAGAAAACAAAACACCAAATGAGTAATGAGACCTTGAAAACATCTAATAAAAGCAGACTCTCAAGAGAGGAAGCCAAACCATACTTTAGCATATTTCATTTGTTATACATCCACAGAGAGCACTGAGCTTGTTTAGCCTTCTGCTTCCACATCACTGCTACATCCAACCAGAGGCTGCGGTAGCTGGGAAAGCAAGGAAAACCCCATGAGAAAAGTCAAGTCTGAACGTATCATAACCAGTACTTGCAATGTCCTTCCACATTTCTCCATCCCAGTAGATGTCCTGAGGCAGCCACAAGCAGGGAAATTGCACTGAAAAGGAGGGATTTTTTTTGGATCTAGTTAATTTCTTGCTGAATCAGCCAGCTGGGAATACAGCCAGTTCCTGCAACCTCCTCAGAGCTTCTGCAAGGTGCAGTCCAGGAAACATGTAATGCCAAAGAGAGCTTGAGAGAACACAATCTCTTCACATTCTGTAGCAGTGCAGGTGTGTCCATGTCCTCTTACATGACAATGTAATATGCAATAGATCAGACAGCTAGAACTCTGTCTTTATATAGAATAAGACTCTTTTCTGTCTTTTCACATACACACACTATAAACTATACCCTGTCCTGCTTGCCTGCACTAGAGAGATTCCTATAAATTTTAAGCAGCATTAATTTTTGGCAAAGCACCTGATGACAGAAAAAACATTACATAAATAAATAAATGTTTCCACATATAAACAAACACTCTGCTTATTTAATGCTACAAAACAGCATCATTAGCCAGTTAGGACCTCCCACCATGACATAAATAACAGTTACCATACAACAACTATCTAGTAATTGCAATCCTAAATGCATTTTTAATATTATCTCACAATTTAATCGAGCTGACTTGCATTCACTGTATTTCTAGTGGATCCAGAAGCATGACAAACTGACAATTCTTGGAAACCACATTTCTCAAAACAGACTGAGAATACTGTTTTCATTTTCTCTCCATAATGATGTTAAATCTAATAAATACAAAATTAGAAACAGAAAAAATATCGTTCCTCAACAATTTATGTAATATGCTGTCTGGAAGGGATATTCAAGTTTTCAAAAATTGCCCTCCCTTTATAAAGACATGATGCTTGTACCTCCACATCTCAAGTACTACCAATTATCTACACACCCAGGAACTAGAATTGACACATCAGAAACCTATTCTCTTTCAAGCGTTTTACAGGTGAAAGCTTTGGTTTAACCAGCTTTAATTTGATGAAAAATATATTGTTATCCAGAATTCTGGATTCCTAGCTCCCACTGGATTAATTGAAATTTACTTTTACTTGTTTAAAAACAATCCAGCTAAGCACCTACCAAAAAAGTACTTAACAGCATTTGTGTTGGAGACAAAGGTCTTACTGAACAATCATCAAAACAAAGGCTCCACCTCACACAGACCTTTCTGAAAATACTGCTGTATCTGCATTAAGTTTAGCATCTTTGTCTGGCTGTCATCAAAAAGTGAGAGCTGTACTTCCTCCTAGAAGTTGGAGTGAGGCCATTTTGAAAATATGACCCTTAAGTTCAAGAGCACTTGACAGTGTACATACTTCAGCTAATATCAAGAAAAGTTCTCCTCTTATGGGAAAGAAAGTTATACACATGCTTTCAAAGCCTAAAGGAATTTTTTATCCATCAGTGACAAAGTGTGTTAGAGGGCATATCAGAACTGCAGTGCTATATAATTCCTATGTGGGTCTTAGTTGTCACTCCAGAGCTGCCATGGCTATATCCAGTGTCTCATCTGGAATGTTGTGCTCCCCAGCAAACTGTACTTCAGAGAACAAACCCACTCTTTCACCATGCATCAACTCCATGCTTTGCACAGATTTTTCTTAAAAAGAATTACATTGGAATTATTTGAGTTGTGTTGGACTGTATGGAGTCATTATCAACTAAATCAAGCCTTAACAATACAAGGATTTTACAGGAAAGTACAACATTTGCACAGTTTGATATAACTCCTGTCCAAAGATTTCTTGCATAGCCATACAGCACAAAAAAGGAGAGGTGCAATTATAAATTTGCTTCCACTATCACTGCAATTAATACATTTTACTACTTTAATACAAGCCATGCTGTATTTGGTGCTTAACCCCCAGTTCCTGTATTCAGATGAGCATGGAGAACTATTTCAAAAGCTTCAGGTCTAAAAATTACAGATAAATACATAAATATGTGAATCCTACAGGTACTAGGAGTACAAGCAAATAAAGACTCAGATCTTAAACTCTATGTTATTTTGAAGCAAAACTCATTACTTTGGATGGCAAAAATCATGATTTTAGAATGAATGGTAAAGGACTTTAATATCAGTACAATCAACCACATACATTTCCCATGTTGCAAAGGCTGAGATGGAATTGGGTGCACAGTGGGAAACCTCAGTGCCATTTATGCCCCAGTTTGGTAAGGAGTATGAAGGATCCATCTGCACCAAGCAGACCTGAATGAGTAATTATCAATGCCCAAGCATTCAAGTACCTGTTCTCATTATCCTAGAGCTATTCCTTCATTTCCTCACTACTATTTGAAGTTAGATAACATTGGCTGTTGTGAAGATTTTTCCTACACGTGTGGCATCTCTCAGCATTCAGTCCTTGGCTATCTGATTTTGGAATGAGCAATCCACAGTTTTGTGCACAACTGATTTGAGAATCTCTGTCCAATTTTTAGTATAAACAATGCAAATTATCATCACAGGGATAACTCGTATCCATGTTTGAAAATGTAGATACAGAATTCAAAGCTGGATGGAGGTGGAGGCTAAACCACCTTTTCCACATCATAATATGTGGGTTTGGACCAGGCTTGAGCTGATTTTCCTAATTTGTATCACTGCAAGCATCACTCATAATAACTATATTAAAAATACTTACTGAGAAAATCAAAAGAAACAAATGAAATAGCAGAAGGATACTTTCACTGATACCATCTGTACTCTTGGTCATCTCTTATAGCTGACTTAAATCTTTATGAGTACATTTTTTAAAATAAGTATTCATACATGATTTGTGTCTCAAGTCACAAGACAGATTCATCACAATTTTTCTGGCAATTCACCTCTCTTGGATTGTAAATTGGGGGTAACAGCAGTTCAGATCCTATGAGCACTGGCTGAGCAATCATTATTAGTCATAAATTCAAAACAAGTTTAGAAACTTACACAACTTTTCTGGTAATGCTGTCACTGAGTTACAACCTTGTCGATAACAATGAATATTTAAAGTCAGAACACTTCTAGAGAGTCTCAAAAATGTTATTTGTCTGCAGCTGAGGCATTTCAACCTTCAAACTAAGAATAAAACCACAGACCTATTGAGGCTGATGGCAAAACTCCAGATGGGTGCAGAATTACAACCTGCCTACAAAAAAAGTGAAGCTGCTTCAGATTTAACTCTGAACTTGCAAATCTCATCCTGATATTTTTGATTAAAGTTACTGGAGATTTAAGAACCCCTACTATTGTGCGGCATGTAGATTGGAATCCATTTTCTGAACAGCAGTATGCAATACATTCAGTGACTGTAAAACAATATTCCAAAGGTTTTCCACAAAGATGGTCTCCAAGTCCAGTATGTTGTGTAATGGACATCAGATTTTTGGCCTTACTGAGCTCAACCTTGAAGACATTTACTATGTTGGTAGTTTTTGGAAGATTTGTTATGGCAGAATCATTTTGAATAAGATAATGTTTTCAGCATGTATATACTTTACATCCAAAATATCACAGATAGTTAGAAAAAACCATAATGCAGGCAGGGATTGTAGGACCATAAATCAAGGGAGCAACCAATAGTTTATTCAATGAATATGTGACCTATGAAGCTTTCCCTTCCACAGAAACCCAGAGCTTCTTTAATATCCAGACATGGTGTGTTTGTTCTTATTCCCTCTTCAGATATTAGCAGCCCCGTGATCTTTGGAGGTGGAATGGACTGACTTGTAGAGGGTTTAACTAGGACTGTAGGAACCTAAGAAAATATCAGCGTATTCCTGATGTGAAATCAACATACCAGAGAATAAATCTAAAATGAATCCATGTGTAAAATGCCTGATGATATGTATTTGTCTATATGAATCTGTTAGCCATCTGCTGCCATTAATCTGCTAGTAAGAATATACAGATATACAGTCTTGCATGCATTCCATAACAAATACAACAACACCTAGCTGAATGATGCTATAAAATGTTATCACAAGGTTAAGAAAGAGTGGGTTACCAGGCTGAAAATCCTGTCTTTTCCATTAGCAGTATGGACCTTTGTGTGCTCAAGAGATAACTTAAAACAACAAAACTGTACTTGAACTTGTATTTTGTTCACTAGCTTAACCATCTCCTAAAGTCACTGGTACTGAGAGCTCATCTGCTACAGTGTGAGAAAAATGCAGAGCCTTTTACACCATGTTTAGCAACAAATACACATGAGTAGTTAAATTTAAGGCCATGAATCTAATTGATCTTCACAAATACAGTCCATGGAATACAGTAACTTCTTTGGATAGATTAATCACTTAAGTATTTAGAAAAAATTAATTATTCCACATTGCTGCTACCATTTGGTGGTGAGCTGATGGGCTTTCTTGTTTGTTTTTAAGAAAAACAGACAGGTATCATTCACCTGGATTACCATTGGGTTTAGACTACTGCAGTTCCATCCATTTAATCAGTATTGGCACATTTCAGAGAAAGTAGGCTCCATGTATGCAAAAGAACACAGCCAAGGCTAGCCTGCAAGCAGTCCCATCTTGAGTCAAGTTTCTGCCACTCATCTTGGTCACAGATGTGTTTTCAGGAGCACACAGCTCAACAGTACTCAGTGGTAAACTATTCACTGGGTTATCCTATATTTACAGACTAGTATAGCAATTAATCTGCCTTTGGCAAAATAGTTCTGTCAAGCTTGAGATGCTGCGTATCTGGAAGGGCAGAGTTCATTTTGGAGCCCAGCTAAACATCATGCTGTGCTTGTTACCCTGCTATGAAGAATCAGAAAAACTCCTTTAACCAAAGTTAACTTCCATTTCTTCTCAGTAACAGCTACCTCTTTTTCACAACTTCTCATGTGAAAGTTTTCTTTGCGTTAGATTCATACCACATTTCCACCACATTCTTTTCAAATGGTCATTATTTTATTCTGTACCTGCCTCAAACAGGATGAAATTAATCAATTGCACCTAAGTGACATGACATAGACTTGTGACCTTGCCCAGCATCCAATTGTTTCTAATTGATTAGCTCCAGACATAAGCACTTTAATAGCCAAAACCAACAAAAGTGGAAGCTATGGTACAATAGTAGGGTAGAATGACTGTGTGTGGTCCATATAGCATGGCCCCAAGCAACCAATTAAAGAATTAATGGTTACTGGATACCAAAAATGTTATGTTAAAGAATATAAAATACCTTTAATGTGACTAAAATTGTGATAAAATACCTAAAACTTAGGAGCAGAAGGGCCTCCTACAAGATGGGGGTTAACTGCTAATGACTCAAATACGCCAAATAGATTAGAGTATTTCAAAGAACAAACAAGACCAAAAAATTTGACCTGGATTGAAATGTTCATAAAGCTGCTCACAACCGCCTATTGATTACTACAACGTGTTTGGGTTGTTTTTATTATAAAGTGACAAGTGAAACTATGCCAAGCCATTTCTGCAGAAGAGGAAACTTTGCCACTGGTTCCAGTTCTACAATAAGAAAAATATGAAAGAAAAAAATACAAGAAATGCTTAAAAAAAAAAAAAAAAAAGTCTCTTCATGATAAGAAGGCCCAAATAAAAAATAAAACCCTGACATTTTCCTTCTCTGAAACTCTGTTCTCATCCTAAATAAGACTAGTAAGTGAACTTCACATACAACTCTTGTTTTATAGGGCTGGTCACTACATCATCACTCAACTGCAACAAAAATACAAGCTGAGCAGGCAGAGCAAATAAATACTCAAATAAATTTTGTTCTTACGTGACAAAAATGCAAGCAAAAGGAAGATCCCACTGCTGCCCTACCTGCTTGGACATGAGCTGAATGCACAATGAGTAAGAAATTTAATAATTTTTTTCTTTTATAGCAAGGTTTTTATTCAAGTAACCAGTGTACTTTCATAACAACCATAATTCAGATACAGGAGGTGCTCATGAACAGGTAGCTTCAAAGTGGCTCACAGCAAAGAGTGTGCTCATCAGTGCTACTGAGGATAGGTTGGAGCTCTACTCCCACTTCCCTAAACCTCCAACTGTCTAGTACAGTCTCCTCAGTTCTTCATACTTTTGAATTTACTTCTGTCTGCTGTATTTTCCTTCAATTCAAAACATATTCACAATGTATGTTTAATGCCCAGTAAACCAGGGTCCACTTTGAAACCACATTTTCTCAGCATTGCAGTAGGACAAACAGTACACAACCCTGTTTTTACTTAAAATCCAGATTTTACTTTTTTGTCAAAAACTACTACAATACTTTTTAAAAAATTACATTTATTAAAAAAAATATTCTCCTGTTTATTTAGCAGTCCTTTTCTAAGGATTTCTGTATTTAGGTATAATTACAAATGAAGAATCCTTGATACATTTTTTTGCTGTGGGAACCATCATTGTAGAGAATGACATACTAAAACAACATCTCTGCTTCATGCCAGCACACCATATTTCTTGAAATACTCACTTCTTGGAACTGATTAGGCTCATGTGTCAGGCAATACATCAGTTGGCAGCTATGGTTTTCCTCCATGGTTCCTGTGTTCATTGAACACTTGAGTAAAAGACCTTTTCGGACCACTTTGCCCCTCCAACACTGACTTTGAATGCTTTAGATGTTTCTAGCCAGGTATTTAAATAATCGTTGTCACTTACAGTATCTTAACTATTATCAGGTGCTAAAACACCTGGGGACAAAGAGCAGCTGTACTGCCTAGAAAGATCCATGGGATCCCACCTCTGGAAAGATCTCCCTTTGGTTATTTGGTAAAGTCAGGTACAGCGTTACTAGAAACAGAGAGAGTATTAATTTCCCCCATGGATGTCTTTGAAATTCCGTTCAGTGAAAGGAAAGCCTTCTCATTGGAAACCTTTTACTTACAATGCAGTTTCTTCAGCAGCTTTCTGTTTAAAACACAATAATGCAAAGTTTGTTGCAAGATTATCTAATGAAGGACCTGGCATGACAGTAACTAGAAGTTTATCACCTACCTGTAGATGGGCATAGATAGCAATAGCAAGCCAAGTGATCTCCCAGGAGAGCCCTGTGGCTCTAGGGCTGGCCATCCTTGTGCCTTGAGGCTCTGCTGAGAGAAATTGTTTCAAGTTACAAACAAAATCAGGTGGGCTTTGCCAGAATTTCAACGACTAAAGCAAACTGGTCAAAGGCATGGAACCAGCCTTTGGAAGCAAGGCAACGCAAACACCGGAGCTTTGCGCTGGCCAGAGGAGCAGACGTGCAGTGCATGCCATGAGCACAGCCTGCAGGGTGAGGTAGTTCTAATTAGGGAACAGAAAGGGGGGGAAATTAAAGGATTTGGGGAAGGTGGCGATAGTGGGAAAGTTTTATCGTCTCCTGAATGTAGGTCAGTTTATCAAATTGGGAATCCATCCCATCTTGATCTCCAGAAGGTAAAATCCAAGGAGCATAGGATTTCTGGTGCACTGTTCTAGCATTTTCACCCTCTCAAAGCCAAGAGCCCAGCCCTGGGACTTCAGAAGTCATTTGCAGTAGTTTTGAATGCTCTGACTCTAACGGTGCAGAGACCAAAATACTAAACAAATTCATCAATTTAGTAATCATCACCATTTCAGTCCCCATATGAAAATGCCAGTCACTTTTACTAAAACTTTTAATTTTGAATTGCCAACAAGAAAAAATATCATTGTTAATTCCCAGTGTCAATGTAGCTTTTTTCCTGAGACTATTCATTACTACAGTTATCTCAAAATAGCACAGGTTCCATGCAACCCCAATACACATGCACACAAACAGCCCCCCCTCCTCTTCCCTTCTCCCAGCCACCACCCCACGATTTTGCAAAGCCCCACAGTGAATGCAAATCTCCTACAAAAAAGTACTCCTTTCTAAAAGGTCAGATATCCCAAAGGAAAACGATCTATACAAACAATTCTTGCACCTGTCAACTAAACATAATTAAGGTTCCTTACAGAAATAAGTGATTTATACTCTCCCTCCTCCAAAAATTAAAAAGCTCTCCTCCCTCCCAAAACCTTTACCGCTCCTGAATCCTTTTGTCATTTAAAAGTTTCAATTAACTATGTCAATAAGAGAAGGAAGACTTCCCTCCGCACTCTTCACCAGGCGTTGCCGAGAGCCCCAACTGGCCAAACACACCGGACTCCGGTACTTCACAGGTGTCGGTGCCCGGGCTGCCCAAGTATTCAACAACCCATCCGCTCCGCGCTGTGTTCCCAGACGACCCTCACGCAGCCCCATGGCCGCCTGCGCTTATTTTGCACCTATACGGCGGGTCCGCTGGAGCCGCCTGCGGGGCCCGGCCGCCGCCTCCTCCCTCCCGGGAATCCGCTTGGGGAATCGGGTCGGGGAGGCTGCTGCTGGCTCCTCTCCCCGAGCTCACCCACCTGGTGCGGTGCCCCGTCTCCCGGCTCGGCGGGGAGCGCTCAGCGGGACTGGGGCCGGTAGGGAGGCGGGGAGCGGGTCCGGTAGGGAGGCGGGGAGCGGGTCCGACTCTGCCGGCGCCTCCTTCCCGTTCGCAGGGCAGGGGCGAGCCTTGCCTGTCACGGCACCGGGGATACAGCATCCTGCATCACCAGCGGCAGCCCCTCC
>JAAWXA010000009.1:2513447-2586627 GCA_038090715.1 Florisuga fusca
ACTTGGTCCCCGGCGGCCGGGACCCCCGCAGCCCGGGACCAAGTGGTTCGTCTTCCCCCGAGGGGTAAAGGCTACCGTGAAGTCAGCTCCCAAATCTGATGCAAAGCAGCTTCCAAACCACAACCATCCTGTGTCTCATCTCCAAGTAACTCTCACAGTACAGCTGCAAATCTGCTCACGCACCGAGAAGGTCTTTAATCATGCTGCCCTCTACGATATTTTTAGGTTTCCTACTGTAAATCTGACAAGTATGTCTCATACGACAGACTTGCTCTCGTTTTCTCTCTGAGCTTTGGGCTGCTGAAGAGCAACACTAAAATCCTCTCTCTACCTTTGCTCCGTGGCTTCCTCTGGTGTCCCAAGCTTTCGTCGAGTCCTCTAAGGGCAACAAGCAGAAAAAGGCCTATTATCCCTGCCACTGAAGTTAAAAATATGCTCCAGCGAACTAAACATAACCGATGAAGAGTTTGTTCAAATATGTTGCGCTGGAAAGTTTTCCAATCTGTTTCGGTTTCTCAGCAGCACGGGGAAGCGCCTCCTCCATGGTTAGGAGCAGAGTGCCCTCTGCTGAAACCTGTGACGGTGCCGGCGGCCACGGGCTCTGCACAGCCCGGAGAGCAGCGGCACGAAGGGTCCCGGGGACTTCACGGACTGAGCCCCAACAGCTGCGCTGCCCGGGCTGCCCCCTCCACGCTGCTGTAAGATTCAGATTGCTCTCTGCAGAAGCACCCCGGCAGCTGAGGCGATCTGTTCTTTCCAGCCTACGTATTACCTGATCAGCTCAAAGTATAGTATATCAGCTTTCTGGGAAGCTTTGCTTTCTGTTTATTTCAGTAGCTACAGGTACTTAAACCGACCACATTGTCCTTTAAGTGTGACTTCAGTGATACCCCTGCAATTAATCTTCAAAATAGATATACCAGAGCAGTTAAGCAGATATTTCAGACCTTATCACAAGCAGGTTTAAAGCTAGAATTTATCCATCAAATCAATTGATGTAGAAAATCAGGTTTCCTATCCCAAAACTATGGCTGGTGAAACTACAAGAACAAAACCAAAAGATGGTGACAACTACACAGCAAAGCTGGTCCTTTGCACTTCTAGTTAGGAATGTACACAGTTTACATCAGCCCCATGTAGAGTATCACTTCTCCTAAAATTATTTACCCCTCAATAGTGAAGCAGTCTCCCAAGTCTCTGAAGCAAAAGCTCCAGATTGGGATATTAATTTGGTTGTCAAATGGGCATATTTCGACAAACTATCTCTAGCTGTGTTCCTAGAACTGGTATTAGTAACGGATTACATTGAAAGGTTTGGTCCTGACATTCTAGAAGCACCTTCCAAATTTAAATGCTAGTATGCATTCCTTTGGTTTTTCCCTTTTTCAGGGCTCTGTGTACTCATCTACTTTTCTTTTCCATCTTACTTGGATATCTCCTTTCAACACTGCTCCTGGTCAGTTGGCTGTGCACATCCCTAACCATAAAGGATAATCAAACATCATATACACAAGTCGCAGAAACATTTGCTTGTCTCCTGCAATAAATCAGAGTAGGAAAGCTGTGTGATAGGAAGGAGCCTAGGTTAGCTCATGTCAGATTCAGTAATTTAGCTGAGGCTGCTCTTTTGCACACTTCCTTCTTTGTCTGATCTCAGTCCCAGGTTATAGGTTCTATGTCTGAATTTATACAGCATGTAAGAAAAGAGAGAAGCTCTAGCAAACATTAGTCACCAGGGCATTTCAGAAAGCAGCATTAAAATAAATCATGCGAGTACCTGGTGGTACCTACACCTAGTAAAATAGCAATTTTCACTTGCTCAAGCTATTGAAATTGTAGTTTTCTTAATCCCATTCCACCTTACCACCTACAGTCTGCTTTTGCTTTTACTACATTGAAATAATCCAGTTTTGTGAGAAAGATGAGCACCCAGAAAAAAAACAATATTTGGAGTATAAAATAGCCTCAGTCTACTCATGACAACTCTACAGGGCTTAGAATATCTTTTAACAGGGCATTTTCCTGTGTGAAGCTCATTCCTATTGAAAACTGATTTAAACACTGATATAAATAAATCAGTTTATTTAAATTAAAATAATTATAAATCATTTAATTTGTTCACTTCAGCCTCACTCCACACTCCCACCCCTGCACTCTTTTCTCCCTAGACTTTTGATGAAGATGGAAGCTTTGGGAATTTTACTCCTGCTGAACCACACAGGCTGCATGAAACTCAAGCTGCCAAGCAGTATCTGTTTGAGAAAAAAACACTTCAAAATTCACAGCACCTGCAGCTCCATAGCAGATTCCTCCAAGAGTCACCCTAAAGTTAAAGGCCACAAGTTTACAGTTTTTGGATGCCTGTCACCACTGGAGAAGTTTGTCAGCAATTCTACAAGAACTAATTGAGGTTTAAAGGTTTAAAAGAAATCACCATTCTCTAAGGAAACATTTAACTGTCCTTCTGCTTTTTACTGCATGGACTAAGAAGTCTTCAAGTCTTGTTCTTTGCCTATTAACTATAGTTGCACAACCTCTAGTCCAGTGTCCTTTAGGTATTACCTTGTTAGCAGTTTTACCACACACTCCTAATTGCCACTCATGCCACATTAACTTGACAGCCTTAGGGTAAGATTTTTGAATAGGAAACCATAAGGATGCTCTTAACACTCCAAGCTTGTGCATAATTCCTGTATTTGTCTCTTGTTCTTAATAATGCTGTTTTATTACATACATGCTTTCCTTTTGCTGCTCTCTAAAGTATTCATCATTTAAATGACATTAAATATGACATCTACAAAGCCCTTACTCTTCATAAAATTGTGAGATATGGACATCTGCACTTACTATTTCATTGAACACATAATCATGACCTTGTCCATCTGTACAGCTGGCATGGTCTTTCATGAGGAAGCTGGTGGGAAAGGTGATGGTCTTATCATTTTTTTTATACCGACTTAAGACCATGTGTCTTCACTACCAAACACAACCATGAAATATTTTGTCATTGATTTACATTCAAATGTAATTACAGAAAATTTCAACTTACACTCAACAGTGCAGGCAGAAAAGGAAGAGAAAAAACATACCACAAGATAAAGCTAAGGGCAAAATTAAAAAAAAAAAATATCTCTGGGCTGGCAAACAAAGACCTCTGCTCTATCACATGAAAGCCACCAGATTTCCCTCCTTCAGTCAGCATTAATATAATATCTTGATGTCTAAAAGAGTAAAACCAGATTTCTCTTGGTCCTGAAATGCAGGTATACATAACTCTTTAGACTCCACTTATTTATAAATATTCTCTCAAAACAAGTTCAGCTAAGCAAATCTGATTATCATGAAGGCCATTCTTTTATCATAACAAAAGTCTGTAGTATTCAGGAAAAAAAATGTTTGGCTAAACCACAAATTTAAAATCCATTGAAACTGTGCAGAACAACATTTGGCTCATAAATCAAGATTACGTCTAACGAATACCAAAACTGGAAGTATCCTGCTGAGGCCCCATGCAGAAACAAAATTTCGGTTTGAGGCCTCAAAGTTATCAGTAATAGAGCTGCACCTGATTGACTAATGAAAGAAAAACGTTAAATTTCCTGTAACCAGAGTCATGAGAACCCTGACCCAGTGCAATCAGTTCTCTGGCCCTGCACTGAATTTGTTCAGGGTGCTTGTTTACCCTGGAATAACAAGCTCTCTGGGGTAGAGAGCAATCATGCACTGTCCCACTTCACAAACATATTATACCTTATTAAGAGTAAAGTTTTTATTAATACAAAGGTATCAAGTTCAGTGACAGCACTGGGTCTGATTTCTTGGTGTTATGGAACCCATTGCTTTCCATGTTACCTTTGTCATGGGTTTTGAAACAGCCTCATCAATACAGTAAGTAGAAAAAAAAAATCTTGTAGTTTTAAGGAAGGAAAACTACTCATGTGCAGATCTAAACATTACAGAAGAAAACTACTGTCTTCTCCATTTGTATGTAAACGAATCTAGCATTAACCAACTGAGTATATACAAATGGTCACTATTTCCAGTATTTGCATAAATATTTGGTCTTTCTTGTCTCAAATTTCTTTTTACTCTCAAGCAAAACCACCTCTGGCTCATTTACATATTTATGACCCTGTACCGTAGTGGCGGTTGCAGAGTTTCATGACTTTTCAGAACAAACACATCCTGACTGGGATGCCACATATGTCTGCTATAGTTAAGTGTTCACAACCTTAGATAAAATGTTAGAACAGATGTTTTGAGATTAATTTATAATGCAGTTATGTCATCATTTTGTGGGTTTGCAACCTGTCTTTTCAAAAGGATTTAGGTGCATATTGTGAGCCTAATTAGAAAATATGAACTTGTACAGATAGATATCAAATGCAGATAAGCAAAATGAAAAATTCATTGCAGAAGTAACATAGCCTCAGTTTATCTACACCTAACTGTGTCCTTCAGCAGATTATTTTCCTAGTTTTCAAGTTAAGGCAACCCCACTGTACTGTGGATGTGCCAAATTTCAATTCCTGAACTTGTCTACCATTTTTTTTTTCATGCAACAGTGACAACGATCCATTTTCCTCAGTCTGTGATTGCCCTTACTTCTGTTAAAAAGAAGATGTTATCGAGTGCTATGTGAAAGAGTCAACATTTGGTGAATAAAGAGGGTCTCTGGGGAAATCTATTATGTTGCAAGTCATGAACAACAGACAAAGGTCAGCAGGACAGTTACTGTCTTCCCTGTAGTGGGTCACTGGGAAAAAGCAAGAAAAGTGAAGTAGGTGACCTGCATTTCACAAGATGACTTGTACCTATCACTACATGACTGTCTAAAGATGTACACCAATATGGAAACAGGAGAACATAAAAGGGAGTAAAGAGGGATACATCAACCAGAGTGTCCTGGTTTGAGCCAGGATAAGGTGATTTTCTGGTTTGTACTTTTGCTTTCAGCTAAGTTTCTTGTAAGTAGTTGCACTTGCTGTCAAACCGTGACACAGAGGAAAGAGTAGGAGTGGGTTAACAGTTGAAAAAGATTAAAAAATTGAATTCCCAAAATAAAAGTGAGGTCACCAGGAAATAATTTCAAAAAAGCGATACCCTGCATTGCATCTTGTGCAGTAAGAGGAACAAAATTTCCATTTTGTCACATACAGTCTACCTGTCAATACAAATTCAGAAGAAGCTACAATAGGAAACTATTTCCCTATTTCCATTCACAGAAACCAGGACAGGCTAACACAGAATCTTATTAGTGTCACCTACAAAATATTCCTAACAGGCATGTTTTCTATAGTTCATGTTTTATCAGATAAAATCCATTGTTTACCTTTACATCTGTGTTGCCAGAAGTGATTTCATTTTTTTACTGATTACCAACTTATAGAAGGCTGTTGTTCCAATGCAGGCAAAATGTAAGCTAATGGGCTTCTCCTGNCATCATTTTGTGGGTTTGCAACCTGTCTTTTCAAAAGGATTTAGGTGCATATTGTGAGCCTAATTAGAAAATATGAACTTGTACAGATAGATATCAAATGCAGATAAGCAAAATGAAAAATTCATTGCAGAAGTAACATAGTCTCAGTTTATCTACACCTAACTGTGTCCTTCAGCAGATTATTTTCCTAGTTTTCAAGTTAAGGCAACCCCACTGTACTGTGGATGTGCCAAATTTCAATTCCTGAACTTGTCTACCATTTTTTTTTCATGCAACAGTGACAACGATCCATTTTCCTCAGTCTGTGATTGCCCTTACTTCTGTTAAAAAGAAGATGTTATCGAGTGCTATGTGAAAGAGTCAACATTTGGTGAATAAAGAGGGTCTCTGGGGAAATCTATTATGTTGCAAGTCATGAACAACAGACAAAGGTCAGCAGGACAGTTACTGTCTTCCCTGTAGTGGGTCACTGGGAAAAAGCAAGAAAAGTGAAGTAGGTGACCTGCATTTCACAAGATGACTTGTACCTATCACTACATGACTGTCTAAAGATGTACACCAATATGGAAACAGGAGAACATAAAAGGGAGTAAAGAGGGATACATCAACCAGAGGAAAGAGTAGGAGTGGGTTAACAGTTGAAAAAGATTAAAAAATTGAATTCCCAAAATAAAAGTGAGGTCACCAGGAAATAATTTCAAAAAAGCGATACCCTGCATTGCATCTTGTGCAGTAAGAGGAACAAAATTTCCATTTTGTCACATACAGTCTACCTGTCAATACAAATTCAGAAGAAGCTACAATAGGAAACTATTTCCCTATTTCCATTCACAGAAACCAGGACAGGCTAACACAGAATCTTATTAGTGTCACCTACAAAATATTCCTAACAGGCATGTTTTCTATAGTTCATGTTTTATCAGATAAAATCCATTGTTTACCTTTACATCTGTGTTGCCAGAAGTGATTTCATTTTTTTACTGATTACCAACTTATAGAAGGCTGTTGTTCCAATGCAGGCAAAATGTAAGCTAATGGGCTTCTCCTGCTTAATTTAATGAGGTAATTAGTGGTGTATGCTGAAGTACTAACCAGCAAGATCACTTGTGCAGTTCCATGTTCTTCAAAGGACTTAACCATCTATGTGGACTACATCTAATGACGTGGAAAGAGAATCTGCCTTTTAACCTTTCTAGTGGGCAAGCTCTAATTTTCTTATGGAGCCTCCATCCCTGCTCTGGTTCTGTGGCAACCACCACCAGATTAGTAGAACTCAATCTGCCCTCATTAGCTCTGGACATGTGCAAGTTGCTAACATCTGTTTGTAGATAGGCTGCTTAGCAAAGTATTTATTGATATATTTTAATGCATCCAAATAATGCCATTTTAAAAAGCATTACTATTCTGTGCATGCTATTATTTGTTATAAAGGCTGAAGGCTGTGCCTTGTTTTGTTTCCCATGGATATTTTAGGAGGAATTCCTCAAGAATTAGAGGGCAGGATGGCTATCAGAGAAAAACACTGAAACACTACAAAAGTTATTCTGCTGTCTACGCTGGCTCTGCATCTATACCTCTATTTGCCAATACAATACTCTGACATTAATCACGCCTGTTCTCTTACTGTGTGTAGCCTCATATAAATGTGTATTTAATACTTGAAAAGTAATATAAAATCAAGCATTCCATATTAGGCCACAAAAAAAGTCTAAAAATTAGTGCTATCAACAAACTTGTCCTTACCTAAGTGTTTAATAATTGGTCATCCAAGAAGTGGCAAGGTCCAGCTGCTTCTTAATGGATAGAGAGCTAAGTCAGCAACCCAGGCTGGCAGGGCAGCAGCCACACCAATCACACCAGCCAGGGCTGTGTCCCACTGCTCCTGGGCAAGACAGAGATGGCAGCCAGAGGACACAGACATAGCCCAGCTAAACTTAGAGTAACCAGGCAAATAAAAAGTCAAGCCAGAAAATTAGTCTATTATCCAACAAAGCTTATAGCTAGGCACAACAGTAACAAACATCAAAGAGAGACTGAAGGCCAGGCCAGAGCTTAAATGGGGTTCCTGCACCCATGGGTGTGAGCAGAAGCACCAGCTGAGGCTGATCAAAGTCCTGAAGGACTATCTGTTCACTCAGAGCCCTGACAACATTTTGGAACCAATAGTAACTGACTGATCACACCTGGTTAGCATCAATTAGCAGGTACCTGAGGAAGAGGACAGCAAAAAGTTCAGCTGACTTTTTCCTGGTTTTCACAGTATTATTGTTTCGCTGTATTTTTTTTCACTTAATTTCACTAGCTTAAGGTCAAGGCCTGATTAGAATACTTGAAAAAAGTCCACAAATACCTTAGAAGTTTCAGGGTTTTTTAATTCCAGCTTTGTGGAATCTGCAAATACAGCCCAAATCTCCCATATCTACACTTTCTAGCAAAAAGGACTCCATAACTCTTCTTCCTGAAATGTTCCTGATATCTCTGTACTTGAAATGGTAGGAAAAGATGGTACAGTCTGCAGGAATTCTGCAGGAATTCCTCAGCTACAGTTGTAGTCTAAGCAGTACAGACTATAATCTCAAAGAAAAAGTCAGAAAAAAATTCAGAAAGAAAAGAATCAGTGACAGATTGCCACTGCACTCTTAATTTGCCACTTTCTGTTCTTGCATGGGGAGAATTAGCAAAGAATAGAGAAGATAAGACTGGCTCAGACTATTTGACTATTTTTGAGCTATTTCTTTCAGCTGTTATTGTTTGTACTATTACTAAGTCTTGGCAGGCAACGAAAATATTCTTAGAATAGCAGATTTTGTGCTTTGTTCTAGATCTGCTCCAAACCCATGCAATTGTATTTGAACAGCTGGCCAGTAGCATGCAACCATCAAACATGACAGTGACATACAATCCCAGTGCTCTTGGTAGAGGACTGAAGTTTCAAAGATGAAGAAAACCCTCAGATATATGTATCTTGGTCTTACAGGTACATAATTCAGATTTAAATAACACTTTTTTATTTTTCTTGATTGAGCTTTCTATTGGCAACACAGAACAAACAAGTACACATTTTATCAAAATAAAAACCTGGAACTGCTCTGCAGACAAGAATTTCCTGCTGTTGTTGCTAGAGCTAGAACCAGAGTCACTCAGTCTGGCCACATGCCATTACCATGCTGCATGTAGTGTAAATGTTTTGAAATTGTCTTTTGTTTTTTATACAAATGTGTAAGGAGGTTTAGAAAAAAATAAACTTGAGTATACATCTTTCTATGTCCTCATCTACTTTGTAACTTTGTATTCAGGCACACCCGTAACCTAATTCCCCAGCTACAATCTTGGTCCCAGTGATGATCTTGGACTCCTGGTAAATACCTGCCTAACTATAAAATGGAGCTTGAATTTACCCCTACAAACCCAATAGATAAAACCTATTTTAACATTTAGATGCTCTAAGAGGATGTCAAGGCTGTTAATTTTGTGTAGGAAGGAACAATGACATAAGTTAAGCTTTTAGCTGAAGTTTCTTGCAACTGCTACAACAAACCCCCATAATTACATTGTATTAATGTTCAGAGATTTTTATGCTTATACTGAACAGGATCTGTACAACATCTGTACTCTAAAATGTAAGTAAAAAAGGTAAATAATTAGCTTCTAAAGAAAACTGATAACTGTCACAATACAGATCCCTACTAAAGAAGTAGTGCTGAAGCGTTTTAAAATTTATTTTAAAATTCACTAAAATTAGAAATTTTTCATGTTTTTATAAAAAATTATATATTTTTTTATAAAATGTAGTTAGTGTAAGGCTTTGCAAACTGCTTGCAGTGTTTGTCTTTGTGTAGATTCCCTTTTCATCTTTTTTCTTCGTTCTGCTCACTGACCATCAGTTTTCAATAGAAACACTGTAGCATGGAGATGGCTGACTGCCTAACCTAGAAGCTAAAACCGCCCACAAACAAACAGCAAAACAAAGAAGAGCAAGGGACTGCCTCGTTTTCATCATCTGAACAAATTGCAAAAAACTGAAACGGATCAGGCAGAGCACTGACAGGGCATCACGCTGCGGTGTAAGCATCCCTGCAGTTGTCATGCATCTTCCTAAATCCGGGATTATTTTTTATACCGCGACCCCTTGCACTGATTTGTCAAAACTCCGGGCTGCTCAAGGCTTTTCCCACAAGCTCCTTGCCCGCCCTCTCTGGGCAGCACCTAGACTGACGGGAAGCAGCAAAACATGTGCAAAAAATAAAAATAAAAAGGGAAAACGTGTATTTTCTACCCGGAGCCTCGGGGGCGGCGGTGAGGGAGCAGCCCTAGCCCTTTAAGCTGCCCATCCTCTCCAGCAGGCCGCGGCGGCAGCTGCCGGCTATTTATACGCGGGCGGAGGCTGCAGTGGGTGTCCTGCGCGGGGCGGTCCCGGCAGCGGTGGCGGGGCTGGGGCCTGGACCCGCACCGGAGGCTGCCATGGCCACGATTCTCACCTCCACGCCTGCGAGCGGGAGCCGCTCCGCGCAGGACACCCACTGCAGCCTCCGCCCGCGTATAAATAGCCGGCAGCTGCCGCCGCGGCCTGCTGGAGAGGATGGGCAGCTTAAAGGGCTAGGGCTGCTCAAGGCTTTTCCCACAAGCTCCTTGCCCGCCCTCTCTGGGCNGCAGGTAGAGCTGGGCAAGATCGGCGAAGAGCACCGGCAGCTGCACAGCAGGTCGGTGCCCTGCCCCTCCCGACCCACCCGCCCGGGCCTCCCTGCCGGGGGCTGCCCAGGGGACCTTGCGGGCTGTGCTGCTTGGCCCCAGCCACTCGTTGGGGAGGGAGGGGTCGGTGCTGCCGGGTGTCCGGGTCATGGCAGTGGGGACACCCCTCGGGCACGGCACGGCGTTGAGATACCTTGGGTTAGGAACAATCCTAACATCTGTTCTGAGGATGGGCTGTAGGGACACATCTGTCAGGGCCTCCTGCTGTAGTGCTGCTAGGCTGCTTCAGCACCTCGTGATGATGGGTATGGGGCTCCCCCAGAATTTGGGGTGTTGGGTGGTGTTACAAGGACAGTATTGTGTGAATGAATGTATAGCTAACTGGGTTGGGCACTGAACCTGTGTTTTAGAAATATCCAAGCTGCTATTCTGGAAAGCATCTAGAAAGTTATGGGGGCAAAGGAAGAAGACTCCACATCTTTAGGGGGCTTTTTAGCTCAGATGTAGCCTAGAGGGTAATGCACGGGGAAGGTAGTCCTGTACGTGGCACAGCTTACCTGCTCCAGGCTGGTACTGTGCACAAACTGTCTTAGTGGCTTTTTACATCCTGCTGGGATGAATTGCCTGCTGCTTCAGACTTGACTTCCTTGCAAGCTCAGTGTCCTGAGCCTGGAATCATCTTACAGACTAGTCTCACTAAGCCTGGAACAAAGAGGTGGACTAATGTAAGTGCAACCAAATTTCTCTTGAAGTGGGGAAGAAGATGCATAGTGAAGGGGAGGAGACAAGTGCTCAGTCCCAACAAGCTTCCTTTATGGATAGATGCAGAATGCTAGTATTGCTAAAGCCACAGTGTACTGCTGAATGTGTGTAGGCTTGGAATAATTTGGGTGTTCCCAGGCCTGAAGTAGCTGTTCTACTGGGGAATAAACCATGTTTTTACTCTTGTTTTCAGCTGCTTAGAAGTTCTTTGGGCTTGTCTCTTTCATGCTGGGTTTTGGCTCATGGTTCTGTTTCATAAATGTAACCAGCCACTTGAGTGGATAGTGAGGAGAGGGGTAATGCCAGTTCCAAAATGTTTCTGTTGCTCTTTGTGTTTGTATAAACTCTGGTGCTTTGTTTATAAAGCTTTACAGTTGGCAGGTAAGCAGTCCTCTGAACTGTTGTTTTTTGTTTGTTTTTGTTGGAGGTTTTTTCCTAATTTGAAGTCCTAACATTAATGAGTTTTGTATTTGAGCTGTCTAACTGTAAATGTCTTGGATGACTTGGAAGAAACTACTCTGAGAGTATCGTGTCCTTTATATATACACACTTTAAATAACCTGGAACTCTTATAGGATGGAATGCTACTAGATAATTTCCCAACAGCATTAACCAGTGGCTTTTATTAATCACTGGTAATGAGTCTTAAAGTTGCAGCAACAATGAAGTGTGTGTGTGTATTTTAGCTTTTTGCATACTATGTAAACAGTGGTAACTGTAAGCATGCCAAAGACGTTTTGGGAGGAGGAGCTGTGGATCAGCATATCAGTTGGCTGAGAACAGATCCTCGGGAAGGTCAAAGTAACTACAGAAGCACAGCAGGGAAACATACGACCAGCTTCTTTCTGCACCAGTGCATATAGAGGTGCATTTTCCGTCTGAACCTAACCCATGTGGTTTAGCCAGCTGAAGCTGTAAGAATTAATTCTGTGAGTGCTATTAATGTCTGTCTAGTCTTGGTCAGCTGCAGTCTATTTTAAAAATTCCTGAACTCTTTTGGTAAATGATTTAAATCCTTCAGGTCAAGGGTATTTGACAGCTTTGTTTAAAAGTAATGTGACTGGCAGTGCTTCAGAGTTACTGCTTTTGACTGATAGTAAGCCATGCTTAGTTCTGGAGTGGTTCATGTATTGAATGTTGTAGAGTACTGTAACTGTCACTGCTTGCTGCACAATAACATAAAGTGGCACTCTGAACCCCACACTTCATTTAAAAGGATAGTAAATGCTCTTGTCAAAGCCACAGTTGTTAAATTGCTGTTATTAAAACATAAATTACTCGCTTCAGCATTCTCTGAAAATAAAACTTGTCAAGAAGAATATAAAAACCTTGAACCTGGCTGTCAGAGGCCTGCATCAGAAATGTGGGCCATCAAGCAAAGAGTTAAAATTTTTAAAGGGTGTGCAAGAACAACATTCCATTAGTATCTGTGTTTTAATTGAAAAATTAAATTTATATTATTGTAGGATGAAATGGCCAATACTATAATTAAGTAGTATTATTAATATATCTGTTAATATCACAACTTGTACTCACAGTAAGTGGTAATGGAGATCCCAAAAGGAAGGTAGCCAATTATACCTAGAAAAGAAAAACCTGCGAATACTAAGAAAGCTACAACACATTATTTTGGTTTCATTGTTACAGAAGTAGAGTTACTTTTTTTTCTAGACTCTGAAAAAATAATAAGTAACCTTTACTGGCAAAATGTTTGGTTTTGCATCAGAATTGTGAAGTATGAGGACATAATCAACAAATGTCTCTGAACAGCAGGGCTAGAGAAAGCACTGACCAAGAACTTGATGCAGCCATATGCCCCAGGTTGTTTTTTTTTTTTTTTTTTTTTTTTTTTAGTTCCAGATGATGGAAATTCCAGAATATCCCCTCCAGGCAATGTGCTTTAGTGTTGAACTACTGTTAGTTTCCTTTCCCTCACATATAACCTAAATATTCCTCCCTGCAATTTAAGCCTACAACTTCCTGTCTTTTTCCACAACAGACATGGAAAACAGATTCCCTTTTCTATGCAGCAGCCTTTCATGTATGTAAAGACTGTTATGTCTCCTGTCACTTTTCTCTTCTCTAGACTAAACACTTTTTTCCAATCTTTCCTTGCAGTTCAAGCTTTCTAGAGCTGATCACTCCTGCAGAATGACTTTGGACTCTCTCCAACTGGTCTGCTCAGTTATCAACTGGAAAACTCATTGTATGAATTATCACAACGTAGACACTTGGCAGAAAAGATTTTACTAAAAATTATTATTTTCAATCTCAAATCTGAGTTTTGACCAGAAAGTCAGACACTGGGTAGTGGTCAGGCAACTGTATGGATGTTAGAAGTTCAAGCAGTCTGGGAAATTATCACTCCTTTTTCTGACAGAACTTGCTGTGGGCCCAGCACTTCTCTACTTTGGTGCCAAGTGAAAACAGCAACTAAAATAACAGTGCTGGTCATCCAGGTGGTACCTGAGTGCTCTGTTCCTGGCTGTTGGCATAAGGAAATGGCCCTTTTCTGAATGCAAAGCTTTGCTCATCCTGTGTCGTGTCCATCCTGTGAAGGAGGGTCCCTTCCTGAGGGAAGAGTCCCTTGCAAGGGTGCTGTGAGGGAGAGGTGGTTGCTGTGGAGGCTCAGGAGCTGCGGTGCTGTGGCAGGCAAAGCCCCAGGTGGGACAGTGGCCCTGACAGGGATGAGCTGGTGGCCTCTTGGGACAATTTTCCTTCTGTGCTGTGGGCAGAAAACATTCTTTCTCCCTCACAATTCCCCTGGGATAACACTCCCTGGCAGCCAGGGCTGTGTTCTGCCCCTGCCTGCAGAGGAGGGGGTGCTTTGCCCCATGTGTGACCCGCACCCCTCCAAGCCCCCTCAGGAGAGCCCCGAGCTGCCTGCCCCGGGCTGAGGCGGGTGACAGGGGCGGGCAAGGCCACAGCAGCGCTGGGGCTCAGTGGCCAGCAGGCATCTGGCCAGGACACTGGTGGCATTCCTGTCTGCTGAAAGGAGGTGTCTGTGTGAGCAGCTTGCTCAGAGTGGGCAGGTCACTGTGGACTGGTGAACTTTGGCTTTAAGTGTCAGCATTACCTCTCTGTGGAGACGGTGGCCTGTGCTGTCCTTTCACTCCCCAGCTAGCAATGCCGTGGAAAATATTTGGGTTCCGTGTTGGATTCACACAAACCAAGCTGGAAACTGGGTCAGAAATTTTTCTGGATAAATGATGCTTGTCTGAGGGGCTGGTCTGGTTTGTTTTACAGCACTTAAGCTTTCATAAAACCTCTCTTCTGTCTTGGTTCTGCCCCTGTGAAGGTAAACGTCTGAAAAACAAACCTTCTCCCTCACCAGCTACAATTTACAAGTATAAAACTTTCACTTGCAGGAATTCAAAAAAAGAAGCAGATTTAAGCCTGGCACAAGCTCGTTTGAAAGACCTTGATGCTCAGCTGAATGCAAAGGAAGCTGACTTGGCAATAGCTTTGAGTGAGAACCACACTTTGGAGAACGACCTTCGTGAAGTAAAGGATCAAGTAACCACGGTAAGGCGTGTTCCTGGAATTTCAGCTTTGCTTTTGTTCCTTAAGGTCTTTCTTGTTTTTCTCCAACTAGTTGTAAAAATTTTAAAGCGGGGAAAGACTGGGATTGATGGCAATGGCAGGCAGACAAAGATCACAGAAATCTTGCTATAAGCAAGTACTACTGATAGGTGGTCTGTTAGAATTACAGGCATCTACAGCAGGTAAAGTTTTATTTTGCTTCACATTCTAAGGAAAAAGTCAAATGAAATGTTGGATTGCTGTAGCCCCTCTAGCATTCTATAATGTACCAGCAAAGGGAGCATTTGTTGGGCCCTGCTTCACTATGCTTAAATCAAGGTAGAACAAAGTCCTGACTACTTTTTTTGGAGGCTCTTGAGCTACTAAAATGAAATTATCTTGACTTGCTACTCCATCAGTACATTGCACACTTTGTGATTATTGAAGAAGCTAATTTTAAATCCTTAGGACAATAACTTAAACCCCACAAATTTCATTAAAGTAGCACACTCAACACTGCAAGTATGTAAGAGATTGAAATACTCCAAATAAAGTGCAACTATGTTGACACTTACTAAGCATAGGACAAATTATATTGGGAGCTGGGGAGAAGTTTGGAATTCTTAATGTTTCTAAGGGGAAGAATTTGTATGGATAGTACAACTGATACACTAGAAGTCTCCTTTGAGGAGTCAAATTTAGCTGCTGTGGCTAATGTCTTCTCTATGTTTGCTTGTGGGGAATCTGGTCTACAATAACTAGAGTTTTTTCTGCTGATAGTATGTTGGATCCTGCTAAAATAAGAACTTAAGTGAAGTTGGTTACTCTGTTTAAGCAGTGTATTTTGATTGTTGTGGGAATGAAGTTGAATGACCTGCAGTAAGTTTTGAGACGGGGCTATAATAAGAATGAGACTGGATTGAAAACAGCTCTGAGGAGGAGGACTTGGGGGTGATGGTCGAGAAGCTCAAAAGGAGCCAGCACTGTGTGCTTGCAGCCCAGAAAGCCAACAGTATCCCAGGCTACATCTAAAGAAGCATGGCCAGGAGATCAAGGGAAGTGATTTTCTCCCTCAACTCATGTGACCCCACCTGAAGTACTATGTCCAGTTCAGGAGCCTGCAACAGGAGCCTAAAAGTGACAAGTCCAGAGGAGAGGCACAAAGATGTTCAGTGGGCTGGAGCACCTCTCCTATAAAGACAGGCTAAGAGTTGTTCAGCCTAGAAAAGAGGAGGCTCCAGGGAGATCCCAGAGAAGCCCTCCAGTACATGAAGGGGGCCTCCAAGAAAGCTGGAGAGGGACTTTTCAGAAGGACATGTAGTGATAGGATGAGGTGCAATGGCTTTAAATCAGAAGAGGGGAGATTTAGGTTAGATATTGGGAAGAAATTCTTTATTGTGACACTGGAACTGGTTGCCCAGGGAAGCTGTGGATGTCTCCTCCCTGGAAGTGTTCAAGGCCAGGTTTGATGGGGATCTGAGGAACCTGATCTAGTGGAAGGTGTCCCTGCCCATGCAGGGAGGGGTGGAACTAAATGATCTTTAAGGTCCTGTCCAACCTAAATCATTCTGTGTTTCTAAGTTAACTGTTTTGGTTTGGAAAAATAGCCTCAATTTTGATTACCCTGATGTTTGCCTTTTATAGCTGGAGCTGTCACTGGAAGATACCAAAAAGCATCTCCACAGTGAAATGTTGAGGAGAGTGGACCTAGAAAATCATGTGAAAACTTTGCAGGAAGAAATGACATTCCAGAAGCTCCTTCATGAAGATGTATGTTTTAGATTATTGACGAGGATTTTATTTTTTTTTTTTTTAGTTGTCCATAATCCTTGGATGCACTTAAAAGCAATGTTAAGATGTGCCTTATCCTTAAAAAGATAACTAGCTGAGTCAACTTATGACAGTCCACCAGCCAATAAAATCCACCCAAATAGGAAGACCAAGAAAGTACACAACCTCATGTTAACTGGCATAGTACCAATAGGTATCTGGAATATGAGAATTTTCTCAGGCTGCACTTCTGAAGGTAACTACAATCCTGATGTACTACCTTGTGTAACTGAAAGTGCATACATAACAGTTAATTCCAGATGTTAGCTAGAGACCTAAAATAATTTAAGAAGTAAAATCTTGGTTAATAAGTATCTTATGTTCCCTACTTGCTTAACACTTGCCAATGGTGTCTGGTAACCTCTGGGAGAAGTCAGTACATAAAACTAAAAAACATGGGAATGTAAACCAACTTCCTTCTGACTGGGAGGATTCTCAAAGTGTGTGGCTTAAGTGATAGAGAATTCCAGTTTATCTAACCAACTACTCTTACTTTTTGAATAAAACAGCAGGTGTTTGAATAAAATATTGTTGAATAAAATAAAGAATCTGAAGTGTATATGCCTGTGTTCCAAGTACAGAAAAGCAGAGAAATCAACGTGGTGCAAAGATTTAAATACAAACTACTGCATGTATTAGTTTAATCACAGTTTGCAGTGAGGAAGCAAAACAACCCAGCACATCTAGCAAGGTGGAAGTACCTGATTAATGGATGAATATTGAAGAGCTGAACAAAAATTACCATGCACTTAGTGATAAATCAGCTTTGATACTGAATGACTTGTTAAACTGGTACAGGAAGTCCAGTCTCAAATCAAACTGTATTGGCTTGCTTATTCTTGGAGAAACTTCTCCTTATAGGAACTCAAGGAGGCAAAAAGAGACCATGAGAGCAAGACAGCACAAATGCTATCTGACCGTCAGAAAGAATTTGAGAGCAAGTTCTTGGATGTGATGCAGGGGATGAGAAAACTACACGAAGAACAAGTTCAAGGATACAAAGAGGAGATGGAGCGAACATTCAATGCAAAAGTGAGTCTGTAAAATGCAAATAATAAAAGCTTAAGTTCTCTGTGCCGTTATGTGATTAAATTCACACAAGTGTAAATGGCTGTCTGATGGAGCCCTTGCTTTCAGTGCAAAGCTTCTTGGCATATGTTGTATGGAATTTCAAAGTGGTGTCAAATTTTGCAGAAGAACTTCTACAAACACTTGGTCCTCCCCCCCAGAATACTGGTTCAAGTATAGGTCCTGTCTTTGGGAAGTGATTAGAAACGGCTTATGTAACAAAGCTGGTGATAATACAGACTTCTGATGAATCTGACAGCTTGTCTGACAAAGTCAGGACTAAGATGTGCTATGTTTATAATAAGCAATTCCAGTAGTATTGAAGAAAATGTCACCTACTGGTTTTACTTTTAGTAAAATGCACAAAATAAGGTACTCTTAGAGTTCTGCAAGTGCATTTTTACATGGATGAGTGCAAATGCCCCTTCCCAATTGTTAGTACTGGATAAGGGAGAGAGGATGACTATGGAAGTAGCTTAACAGTTAGTCTTCCAGAACTGGTCTGTTACCTCTTTCCCAGCATTAGCCACATATGCAGAAAAAAGTAATTCCTTAAGATCCTTGTGGGGGGTTATGATCCACAGGGTTTCTGGGCTGGGTGCAGAGTGCAGTATTGGTATCTAAGCCTTCTTTGACACTTAGCACAGAATCACTTGATCTGCTACTTTTCTCAGTAAATGTGCTCGTCTATTCCTGGCTTGTCTGGCTTTCTGTATACTCCAACTTATATGCTAACTCAGTGAATTCCTTTGGATACTTCTGTCCAAGTTTCCACTGGAAATTCTCCGAGTGCCTCTTCTAGTAGAATGGCTCTACTTTATTCTTTCTTGGAATGTCTCGAAATTGAACTGTTCTAGAAATAGCTCAGTGCTGCTTACACTGATGCTGTTTAGAATTTTTTTGGAAGATCAACAGTTGGTTAAGCACGCCTCATATCCTGTAGCCTAGACCCATGCTTTGAAAAGCAGCTTCTAAAGATATTCTCCATTGTTATTCTGGAGAATCCAATTTCCTTCACATTTATACGAAGTCTTTATTCATTTGTAACTGAAACATCCTAATCCAGCAATTTTCACTACCTGATTACTGTTGATTTTTTTTTTCTGACATGAATGTCAAACTTCTGTAAACTTTCCTGAAAAGCAATGAAAAAATTTCTAACCTGGATTTTATTGGTATCTGCACACTTAAGTAAAAACTATTTCCAGATGTAACAGCTGGAAATCACTTGGTTTCCTTCGTTATTCTAAATATGTAATCATAAGCAACTTTTCACTAACAATGACTTATCCATAGATGGAGAATGCCCAACTAATTGCAGCAAGAAATAGTGACCTTGCCAAAGCTTCTCAGGAGGAGCTGATGGAATCAATGCTGAGAGTGGATGCGTTGACATCTCAACTGAATCGTTATCAAAGCCAGGTACTACCTTTATTTGTATATACTTAGAATCTTTTAATTTATATACCAAATTGAAAATGTTTGCCTCTCATCTCTAATATTCAGTTATGGTTCAATTGATTTCTCCTTCCCTCAAATTTTAGAATCTTGCTTTGGAGAACAGAATAAGGGAGCTGCAGGGGATGGTGGATTATGATCGTGATGTCCATCTGAGGCGCATGTCTGAAAAAGAGAGAGAACTGGCACGAGCCCAGCAGCAGGCCCAAGAGCAGCTGGAAGAATATGAGCATCTCCTAGATGTGAAACTGGCTCTAGATCTGGAAATAGATGCCTATAGAAAGATGCTGGAAGGAGAGGAACAGAGGTAGGCCATGACAAGATCTTTGTAGAAGGACCTGCATCATCCAAGATTCAAGCTAAGTTATGTGTTCTTAGGAATGTAGAGAAGACAACAAATAAATATCAAGTATGAGGTTAGTGCTATAATTTAGTAAGACTAAACTATATTGAAGTATTGTCTTCTGTAGATAATATTTATATTCCCCATCCACCATATAGTGATGAAGTAACTTGATAAAACCAACTGAAAGTTTAGAGTTCCACTAAACATCCCTTCCTAGAATCAAACTTTCTCGAAGCTTTGGGCTCCATCATAGTCAGTGCTCAAGTTTCATGAATGAAACTGTGAAATTGTATTAATTCCCAACTTTCCGGACACTGCCTGGGGAGAATAACATGAACGATGTATGTGAAGAAGGGTCAAAAGCTTTTAAACTACTTCCACTAAAGACTATGGCTGTAGAAACTTTAAGGAAAACTTACTGTAGTTGAGAATCTTTTCGTATCAACATAAGCTTGCTCTGAACTCTTGGGCTGGGGCTGTCTTCCAGAGTTAACAAGCTACTTTGCTACGCTTGCCAGGAAAAATAAAATCTTATATCCAAGGCTTCATGGAAAGCATGGATATAAGAAGATGTTAGGTTTGGCTACAGTGGGCAGGTAGGGGTGAGAAGAAATATGCACCTCAAACACTCTAAATGTTATCTGACTCCATTCTAGGCTAAACCTGTCACCCAGTCCACCTTCACACAGCACAGCAACTCGAGCAACAAGTCAAGGTCGACGGTTCCTGCAGGGGAAAAAAAGGAAGAGAGGGCATAGTGTTGGATTTAAGACTGTTCAGCATGCTTCATCTTCTGGAAAAGTATCTATTGAAGAAATTGATGAGGATGGAAAATTTGTTAGACTTAAAAACAACTCTGATGAGGTACTTCTATTTGTTTGAATCTGCATGGCCTTCATTGCAAAGTATGACTGCTTGGGAACAAAGTTGTAGGTTAGTGAGATGATAAGGAAGGATGAAAAGATGAGGGAAGAGTACTGCCAAATATAACACATAGTAGGGACTTCTCCACTCATCTGGCTGCTGTCAAGAAAAGACAGACTTTTTTTCTTTCTTTCATACTGCAGATGCTTTGTTTGTAGGGAAGTCTGGGAGATGCTTCTGGGGGAAGGTGCCCTGGGTTCCATGATGCAGAAATTTTAATACCTTCAGTTGTTTCTCACCAGACTCAGGCTAGCACTATCAAAAACACTACTTAACCTCAAACTAATTAAGGTGATTAGTAAATTGGATAATGCTGGTGTGTAAAAAATACTTAATACAGCTAAAAAGGTGGATGGAGCTGATGGTACTTTACCCAGGTAGAGGATTTATCTTATCAGGTAGATGATTCCTTGACTAGTTTAGTCTGGGAATCCAGAATTCTTAGTATTATTTGAGGCTGGTAGCCACTTCAGCCTAATATGCCTTAAACCTTCACAGGCTACTAGGATTGTGTTCTGTATGTGGCCCAAGTTGGTACATGGGCATGACCAACTTCATTTATCAGAATCTCCCTGGTAAAGAACATCACGATCCCCCTTCAGCAGAAAGCAGGTAGAGATGTACCTAAACTTATGGGCACTTGAGTCTGGAAAGAACCTTGTGTCTGTTATGGTATTGGTATTAATGCTGAGAGAAATGTCTTGTCTTGCAGGATCAGCCACTACATGGATGTGTGTTAAGAAGACATATTGGGAATGTGTCAGATGCAACATACAAATTTCCTGCACAGTTCACTCTTCAGGCAGGCCAAGTAGTCACAGTAGGTAGTGGTTCTGTAAAACTTACTCATAGAT
Organism: Florisuga fusca; assembly: GCA_038090715.1. Classification (NCBI taxonomy): domain Eukaryota; kingdom Metazoa; phylum Chordata; class Aves; order Apodiformes; family Trochilidae; genus Florisuga; species Florisuga fusca. The sequence continues at coordinate 2,534,341 of JAAWXA010000009.1, forward strand.
CTCTTCTTGTTATGTTGAATAACAACAGATTCATATGATAGGGAAAATTAAATTGGTACTGCAAGTGCCTAATGACTGAATTCCTTATTTTATGTGGAGAGGGAGATGGGGTAAATCCTTGTAACAACTTGATCTGAAAGGCTAATGATATATTTAAAGCTGGATTGAACCTGGACCATCCCAGATTGGGATGTGATGTTGTTATGAACAGAATAAGTGTCTTCTAGTTTATTCTTAAAGGTCTCCCCTTCTCCTGTGACTTGATACAAACTGTGCAAAGACTTTAGTCCATGGTTCAGCAATGTTGAACCCATTGTTTATGGTACTAAGCTAAATATTGGCCCTAAAATCATATTATAAGTACATTTAGACAGTGATTAAAGAGCCTAATTCTACACTCTGCTCTCCATACTCTGTACAAACTTGCTTGAGAAATCTGAGTGCTGCTAGCCTAGAGGCTATATCTAGATAGAGCTTACTCAACACAAATCATTGCCATGAGTACAGCTGTTACTAAAATGATAAGCATGTATAAGCAAAGCTACCTCTACATCACGTAGAAGCTGTTAATGGCCTTTTCTGCCCTGTTTTACAGTCTTCAGGTAAGAAAATAAATTTTTTTAAAAATTAAAAATGACCACCCTTCTTGTTAGTCCTGAAAAGAACTGATCTGTCAGGAATTACCATTTCTGTTACTAACTACAGAGAAGAATTTTTGGCAGCTCACTGTAAATCTGTTGCAGATCTGGGGTGCAGCTGCTGGTGTAAGCCCAGGTCCTAGTGATCTGGTCTGGAAGTCTCAGAAGTTTTGGGGAAGTGTGGATAACATCGATGTTACACTCATCTCAGGTGATGGTGAGGTAAGAGTAAATAGCTTCTGCCCTGATACTAAACTTGTTTGATGTGCTTAATTCATGAGGGTTCTTGGTGGAAATTCAATTGTGTTCTAGGAACTGGCAGAGAGGAAGATGAAGCATGTACCCAGAGGAGAAGAAAGTGGTGAGGAAGATGATGATTATGAAGAAATAACTGGAAGTGAAATAGAGCTTCCATCCCAGGTAGGCTGCCTGAATTTCAAATACATGCTATTGACAGGATCATTCAGTGGATGTTTCTTTTAATTACTGTATGAAAATATTCTCCAAGTACTATCCAAATTCTACAACTCTTAACATTTTTCTTGATGTCAGACCAAAAGAAGAAGAAAAAAGAAATGTTGTTTGGTTTCATGATAGTGGTTCCTGTGAGCACCTTTATGCAGGTGAGAGAGTAAGAATCATGCTTGTCATCTCATAGAAAACTTGCTTCATCATTAGTGCTGAGCACTTTCATCCTACGTAGGATATAGCTTGCATGGCTTTGCACCAATAGTATGATCAAATAGTACCATTAATCATTTCATCTCTTATATTTGCACTGAAGAAAATGAGTATTTCCATTCAGAAGTATTAAAGTGCTGAAGTCCCTTCTAAATCCATGTATGAGTCTGAGGCACTAATACCAAGGCTTTAGATTGGTCATAAGTGAGCAATTATGGACTGCACCTGACTTGTGAGTTGGTTTGTTTCTTGGTTTGAAATGGCACCAAGTTCCCTTCTCCATGCTGAGGCCTTAAGCCCAAGGGCATGCTAAAATTGGATCTCTCCAACACAGCATGTTGAGCTACCCCAGGTTTTGTGAAAACTGATCTTGCACAGTTCCAATGAGGACTTGGATCTCACTGCAACAGGTCCTAAAATCACCACCACTTCCTAAATATTTTCACAGTGGACCTGTCTGAGCACTTGCATACCTTAGTACTGCCTTTCTGATGAAAATGTATCTAAGAACAGGCACTTACTGTCTGCTGCTTGGTTCCTCTCTTGTCATCCTTTCAAACAGAAAATCTGAATACCTACTACTGTAATAACAGCTGACTTAAAGGGACGTTTATCAAGGTCTTCTGATTTACATGCACATTCTTTTAATATTTTCAGTTTCTCACTGAAGGAAGGTTAGACCCTGTAAAACAGACTTCGGAGAGGTTCAAGAGTACTCTTCTGGCCTTTTGGCTTTAAAGGCATAGCATACACCAAAATGGCTGAAGTAACACCAGTGAAAGCTCTAGGCTTAGAAAGACTTCATGATTAGAGCTTATCTTGATGTTTACAGTAGGGCCTCTCCATTTTTAAAGGCACTTTATTTGAATTGACTCATAGTATGGTCTTTTTGGCAATCAGTGACAGAAAGCAAAAGTAACTTTTCCTTACACCTCTGATCTATTCTATCAGCAACTTCACAATACAGTTGTGTGCTGAAGATGGTATGAATGGGGTCTAATACTCCCACTACAATGTTAATGTCATTCCTGTTTACTGAATTCATATCAGACTTGTCATTAGTATCTACAAGTTTCTGCTGCATTGATAGTATTGAAATAATGGCAGCTTATTAAAAAAACTGCTATCTTGCATGCAGTAAAATGATGCAAAGAAAGCATGCTGGGCTTTACAGGCAGCTTTCCATGGTTTTTGCTTCTGCTTTTACCATTCTAACTAGGGCAGCATGAATCTGCATGTCAGTTAAATTTTGATGCTTCAGAAATGAGGTAGTGACAGGTAGCTTGGAAGCCTTTTATTAAGTCAGGTATAGGCCCATGTATTGCATGGACTCAAATTCTTAAAAGCTTGTTTTCTTTTTCCCCACCCCTAAACCACCCATATAGTTGAGGTACTGACTCCTGAAAAGGTGCTTTATTGATAAGTAATTAAATCTACAGAGCACTAAAAACTCTAAACACCTACATGAGGATTAAATAGGTAACCAGCAATAAATTGTACACACATGCTATTTACCCCTGTCTCTTGATGTCTTATTTCTGCAGCGAAATGAAGAGAGAAGCTGTTGTGTCATGTAATGTGAACAGAGATGATCATCTGAAAACACATCTCAGTTCCAGGTGACAGACTAAATTGTTTTGGCATCTTCTGCAATATATGAAGCTCACATCTCCCATCTGACCTCTTTGTATGAAACATTGTCCACAACATATTTCCTACCTTCTGATAGTGGGCCCTGTTCTTGGATTCTCTGATATAAAGAGCAGTAGAACACAAACTCCATGTGAAGTCATTTTTACTTTGGCACAAGGATTTGGTTTCCACGACCTGCTGAAACAGGAGTGTGCAGAGTTTACAAAACTTTTTAGAAAAAAAAATTCCCTACAAGGATTCTAAATACTTGAGAATGAGCCTGCCTCAGCTTTCTTAGTATTCTGAAATGGTGTTTCCCCAAAGGTAATTGCTATGTAAAGCCTGAATGAGGAAACTACATGGGCCAGATCACACCCTACCTTGCACCTTGAGCAAGTCTGAACCTGGCTGAAGTAAAATGATCCTGAGGAGTGCTGAGTGTCTGAAGTGTCCTGATCAGATCCTGATGCTGAAATACATGAAACTGGTCTAGATCACTTTAGAGAACTTCCTGAAGTGCAACATTTTAAGATTAAAAGTGAGTTGTAAAAATGTTCTCATCTGCTAAATGTACTGTTTCTGTATTCTACCAGCTGGAAATAGACCAGTTTCAGTACTGGATCTTCCTAGATATACTGTATCACAGCATAGCTGTCTCAGATGACTTTGGACAGATGTATCCTGTAAATGTGAAAAAGCATCTCATTCCAGCAGAAAAGGTACTGTATCTAGCCATTAGCACTCTATTTGAATGATCCCAACAAGCTGGTTTTCTACAGGACTGGGGAAAAAATGCTGAAACAAAAATCACAGCTAGAAAACACTAACTGTATGTATTACAAGGTGCATCAAAAATATCTGCTCTTGGAATCCTTATGTACTAAATCTCTGTGCAGTCTGCAGTACTGCTTGGTGTATGTCTAATGGGGCAGTCAAGGGAATACTGTCTATTGGCCAGTATGTAATTTACTGTCACTTTGTGTTACTCTGTAGTCCATGTAAAGCCTGATTTATAATCCTCAGAAACCAGGCAGTCGGGCTCTGGGGCCACTGCATTCAATTATTCTCAGTCTCTTCTTACTTAAATGCTCACCTACTGGCTCTGTGGTAAAGAATGGGCTTTGGTGACCCACAAAGTACACTTCTTGGGAGCATGAGGGGAACAGCTGTAGGGAGACAAGCAGCTGAGATTCCAGATTGCTCTACATGCTGGAATATGTTTTTTGTCTGCCTCTTGCCAAAGTATTCAGTTCTGATTTTAAGACCTCTTCTGTGTTAGGATGCAGTTGTTAATTTAAGCTAGTATAAGAAAAGCCTTATCTAAGTTATTTAAAAATTCTGTTTTTGATATATCAAGACTAGATGCTGGTTTAATACTTGCATTTTAGCAGATCTGAATTCTTGTACCTTAGCCCTCATAGAAAGAGATGCTGCTATCACCTGGCTCTAGGTATCTTGATAAAGTTTAAGTAATAAATATATTTTTCATGTATATAAGAGCAGTCTTGGAGTTTAATATTTGCAGGTTAAAGTTGTTTGTTCACTGATCTTACTTGAGTGACTCAAAAGCCTCTGAAGCAATAAAACTGCTGGCTTTAGGGAAGATTCCTGCAGACTGAAGAAACCTTCACAAATACACTGTGCTGCCCTGTTTATCACTCACTCTGTCAAATAAAGTTGAACTGCTATGAACTTGATTTAAGAAGAATTTTTAGTATTTCAAACAAGAGAAGGGTGGTATTAAGCAGCCATTCTTTCAGAGTTGAGCTACTGTGCAGGTCTTGATGGGTAAAGAGCAGTAGTACAGGCTCTTTTTTAGTAAAACAATTATAAAAAGGCTCTAGGAACTAAGAACCTACTTCTATTTACCCAGCTCCACCACCCACTATACAGTTTATGAAGCTCAACCTTGGCATACAGCCTAAAAAGGGCACATATTAAGGAACCAAATCTGCTGTTTCATGTCTCCTATTGTGCAAAGGGTCTGCCTAGTAGTAAACCTCAAAGATACAGTCATGGTGTATACTTTATCCTGATGGATAACAGTGAGCTGCTTCCAGATTTCTATGTTTGCATAGGTATCTACCTATTGCAGCTGAACTGGAGCTCTATTCTCAATGGCAAGCTGCTGACTATGAAGTGAATTGAGAATTCAACCTTTGTGTGCACACGTGTGCAGATGTTCTTTCCTCTAGGGAATTCTACAAGGTAGAAGAGACTTCAATACCTCTCATCTTTCCTGCCATGGAAAGTGTGGTACCTCTCTAAAAGGGGGAAAAAGCAAAAGCAGCTGTGAATCCCAGATACTTAAACCTTTGAAAGTCACCCCATAGATTCTGGATTCAGACTGTAACAGCTACTTGCATTTGAAGACATTCCATATTGCTGCTTTAGTAATTACTACGTACTTGCCCATCAATTTGGAAAAGGACTGATGAATTTTCTTCATGTGAAGAAGTCCAAATCCTGAGCTGTGCTCTAGGTAGCAGACTGTAGCCAAAGCTCTGCAGAATAACCCTCCTTCTCCTGTGTGTTGTGCAAGCCAAGGCCAGACGTGTCAGAAAGCCATGATTGTGATAGTCATTTAGGGGCTATTTACACTCCTTAAACAGAATGATATTTTCCCTGTGATACATGTGAAATTCTTTCCTCTCTAGGGAATGTTGTTTCTACTGGACTACAGAACCAAGCAGAGCTTGAAACTCAGACTGGATTCAGGCCAGGTTGTCCATAAAGAGTTCAGCTCCCTTTTCACTACTTTTAGTTGTACAGAGAGCAACTGGCCAAAGCTTACATGTTCCTCTGGGACTGCTGACCTTTTTGGGCATTGCTAATCTCCATTTACTAAGAAAACAAAAGGATAACAAAACCAAATTCACTCTTTTCATTTTGATTGTATTTAAGGTACCTGAGTCTCTCCTTCATTTTAAGGCTGGTTGTGGTTTGGGGGTTTTTTTGGCATGTTTTTAGTTATGTCTTTCCCTTTCCACCTAATCTTCCCTCTCCTACTTCTCCACCCCCTTTAAATAAGTAAAAAAAGTAGAAGCATATTGAGTTTTCATATTTTCAGTAGCCACCAGTGGTACTCACCTATTTATCTCCATGGTGTTCTATCCAAACCCTGTGGAGCTAGGATCTGTTTGTAACTTAATTCAAAGGAATTTCTCTTATTCTCTAGAAGAAAATTTTTAAAAGACATGATAAATGATACAGTCAGTATGGAGAGAACAAAATTATTAAAATTCTAGTGGTTGATGTCTCATAGAACTATACTTTGGCCATCATGCATCTTTAATATAGCATTGTTTTCTTCACTGAAAGCTAATATATTCAGCAAAAGTGACCTCCAGCTCAAAAACAAATGCCAGAACTACAAGATAGGAATAGGATCAACAACCACTGTTCTCATCCCACAGAAATATTTATTCAGTTTGGTCAGTAAAGTATAGGAATTTTCAATGCTGAGAACTTGTACTTAGTACAACATCATCATCATATTGACAACAACCACTTTGCCTTTTGTCAACATACAATGTGAAATATGGATTAACTTGTTCACAATAAATTACAGTGTGGTAGATGAAAAGAGCTCAATGACATCAGTAACTTAGGAACTGGTTACAATTAAGCTTCACTTACTACTGGAAAACCGTTTTTTAAAATATTGTAAAATCATTGCAGCCAAAGATAAAAAAAATCCACTTATGATAATAGCAAGAAAATGCATTTTTGGAGCAACAGTGAGCTACCAGTAAACACTTCATACAGTGATCTTCAAGGCACAAAGCAAAAAAACTGAGTATGGGTTTTTTTGCAGGTTGATGGAGTCAGGGAAGGAAAAATTTTTTTGAATATAAAATAAATACATTTTAAAAAGACGCATACAAAAGTCAGTAAGTCAGTCAAATAGCAAGGCTTTCACAGAATGCCACACTGACAAAACATTTGTGAATCCATTTCAGTCATGAAATCATGTTCACAGCTTGAATGACAATCACTGAGGCAAGGGAACCATCACTTCAACATAATTAATGGGGAAGAAGCCAGACTCTCCATTTAACATCCCCTCATACCAATTCTCATCAATCTGGTTGGTCAGAGTTATGATGTCCCCTTCCTTAAACCCAAGCTCCCCTTCATTTTCTGGCTCAAAGTCATAGAGAGCTTGGCAGCAAGGCTGATCCATGTGCATTGAAGAACCTGTCCCAGGGACAGAAAAAAAATCCTGTATTAGTAGAGCTTCACAGCATCTCAGCAGCCACTAAGCATAAAACAAGCCAAAAAGTGTATGAATAGCTCTCTCCCCCTCCCAAAGGTTTTTCCATTGCTTTTACCCTTATAAAGAAAATAATACTAGTGATACTTAGTGTAAAGCATAAAGTTTCTCTCTTCAGTTTGGATGCTACTCCATTTTCATTCCCACTTGCCTCCCCTTTGAAAGGGTGTTTCTCTCAGATAATTTAAGTAAATCACAGTAGTCAAAAATCAGCGTGGTCTCTTTGGAATGGTGTCTAGAGGAACTGGACAGGCAGGAGTTGAGGGTAGACAAGTCAGCAGCAGGAGAAGTGACCAGTGACCATTTAACCAAGGTGCACTGCAGCACACAGCTACTCTGGGAATAACCCCAAGGGCTCCAGGCCAGTCCTGCAAACCCCACCCAGCCTGGAGGCAGCCACCTGGGCCTTCATCCTGCATCTGCCTTGGCAGGAGCAAAACTTCCAGCTGCTCCTGCATTAAAGCTTCCAGCCTCACCTCACTTGAGCAGTGACAGTCACTCCTGGGTCACTGCTCCTCAAGTTTGTGCTCAGATCCTTCGTCTGAGCTAAGTAACTGTTATGCTAGGAACAAAGGTTTCCAACAAACTATCTGGCTGCTTTTGTGACATATGTTTGCCTGATTATAAAGCACTTCATTCCAAATTACTCTCAAAATATTAATGGTACCATATGTAAATATAGCATTAAGTGTATTGTTTTCCTGTAAATATATGTGAAGTACCAAACAGAATCACCATTAGCAAAATTTAACTTTGTACGTGCAGTCACCCCTTTTAAAAGATATTCTCAGAAAGGGGTGTTAATTGGCTTGGATTTGTGGTATGGATACATATGTAATATACTCATACTTATGAACAATAACTTGTTCTAATAAAATGTAATCTAATGTTCCAATTGCAAAGCTTAGCTCTGTGGCCAAGGACTAGCCAGAGGTTCAAATGAAGTTCAGCTATAACAGAGTTCTAAAAATATATACAGCATATCCAAGTAAAAGTCTGATAATGGGAAATATATTCATAAAGAAGAATAGGAGAAGAAGAAGAAATATATTCATAAAGAAGCATACTGCTGCCATGTAAGCAGCAGTGACACACATTATAGCATGACAAAGGACTCTAGAACACTCTAGTATTTACATTAAAGCAGTTAAACCTCTTAAATACTAAGTTACTCGGGTTGTTTTATTCCCATCATTGCAACAATTCTCCAGCAGCCCTGACTGCTGGCTATCACACATGCTAACCCTAACCATGCCATCCCTTCGAAGAATAACTGTCTGTGTAAACCTGCACACAATTAGTAATGCAATACAGATACAATAGCTGAAATGCCAAAACACTGGGGGGGGGGAAGAAAAAAAAGAATAAATTTAATCTGCTAATCATGGTGATCAGTAAATGACAAGTGAAAACATCTTTTTAATTGTCATTAAGACAATCTGGGTTAATATTTGGTGTTAAAACTGGGAAGTAGGAATTACTTTCCCATTTCGTGGGTAAGTTTTATCCTTTATAAGAGAGCTTTTGTTTTTAACAATGGAGAAGAGGTGGCAACACAGAGATCCTTGCTTCCCAATAAAAATGGACTGATAGTGTTCCAAAACAATTCTTTTCAGCCTTTGCCCAGGGAGAACTGGTACCAGCTCCCTGGAATTGTCAACAGCAGACTGCAGCACTCCAGATAATTGACCGAGTTCCCTGCTTTCAGCAGCTGCTCCGAGGGGGCTCATTTATTATTGCAATCCAGTTCTTTTTTGACAGTAAGGTACCTGATATAAGATGGATCACATTTGGTTCATTTTAAGCTCCAAAGAAGTGAAAAGAATTCTCTGTCAGCCTGGAAAAACTTTTAAATAATGGTCACAGCCAGTACAACCGGTTTCACTGCAAGCTGTGGGATCAGTCAAAGTCTTCATTAGAGCCAGGCAGCTGCTGCTACTGTATAATCCGATGAGACAAAGCTTCCCTGACAAAGGTAACAAGGGAAGCACTGCCTGACAGTCTGCAACACCCACTGTTTAACATCAGAGAACTGGCAACCTTTCCAGTGTTTTCTGGTCTAGTAAATACTTTTTTTTTTTTTTTTTTTTTTTTTTTTTTTTTTTTTTTTTTTTTTTTTTTTTTTTTTTTTTTTTTTTGCCTCCTCAGTTTCTTTTTCAGTTGTGGAGCTAACCTCCCAAATAAAGTTACTGCTTATACCTGCATCTGCTCTGTCTCTACACAATGTTCACAGTAGCAGAATTCCACTTTAATAATTACAAACTGGAAACTTGCTAAAATAATTAATCCAAGTCTCCCTCATAGCTGAAGTGAGTAAACATTTAGATGCTTAATATTAAATTCCAGCATGTGGCAACCAGGCCTGTTTATTTCATACCACAGTCTAACCCCAGAAACAAAAAGAAAGAAAGGCACAATATAACACAGCATTTAAAGAGAGGCCTAAAATGAGCCAGATGAGGCTTAGTTGGTTTTAATCACATCACTAAGGAGACCAGGCAAAATATTTTTATTAATAAGATAAAGCTATTTCTATTACTAGTGTAACCCTACTAATCATCATATACACCTCTTATCATTCACACAGCTTTAAAGGACTTTGATTAACAGCTGGTTTCTTTTTTTCTTCTTGTGGAATCAAAGCCAATCAAAGGAAGGGATCCTGCTGCCACACCAACAGGTACCTAAGCACTTTAGTCCATAAATGCACACATTTGGGTGCACATTTTAGGGGATAGTAAAATATATTAATAAAATCAGAAAGGGTGGGAGTAATCTCTCTGAATTTTACATAGCTATTAGTTAAGATTCTGTACACGTCATTTATGGTCTCAGACAATTTAGCATCTGGAGATACTCCAGACCATGACCTAACACACCTCTCAGGCATCTGTCCTCACAAGAAATGAACTGTTTTCTGCAAGTGCCTCTCTCTCCTCCCACCCTCAGTGGCAATATAGAGAACCTAATAGACCAAGCAGAATACCACACCTAAACTTTAAACTGAGTGAGAGCCTGTTGTGAGGAATCCTGCTTCACAATTCCATTTCGAAATCTGGGAAAGAAACTGGAATGAGATGCATGGCTGCTATGCATCATCCCTTGTTCTCATGGTACAAGCAATACCTCCATCAACAATCTGGCAAAACATCTATTGGCATGCTAATTCTGTGGCCACAGACTTACCTGATGATTTTATGGAAGAACTGTAGGCAATCCCATTGTGCTGCTGATTATCACCAATATCCAGAGTTGTAGTTATTACAGGCTTTGGCTTAAATTCACGTTTAGGCCGACTAGATGCTACATTTATTCTAGAATACAGAGAAGAGTGACAAGAGATTTACTTGAAGGAAGGATTCATGGATTTTCCACTCAGGTATAGTGCTTCAGTGTTTAAAAGATGGGGAAAACTTCTGCTGGTTTTTTGTGCTGTTTGGTTTTTTTTTTTTCCAAGCTTTTTTTTTTTTTCCTTTAGTGGGGAAGGGGGCTATATTTACTAAAAGCTGCTCAATTCTCATGCAGTATTTCAGCAAGTCTCTATTTTATTTAATGCTTTGGTCCTGCTGACAGAGGCATAAAGCTTAACAGCCTGAGTTTAAGAAGTGCTGAGCATCCACAGCTGCCACCGAGTTCAGCAGAAGTTCCAGGAATAAGTTATCTGGAAAGCTCAACTGCAAATGACATAGGCAGAAACCCAGCCAGGACAGAGGCCCAGGGACCACATCTCACACATGGCCTTTTTATTAAAGAAAAAGGGAAACAACCAGTTGGTCAGCACAGCTGTCTCAATATCCCTTCCTGTGTGTGCATGTGGCTCAGCTGAGATCTCCTTGTCTCACTGGCCCTTCCAGCTGGGATGGTGCAGGGTGTCTGCAGACAGAGCTCCCCCTGTGCTGATACTCACGGCCAGCACATCCACCCTGATCTCAGGAAAGCCCAAAACAGTTACTTCAGCCCCATGACTGTAATGTTAGCCCATGCTCTGGTCACACTCAAAGTCATTTAAAAGTCTCCTGTTCTCTCCTGGTTCTCTGAGTGACTTATAACAAATTAATGACAGCAGCATTTTTTCCTTTTGAGGATAACACCAAGGATCTGGGCCTTTCATAAGTGCATTCCACCACAGCTGTGCTCCTAGCCAGCTGGCTATGTCCTTACAGTCTCATGCAGAATTTTGTTATATGCCTTAAGCTCATTGAAATCAGTTCAGCTTGTCAAAAAAGCCTCCAAAACACAGCTCTGAGTATGCAAGTTTAAATAAATTGGTAAACAAATGGAGCCTGTCCTGATCAACCTGCTCAGATCTTAGTGAGAGATTCTGCACACACTCAAAGCTTCTGGGCAGATCCTGCATTACAAAGGCTCAAGGCACAGTGAGGAGTTGCCAGGTGGAAACAGTTCAAAGCAGTGAAGTCCAGTGAGGCACAGAGCACAGCAAATGGGCACCTGTGGGATGGTACTACACAGACCTGTTGCTTCAGTGACTGTTCACATTCATGAACCTCAGCTGCAAAAAGAGGTCCAAAAATTTCTGATGGGTTGAGTCTTACCTGTTTTGCAGCTTGCTCTGCAGATCCTCCAAAATTTCTGTGGATTGTTTATGGTAATCTAATGCTGCTTCTACAAACACAGCCAACTGGCTAACTTGCTCTACCTGAAATATAGATATTAAAATAGTTGTAAGGAGCCTGCAGTGCATTCAGCTGAAGGATAAATCATTCAAAACACACCTGGTATTTCAAAAGACCATGATATCTTGTGGAAGCTCTGGAAAAAAAGAGCATATGTCATTGTATCAAAGAAATTGCTGGTTGGAAACTGAATAAAACTGAGGTGTAACTTCTAGCTCACTAACTCAGGGTTGAGTCTTTGAGTCATTTCCTTTCAGAGTGTGCAAATCCCTTCTGCTTTCAACTTCCAAGCCAGCTGTCTGTCAGCACCCAAGCCTGAACCAGTTAAAAGGGCATGACCCTTTAGCAGGTGAAAAGGGGGCTTTTCAGATCAGCAAGGCTGGAAGAAATTACCAGTCTTATGACTCAGACCCATTAGTGTTTATTAGCAATGTTTACAAACTGCAGTTCTGAAATTTTCTGGATTTACCTCACTAGATGGCAGCATTTATAAACCAATAAATGAGACATGATTTATCTACTTGGATTTTAAACATATCAGCCAGTCACTCAAAAATATGAATGCTGAGGAAAGAAACAGAATGTGAAGGAGAGAGAAAAAAATCAAAATATTTTTATTAATGAAGCAACAAATAATCTCATTCCCCTAACACAAACTGAAAAGCTCAAGCTGTAGTAGGAATGAAGCAGTAAAAGGTATTTATTTGTCCCTTTCCTTTAAGCCAGCATTAAGAGGACAGACCCCCAAAAGTCTGAAGTGTTTCCATTCCATCATGATGTCTTCAGACACTGGGTCACAAGAAGATATCCGAGTAAACTTTCTGCAAATGTTTTACAGACCCATAGCAATTTTGTGCTATACTTCTTCTGCTTTTACTCGGCTAAAAAGACTATCAGAAATTCTGCTGGGACTCCAAGAGAGCCAAAGATTGTCACATAGCATACAGAAACAAAATGCACAGAACCAAATCAACAGCTGGTACAATTCCATCACAGTCAAAAAAGAGTAATGTAAAACAGCTGAGGGCAATGCCCAAGTATCTGGGGTTTGGACAGAGTGGTCAGAGAAAATCGATATGCAAGGAGTGTCCAAACAAGATGATAGGAGCCAGGAGGGATATGGAATGGAGAATTAGGAGAAGACAGAGAGAGAGACTGGGAAAGAGCCAAGAGGAACTTGAGGGACCAAAAGCCACTTAGCAAGAAGAATCTGGGACGGACTAAGCGGGAAAGGCAGGAAGATGGATCTGTAAGAAGTGCAAGCAATAGTATCAATGTGGGAGGTCTGGAAATAGCTGTGCAAAAAAACTGAGAAAGAGATGTGGATCAGGACTGAGTCTGGGAAAAGGACCTGGAAAGATGGTTGGGAACCAGAGCTCAGACAACTGAGATTACAGGTCAAGGAGACAAAAAAAGGGTAATGGAAAGCATGGGAAGGATGCTATTGAGGGTGAGATGTCTGCAAACCCAGCAAGACAGCCTGGGGTTAGCCAGCAAGGCTGTAATAAGGAGTTTCAGGAATACAGACAGCCTGGGTGAGCATGAAAAAGGGAAGGGAAGGAGCACAGAGTTTTCACTAAACAGGAACAATAGAAAGTGGATATGGAAAAGCCCTAAAAGGGACATTCAGTTCACCTCCTCCCAAAGGCAGAATTAGTTTATCTAGAAAGTGCAACTCATTAGTTCTCTAATGGCACAGATAAACCATTTCAATCTCTGTACTGTTTTATCCTCAGTTTGGTGCTTTCACTAATGGTAAACACTATCTGAAACATTTCTCAGCTGCTTATGTAAGGCAGAATTACAAAATACATACAAGTGCAACCAGGCAATTGGTAGAGGCTAAAGCAGAACAGGGTGCTGAAATTGCTGATAGGGGATGCTACATTTTTTACTCCCTCACACAACTTGTGCTAGTGAAACAGCAAGAGGCTTTACACACTGCTGTAACAAATGTGCCCCACTCACTATCAGGTTAGGAGCTGCAGGCTAATTTTTAACTGGCAACTACATGGGTGTGCGTAGAGGGAGAAGTATTCCCACTTCATAGCTCTTCCTTGTTGCAGTTTGCTCACAGAAAACAGCACATTACTTTCTCAACTTGCTTTCTGTGATGCTACGTCTACAGAAGAAAAAGCTCTGGAATAGGCCCAAATAGGTCCAGTTCTCTTGTCCTGCAATTCCATCATTACATGGGAGAAAAAGCACATCCTGCTATTTCCCCGAGTGTGGACAGAAGAGAGGATTACCCTGGATGACTACATTTAGACATAATTTCATGATGGACCTGGACACTGAGCCTAAGTCCAGGTACCTGAGCCACAAACAAACTCCATGGAGTAATTTTCAGAACCACATAGTGATAATAATGATTTTCAGAGACAGCATCACTCAGAGGCTTCAGATCAGCAGCAAACTTTCAACTACAAGTGAGCTACAGTTCAGAGAATAGAGGGTATATACCACCATTGCTTGGTCTGTGACTACGTTCATCTGTCAAACTTCTACCTCCCACTTACCAAACTGCTTTCTGCTCTGAGATAGTTCATTGCTCATAGATTGTAAAACTGCTTAAGACCTCTGTGATACAGCCTGAGCCACTGTATCTCCAGAAGAAGTTTCTGAATTCGTGAGCTCTGCCATTTACTGCCGTGTATAATGTTCCTCTGTGACAAGAGGTTAAAAGAGGAAAGAGGCACAGTTTCTGCTTTCAGACCTTACCTCCTCTGAAGGATGGGACAGACTTTATCCAGTCCCACACACATTGCCCTCCTGGATGTACTGCAGCAAACAAAAATGCAGGACAGACTTACATCATTTTCTAAGAAATTGAACATGCTTCTTTCAGCCAGTTCCTTTGATTCTTCAAATTTTTCAACCGCTTGTTTAACTTCTTCATCTGGTATCTTTCCAAGACGCTTCTTTTTATAATCGTAGTCCAAACGGCGTCCTTCTAGTTTCTTCAAATGATGCTAAATAAGACAGATTATTTCTGAGAAGGTCCAAATGGGACATGCTCAAACACAGGCATTGTGATTTAAGGAAATTTTGGTTATGGATGCAAATATATGCAGAATCCAAGAAATACAAAGGTGAGAGATTATCCAGTCCATTCCTTTGATCTAAGGCAGCATCAGGTAAGTCTAAGACTGTAAACATTAATGAAATTTTAAACTCTATGGGCTTAAAATAAGGAGCTATTTGATAAAATTTGGGACACTGGCATCTTGAATTGCTGAACTTGGGCATCCAACTCATGTACTCCACTAACCATGCAAGACCTCAAATTGTATACATGAGAAGCAGGATCTAGATAAGTGTGTCCCCATATTGTACATTCAGTTCAATGTTACTTCTTGAATTATTTGCAGTATGACAGCTAAAAGTTAAAGGGTTATTTCCCCCTCTCATTCCATAAGCAGTACTCAAAAAAATCTTATTTTCTTACTATCTCTGCTAGGTGTCAACTTGACAATTTGATCTGATATAACTACACAAGCTTTTCCATTGCCAAAAATCATGGGACTGACAGGCTTACAGAATGGACTCAAAAGTACAAAATGCTCATTAAAGCTTATGTCAAACAACCTCTTTTCGTAAGTTCAGAAGACCTAAAACTGAAAACAGTTTTGTATCATAGCAGAAAACTACAGACATCAAGACAATATTACTATCTTTTTGCTGCATTTTCCATATCCATTTATGTGTAAACAAATAAAATAGCTTTCATTTCTGCATTTCATCAGGGTTTTAACTTGCTTATTACCCAAGTCTATTGGAATCAACAGACCCACAGACTGCCTGCACTTCTTTGTATTGTCACACTGTAAACAAAAGCACTGAAAAACTTAACTCTAAAGGTTAAAAATGTATTCCTCAGCTTCCTACATTATTCCTGTTGTGGCATGTGGCACTTCAACAGTTTATGCTACTTTTCAGGTCATTCTGTGATTGACCTGAATAGCCTTTTTTCAGCAGTTGCATTCATCTTCCATTATAAACAGCTTTAGGCTGACAAGGACAGCAAGACAGGATAATCAGTCACAGTAACTCACAGCCCACTCACATGCTCATAAGAATTAATAAAGATGCTGGTCAAAATAAAATGGCAGAAAAATATAGAATATAATTTTCTTCGCTATCCTTGAACTGAATGTAAAAGCAACATAGGAAACTGAGGAAGTTACACAAGTGAGAAATAGCCAGGCATTGATTTTAAGCAGATTTCATCACTGTTTTGCCAGCCAGACAAACCTGAATGCAGTGAAATTTTTTTATTTTAATGTTTTCAAGAAAAATATCTCTGGGAACTTAAGTCTGACTGACTGATTATTGGTAAGTGAAGCTTTATCCTGGAAAACTTACCCCAATCTCTTTTAAATCTTTATCCTGCAATAACTGTAGAGGATCAATAAAATTTTGTTTGACATTAATATCAAGCGAGTCCTTCACCTCTGCCATTTGCTTCATGCTCTCACCAGCATCCAGTAGTGCAAGGCCTATGGAAAAAAATAGGCTGCTTATTACTCAATATACGTAAAGCCAGAAAATTCTGTCTTATGAAGCAGCTATTTCAAGTAGGAATATTTGTATCTGTTGCAGGCCCTTGAAGAGTAAAAGAATAAAGCAAGCTATGCACTCACTTGTCCTCTACAGAAAATTAGAATTGGAAAATTTTTTCCCCATAATATACTTTTTTTTCCTGATGGGCATGAGAGAAAAAAACAGTATCTTCCTTGCTTCATTTGCATTGGTTACAAACCTTCTCCACTTTGAGAACTGCAAACAAGGCTGATTAGTTGGTACAACTTTAATAATGCTATTAAATACACAAAAAGTGGGTAACTTTTTAAACACAAAATCATGTTTTACAGTGTCCTCACATAAAGCATGCTTTTTTTTTCCTAAACCTCCTTTTAGTCAAAATTGCTGCTACTTTAAAACCACCTGTTTAATATAGGTTCATATTTTATTAAGCATGTAAATACCAGTAGGAAGAACACTTGGAAATGTTCTGTCCTCTTTGCTATTTCTATTTAGTATCCCCACTGGTTTTACAAGAACACAAATAGATCCAAGCTCACTTTACTCTTTGTCAGGAGGACAAACGAGTCTCTGGCTCTCAGAGCATCTTTCCCTATGCAGTACCTACTTGGTCCCTACACCTACACAGTTGGTACTATTTTAAGACAAGCCTCTGTGTGTAAAATAGTAATGACAGTATCTCCCAAAGCCAGCCAGTTCAGTACTGGCTTCTCCTCACAGTTCCAGCCCACAACACTCTCACCTACCCCTTGTTCCCTCTCCTGCGCCAAACCAGGAATCTCCTTTTCTCATGTATGTCTCCCTGGTTCTCTCTCAGTCCCAGCCATTTCAAAAGACACCCTCTGTGACAGCACTTCAAATTTGTCCCAGTGAAGCCCACACACAGTAGGCATGCCCAGCAGGCAAGGCTCTGTCAAGACTTTGGCATATCTAAACAGGTAGAATTTGATTTAGCAAAGGATTGTAGCATGGCCAAGATAGAAGTAATTTTCATGAAAACAAGAAAATGCATATTTAAGATGCACTGTTCCAAAGAACAGAAAGACAAATTTTAAAAGAAATCACCCGAAGTTACCTTTTTTTTTTCTCTGAGAAATTTTTCCCTTAGTTAATGTCTCGAATATAGAGTAACCATTTTTTAGTTAAAGATTAAAAGAAATACTGTGCATCAAAGATTCATACTAAGCTATTCAGATTTGGCAAGTCAGAAATTAAAATGGTCATGCTAATAATATGAATCTTCAGAGAGCATCAGTAGCAGTGTTACCAAATCCACTTGCAATAGAGGCAGACAAATACACAGAAGCATCATGTTTTGTTAATTGCATCAGTCACCCCCTGGTCACTGTACTTAACTTCCCTCTTACCTGCAGTAGTTATTTACAATGGTTATGTCACCAAGTAACATTCTGCAAGGAACTTTATGCTGAAATATTCCCAGAGGAGATACACAAACTCACCAAACATAGAATCATCGCCAAGCTCTCTGCCATACCGTATCATGCAGTCTCCCAGGAGTCCCTCTGTCTGGGGATAGCCTGTGGTTTTAACTTGTCCTCTGATCTTTGACATAGTGTTCAACATTCCCAGCTTGGCTCTGTATGCTAAGAAGGACATAAAAAAAAAAAAAAACAAAGTTATAAAAAAAAAAACCTTTCAAAACGAATATATTTAAAGCAATAAATCATTTCACAAGCAATGTCCCAGAGCAAATCACTGAGCTGGTCTGCAGTTTTTTTGTTGTCAGTACTTTATAGTCAAGAGTTGAAATAAGATTCCATTTAACAGTATAAGTCACATGAAACCATTCTTTATTCCCAACCAAATGAGCATCATTTCTCCAGGCATATAGAAGGAGTGCTTGTCATCTCCTGTGGATATTCAACAATGCTCACATTCCTTTAAATATTCCTGCTTTTGAACTCCTCGATTAGAAATATTGGAGAAAGCAAATAAAGAACAGATAGAAGCCAAGCAAAAGCCAATTTCATGCTTGCTGTCTCTCCCCCTCATGATTACAACTTTGAAGAACTTCTACTCCCCAGCTTTTTTTTTGGGGGGGGGGCATGGGGAGGAATTTTTCATTTGGTGTTTGTTTGTTTTTCCCCAGCAATCATGACAGTAGAAATTTATTCTGCACAACAGACTGGTACATACAAATTAATTTATTGTTATCTTATACAGATCCTGACAAAAACAAAGATGGTGTTCAGCACAATCCAAAATCTGACACCTATTGCTCCTTTCCTACCTGGATTGGGCTGTAGATACTCTGTGGATTTGGACAGAAGCTCTGCTACAGCTTTATTAGTAACATCAATTTTCTGAAAAAGAAAAGTAACAAAATTGGCAAAAATTGGTTACTAGAAAGTTTATAATTTTAGAAGACATAATATATTATTCGAGCTGATTATGAAATCCTGTGTAAAACAAAGCAAACATTGTAGCTTGAAATAAAGATCCATATCATAAGCTGTGACAGGATTTTACAAAAAACACATATTGGGCAGGTACTACTGGGACAGAGAGAAGGTTTACATTGAAATGCGTGTTTTCCAGCCCACCACTCTTGACTACTCCTTCCACATTCTAGACTTCAGTTTTCCTGCCATCCCAACTGTTACTTTTCTGCATAGATGAAAAAGGCTGAACATATATATATTTTAAAAATCACATTTCTGGTTTGTTTTCCTTTTCCTCCCGTAGGGCCTGCACATTGAACATGGTGGGGTGTGTCCCCCCAAGTAAAACTACAATATGATTCTATCCCTTGAAATGTGAAACATTTTTGATTCTGCAATAGCTTAGTATTGAAAAACACATTACTTACCCTTTCCATCTCCTGAAATTCTTCATCTAACTTTGTTCCTTCTGCTCCACTTATTTTTTCACTGAACAACTGTAAAAATATAAATTTAACAAAAATAATTTGCATGATTATTTAATTACAGAATAAATATCTCTAAGAGTCACAGGAATTCATTCCAGATTAGAAAATATGCAGCAACCTTTTGAGGCAAGTGTGCAAGAGCCAAGTAACCTTAGTCTTTGATGTGAAGCACTCATTTCAAGACAAAGATACTCGATATGAATTTACACAGGCAAACAAAAGATTATTTATCAGGATTAAACAGTTTGTATCTTAACAGCACAAGCTGCAGCCTCAGGCACAGGGACCAGATAAATCCAGAACAACCCCTTCAAGTGTGTATCTCCAGCTGTGTATGTCCAAGTACCTTCTGATCATGTATGCCACTAGGTTCAGGGATATGACTCCTATCCCAGCTGCTGTGATGTGTATGAAAGTCTGTGGAAAGAACAGTCTCAGGAATTATGCTGCACTGTGACCTTCCTGTGTAACTGAGCATCTTTATAATGCTGAACACAAAACCATCAGCAAGCATTCTTCAAAATCTAAAAGCACGAGTTTTAAACAGAGGATTTCAGTAAACCTTCTTAAGATGTCTTAAACATTACCCAACTTTTATGTAAAAACTCCAGGCTGTCTGACTTGAGTGTGGTCTTCACTAAGTCGTGGCTAGAAATAAGCACATGAGCAGAACTCTGCAATCTGTTCCTTGCTGTGCAGGGTACCTGTACTGCAACAGCATGAAAAGAAAGCCAGATGCTCCCCCAGTGTGAAACATCCTTTGCAAGCATCACTCCACTAAGGCAGAAATGTTTTAACACATATTCAAGAAACATTAATCAAAATCCTAGGAGTATTCCTGCAAAAATATTATGTGTTTCTCTGTTCTAATTGATTTTTATCACTGCATCTGTAACAGTGCAACACAAAACACAGGCCCAGCTCACTATTGTCATTCCCCAAAGCTGCCCCTATCAAAGTGGTTTTGTTTGTCCACAGCACCTTTTAAAAGAGAATTCATCTCAGTGAATTAAAGGGGCCTTGGAGACTTGTGTAATCTGAAAATGGGTCACAGCTCTTTGCAGTGCGATGGTTCCTCCCTCTCGGTGTCAGGTGAGGAGGGAGAAGGCTGCCTTGCCAAAAAGCAGGGATGAGCTAATGAAGCAGAGCTGGGAGCTCCGTAGCATCTGACCTTGCATCAATATCACAGCTACCCCACAGCCAAAAGAACAGACCTGCTTCAGGGAAACTGTCAGTTCAAAGAGAGCTGTGCTGCCAATTATTTCTATTGGCTTTACTGTGGGACTCACGCTCTTTATGCTTCATATGCCAAGCAGCCCACAAACTTGTCAAGATTATTTCTCTCCCACTGCACAGAGAGAACAAGCCCAAAAGCAGATAAAACTTGAGATGGAGAAGCCCAAGTACCGCTGAGTTCCTCTGGGTCATCATCTTCCTGCTGCAAGACATCACAGCAGAGAAGCAACCTGAGGCCATGCACGAAGGGGGACACAGCCCAGGTCTCTGCTGGCAGGTCTGAGTTTGTCCTTCAGCACAGATGGAGAAAAGCACATGAAAAAGCTGCATGAAAAGCAGCCTAACAGAAATTATGTAGCTCCTTTACACTAGCAGTTTCTCTCTCCTTTCTGTGCAATGTTAATTCCTAAAACAATGCCATTTCTCACAGCCTCAAGCACATTTTCTTTCTCCAGCAGGCAATGAACAGACCTGTGGTTTCCTGAAACCACTCCCAGTGATCTCTTTTCAAAGACTGAGCACAGTGGGGGAATTATCCTTTCCAAGCTGAAGCTGCAAAATGCACATTCAGTAGCAACCCATAGCTGTCTCATTACAAATAATCCATTTACATGCTGGTGAAGGATAAATGCAATGAATTTTCATGATTGCTTGACTATGAAAGCATATTTAATAATTTGCGTGTCTGCTCAAACGCTGCCACCCATGTTTTGGTTTGGTTTCTTTTCTGAAGTGTTGCAAACTCTTCACTGTGTTTTGAATGGATAACACTGGATGCAGCTCACAAAGAGAATAACTTTTCCTGTAACACAGAGTGACCTCTTGCAAGCAGATTTCTGGACTTGCTGAAGCAGCAGGGAAGTAAGGAAAGCTTAGGTGCTCGTGGGAGCATAGGAAAGGATGGAACCTGAATCTTGTGGAAGGACAAGAAGCAACAATCACAAGTTGGAAAACAAGAAATTCAGACCTGTTAAAAAGGAAAGACAAGAAAAGAACCATAAGGATACCAAGGGGGTGGTCAAACATTGCAATGAGTTGACTAGGGAAGCTGCAGAGCTCTGGTACTTGAAGACATTCAAGCTGTCTCTGGACAAGGTGCAGAGCAACCTGCTCTGACAAGATCTGCTTCAAGTGGGAGGCTGGAGCAGATGTGCTCTGAGGGCCCTTTGGACCTACCTGGCTTCCAGTTCTAATTCTGCCAATTCTACAGTGACATGTGAGTGCAACTGCATAGAGCCAGTCACAGGATTTGCAGATACTGTTTCATAGACATTGAAAACCACCCCCAAATCTAGGAGCAAAAGCACTGAGCAGAAAAAAGGATTCCATACATTTTCCTATTTCTACGCAAGCATTAATGGCACTGCAATTTCTAGCCCAAGGAGATATTTTTTCAATTATATTTACACTGAGCTCTTTGAAAAGGAGACTAGATCCTAAAAACTGGTACAAAGTTTCCATAGTTATACTTAAATGTTACACCACTACAGCTTATTTCATATTGGTATAGTCGGGATCAGGTTTACTGTTTCACAGACATAGGGACACAAAGCTTTTGTTCTGATCATACTGAATTTAGGAGCTCTAGAACCAGCAGCACAACTCTCTCAATTAAAAGTCGCAGGATACCAAATTAATTATTGAAAATGAATGCACAGAGGACACAGCTGCTGAGGTTTAGTTCTACAACTATTTGCTGAGCATCATTTACATGCACTATATTAGGCTGCAAAGTGCTTTGAACTTAAGCAGAAGCATGCCCAGCTGTGGGGCTAGGTAACCATGTGGCACTACCTAGGAGTTTTTGTGAGTCAGCTAATCAAAAGCAAAACTGCTACCATCATAGGTACTCTGAGTAAGCTTGGAATTACTTGCACAGGAAGAATCCCTCATCTCCATACTCGGAATCCGTGTGCCATGGAGTCAGCACCTTTACTCTAGACAGGGCCAGAGACAGACATTTAGGCTCTGAAAAAGCACAGTTCCCACCAGGAGGGCCACAACTACCTTAATATTACACTGCCAAGTTGGAAGGTGAAGTCATTCATTACTTATATTTCTGGTGGAACGGATTAGGTTTCCTTTGGACCAAAATTTATACCCAGAGAATGGCTGTGAAATGAAAGATTTCTTCCTCTCAGGTGTCTGTGCAACTCCCTCCATCCAATTTCATATATCAGAGTTTTCAGAGAGGAAAAAAAATACAAACATGAAAACACTTTCATATCAGGCATTGTCACCTCTCATTTGCAGTTACAGACAATAGCAAACTGCTTTTTATTGTAAACCTTGCATGCTCTGTATACAGGAAAAATGACCTTTTTGCTTGAGGAAATACTGTAGTTTGTACACTCCTTGTTTGAAAGTTCTTCCTAGATCCTACTGTTCTTTTTAATATTGAAAAATTAAATATGATGGTGTGTGATAGACAGTCTAAAACACTATGGTGGGCTAATGTGGAATCCTCCAGATTTGGAGGAAATAAAATCTGGAAATAAAAAAAACAAAACACGTCTTGAAAGAAATCCCTCCAGATACTGTCATTTCTTGTTAACTACTGTATATTCACCTACTGTTCAAAATGCAAACTGCAATTTCTTATAGAGTCTTAAAAGACTGAAATTCTATCTGCTAAAGAATGTATATCCCAAAAAAATCTGAGAAAACACTTTTTCCATAAACCTAAAACTGAAAATGTTGTTCTTAACACTAGTTCTTTGTTACTGATTTCTTAGACACAGTGTCGTTTCCTTTTGATTTGTCTACAGTTTAAACTAAAAGCTACAGCTCACCAAAACGCTAACCTAGAAAAGCCTCAAGCTCACATATGTTTTTTTCAGAAATTGTATTTCAAGTATGTTAAGATTTAGCCTTCGTACAGCACAGGAACAATACATTTCTCCATTCTCATACGCACTATAAAGAGGAGCTTCAGAAACATGCTGCCTTTTAATAGTGTTCATCATATCCACTAATTGCAAATTTTTTTCATATTTCACTAAGGAAAGTTACTGAACATGAGAAACTGCCAAAAATATCCCAGAGCAACAGAGAGCTGATAAAAGTCTCAAAACAATTACCCTATTTTTTTATATATCCACTGGGTATTTCATAATGTAAGCCAAGAGGATTCTTGCCAGCCAATACTTGCAGACAATGCTCTAACCTTCTGATTCACTTGCTTGGCTTTCTTTTGCAACAGTCATTAATTGGCCTGAGCCATCATAGCTGTTTGTTTTCATTCAGCTACTGTTGAAACAAGTGGAGCTGAAGAAGTCTTTAACCAGCCAGCAAAACTCTTTTGCACATAACTGGCTGCAAAATCATGAAATACTATTTAATGACTGACTGAAAGGTATCATATTCTATTAAAGACTTAGGAGCTTTTAATGACTCTCATTCATTTTGTTCTGAAAGAGTATCTGCTGAAATTATCTGTTGAAACTTTAATGGAATGGAAAATTCCTACATTTGTCATAAATATGCACATTTTCAAACCCATGAGGCAAAACCTAGATTTCAGGAAAAAATCTTTGAAGAAAAAAGCCAAAGCTATGGAAATACTTTAAATTTATTTCCCTCTCTCAAAGCAATCAACTGGGAAAACTAACAGAATCATCCCAAAGTTAAGACAGAGAAAGCCAGGAAATAATATAACTGTGACTACATTTCCCACTGAAACATATAACCAGGCCAAACTGCACAAATACTCTAAGATATAACTTTATACACAGTACTTAGTACAAAATACAACATTCCAGTATGGTTAATACATGACAGTTATGCTTCTCATAAATGATTAAAACTTGCAGCTACTGCCTCACAACCATGTAATTGTTTCATTTGGTGCTAAATTATTATGCACAGAGGATTTAATGCAATTTGACAATACTAATGGCTTTCTGAAGAGTGCTATTAAAGTCTCCCCTGAACAATGGGAAGAATAAGGTGGCTGGTAAGATGTCTTCTGGCTAAAGTAGAATTTCCTTGTGGGGTTCAGCCTCCTGAGGGGAGAGAGCTCTTCTGAAGTTTTGTTCTTTTCCAGACTGCTCCATCAGATTAGAGAACCAAGATGCCAGCCTGTCTTCAAGATCAAAAGTACTTTAACTTGAAATATTTGTAGTTCCCTGTTTTGTGACTCTAAGTTCTACTACAATGCTATGCATATTACCTGTTCTTCCTCTGTCCTGACTGCTATATTTCCTATAGATTGTTAATTCCCACATTCAAAAAGAAGGTTATTACTAATTCATGTAGTGCAGACTCCCAAGAACCTACAACACAGATTATTTAATATCTGGCATTTTTGCACACCTTTAATAACATAAAAATGTACACCCTGGCAAAGCCACCTGCACTCATTTTGCCACTGTGATAGAAAATTATTCTTTAAAATAATATATAATCTTCTACTTTACTGACTAGGTAAGCACCCGGAATGAATGGGCATCTTAGACACCCCGTGGCTGACTTCTGCTAGAGATCTACTTAAAGTCTGAGTACTCAGAAGAAAAAGAAGTGCCTCACACTGAGAAATCAAACTAAGGTGCAAAGTTTCAAGCAGATTTAAAAAAAAAAAAAAAAAACAAAAAACCAACAAAACAACACAGAAGACACACAGCAAATGGCCATGGCCCTCACAACAGTTGCAGAGCATGCAGCCAGGTGTGTGAATGGAAGCTTCTTCAGGTCTCCCACCCCACACCAAGAATGACCCAAGGCATGGCCATGCAGACAAGGAATGAGACTAAAAATGGATAAATCATCTGTAAATGTAAATGGGCAATAAATAGCTAAAAAAAGATTTTTCTCCACATAAAAAAAAATATATAAGAGGGAAAAAGTCATTAAAAAAGGTGCTCTCCTAATTATATTTGCACTGCTCATAGTATCCTAATGCTTTGGAGAAAATCCAAACCTCTTATTTTAGAGGTTAAGCACTAAATAATGGCAGGCACTCTTTGGTTGCCTCAGCACACTGTATTTTCAAAGAAAATAAAAATATTCCTGCTCTCATGTACTTGAAAGAAAAAAAATATGTAGTCTGCTCCCCAAAATAAATAAATGGTCTACTACAAAGTGCCTATGCTTCTGGCTTATCTCCAGCTAATCATTTCAGTTCATACTTCTGCAGGTGCTTAACTGCTTTGCTGGATCAAGAGTGGAGTGCTCAGAACCTCACACTATCAAACTCACAGGGTCATCACCTTTACATGGACTATTTTATAACTTTTTTTTTTCCACTAAACTTTCAGCTAACACCGCACAGATTCCTCCAAAGTGCTTGGAGAAACAGTAAAATATTGCTGATAACATGGATTTTTATTTTTTTTATTTTTTTATTTTAAAAAGGTAAATCAAGCAGCAGAATTAGTTCCTACTGCTATTTAATCAAAATTATGGCGTGCAAGAAGCTGCACCCTAAAAATCAAATACTTGTTACTGCTCTCGTGGCTACATGAGTCCTATAAAATTTCTCTAAATTAAACATCACTGTAGATGGGTATTTAAGAAAGTGAAGTTCTCTTTTG
Source organism: Florisuga fusca (assembly GCA_038090715.1). Lineage (NCBI taxonomy): Eukaryota > Metazoa > Chordata > Aves > Apodiformes > Trochilidae > Florisuga > Florisuga fusca. The sequence goes on from JAAWXA010000009.1 coordinate 2,560,404, forward strand.
CTAATAGTTTGTGCATAATTTCAAAATGTAACATTTTTGAATTTATGTAAGACATTAACACTGATTACAACTATAATCATATTGGGGCCACAAAAATTAAAACCACATTCTGGCATTACCTATGACAGTGAATATTTCCATATAAAGGCAGGGAGGCAAAGAAGTGTTGCATATAATTGCAATTCATTACAAAACAGCTGAACCAGAACTCCAGAACAGCACATCAGTGGCCATAGGACCTCACATCCCAGTGTTTCACCCCAGATGAAACTATTCACAGACTCCAAGATGAAACTCTATTCCCAGACATTTAAATTGGAAATATTAAGTATGGACTGTAGGATGTGCCTATACTTCCTTTCATATTGACTCTGCTCCCACTACCTTGAGCAAAGAAGGGCTATATGCCCCAAGTCTAAACTTCCTGTAGGGATTTCTGATGGACCCAAGAGCATATCTTGTCCCAACAAAATCAAGATACCAGAGTGAGAAGAGTGAGATATATTCTTTAAAAATATCTTTATCTCCATATCTTTAATATATGGAGAAATGTGTTACATTTAAGGGCACACTAAAACATCGTTCAATTTTTTCTTAAATGTTTTGTTTAATTTTTAAAAACATTATACAACTTATAACCATGAAAAATAAAAAATGAGCCCCGTTTCATTCAAAGATTTGTAGAGGAAATTCCATTTGAATAATAAGAAAATTCCCAGGCCACCAGGAATTTCAAGGGCCTGTTATCTGAGAAGCAAAATGTATGTTTTGTAGCAAAAGATCTCAGAATCACACAGAGTTAAAGAACTGCACAAATGTACTGCTAGAGTGTTTATATTCACACAGAACATTCCTATCTCACTAATATTTATGAAGCCTTTATTTCATTACTTGTACCTTCCCAGACAAACAGGAGCAACAAGATCACAGTAGATTATTTTTAGGAAGACAGATTAAGTGAGTTACAAAAGGATATGCCAGTTAAAGAGGAATAAAAGAGAAATATGTCTGCAGTGTGACTCGCCTGGGAGGCAGGGACCTGAGGGTGTCCCCATGTGTGCACTTCCCACATGGTGATGTCTTGTGAGCTGCTGGTGTGACAGTAATTCAGCTTCCAAGCATGTCACTGGAATGGGTCACATGCAGACCTAACTAAAGCTTTATTAAGGCTCCCTTCTAACATGGAGCAAATGTTTCACAGCTGAGCATGACCCAAAGTGTAGAGAAGTCCAGCCAGGCAATTGTCTGAGCCCACTGCCGTGAACTCTCCAGCTGCCAGCATCAAGAAGAATGGGTCCAGTCCATCAAAACTCCCCATATGCTTAAAAACAACAACAAAAAAACCCCATTAATATCATGGACCATAAGGTCTGCAGCTACCACGCTCAATCTATGAACTGCTACAGCTGTCGAGGTGCAACAGCACAGCTCTGGCAAAGGTTCAGGAGTGGCAGCTTGCTTTTATGTAGCAAGGAAGCACCAACAGTGCAAGCCAAGGATTCTGGGATCAAGAAAGGTCTTACAAGCACTGGGACATACAGGACACTTGAGCAACAACAGAACTCCCTCCTGATGTAGGAGTTCCAGCAGGCAATCCAGACACTTCACAGAGACAATCCGAGTGTCTGACATTAAACTACTAAGAAATCTCTAAAAACAGGAAAATATGCCAGCCCTGGTCCTGCAGTTTACGAAAGTCAACAATAACATCTAGTGAAATACTATTTATGACTCAATTTGTTATTTTCTGTATCTTGGAAAAAAAAAATAAATAAAAAAATTAAGATCTCCTCTCTTTAATAGCAACCTATAGTCAGTATTTACCTCATATGATTCCTATACTGTTTCTAATATATATCGTACATAAGTTTTTTCCAGAATTTAAGGCTTGGTTATGGTTTTTATTAATTTAATAAAGGAAACATCAGACATTACATTATAGCTCTGATACTCCTTCAAGTTGTCCTGCAGAAAACTAGATGCAAAAAGTCTGTGCCAGACAGTGAATTCTAAGCAGGGTCAGGAATTCTGGGCACTTACTGTTACTTGGTCAACACTCAAAATCCTGTACACAGCTGATCCCGTCAGTACACAATCAAGAAGCCTTTAAAATTAACTTTATTAACAATATCCAGCCAAGGTATGTGTAAATACAGACTGTGTAATCTAGGCTTATGAAGAAGTCTGCACATTGAGAAGGGTGCTGTCTCTTCCTCTGAGAAAGCATGCGTGCTCTTTTGACTTCTTAGCATATTTCAGAATATTTTATCTTCACTCTGTCACGGACACTTGTGCAACACCCCAAAGGTTTTAAGTCTCATTGAACAAAGCCCATGCTGATATTGCTTGTAAACAGCTCTGGATTCCAGACTTTTTGCTCTCACCAGGAGCTACTTACTAGCCACTGCTGCACCTTTTGATGCTTCGGGAAAAATGAGGAAAAAAATGGTAGAAACTGAACCCACATTCAACTCCCTATATCAGTACTTTAGGGAGTGGACTGGAAGCCTAAGTATTTGACTGAATTTGGGTTAAACTGACTTGTCCTTGGCCACACAGCAAACAAGGGATACCTCTGAAATGAGAATGCCAGTCCCAGAACTCCACACTTTGCCCTGAAGATTTCTGCCTTACATAAAATATTCTATGTGTACTTCTGAACAGGCAAAAGAAATTAAGGTTATGTTTACAAGATACAAATTTTGCATTGTAAATTACTGCATAATCATTAAAATTTAAGTATGCAGTGATGGATTTTGTCAGCGAGAAAAATTTTAAAATGAGGGTACAATCTGGGAAAGAAAATTATTCTTACTGTAGGCAGTCTGCTAGAAGAACAAAAGAGTTACTTAAAATCTGTGAAATTTTATTGGTTTTCTGCTGACCTATGAATTCATTCATTCATGGATAGTTCCAGTTCCTAAATGACTACAGCCTTACAGAATCACAGAATCAGCTGGGGTGGAAAGGACCTCAGAGATCATCAAGTCCAACCCTTGATCCACTACCACTGTGGTTCCCAGCCCATGGCACTGAGTGCCACATCCAGTCTCTTCTTAAAAACCTCCAGGGATGCAGAATCCACCACCTCCCTGGGCAGCCCATTCCAATGCCTGATCACCCTCTCTGTAAAGAATTTCTTCCTAATATCTCACCTAAACCTCCCCTGGCAGAGCTTAACTCAAAGCAAGGAACTGATCATTCATTTTACACTAATGTAAGTTTAACTGACTCTGCAATTAAACGATTCCATTTTTGTATACTTATTTTTTTTTAATAATAGATCCTGAACTAACTGAATAAATTCTGCTAAAACTAAATTAAAGAAAAAGCATGGTACTGAAACATTCAGTTGCAGTCCTGATCCAGCAGAAGCTTTCCAGAGGAGTATTATTAATAAAGTTGAGAGCTTCCATGAGGATCATAAATCACTTAACATACAGTTATAATGGGGCAACATTTCAAACATTGTGAGTAACTAAAATGTTAGATACTGATTATACAAGAAAACTGAAAATACTTGTTCTCTTGTATCGATTGGAAGATTAATGGACAATTATCAGAAACAGAAGAGCAGTATTTTACAAAATATTCCCTAGTTCAGTAACTATAACATTTTTTTCCAGTCACTTTTAGCTTTTTTTTTTCCTTAAATGTAAATCTGTCATGACTTCACCAGCAAAACCATGGTAAACTGGAATTCACAAAACTGCCATCTTTGCAATGTGACATACAGCATCATGTAACTAAGCCTGCTGATATATGTCCTTTTCCATGCAAGTCAGAAGTTACAAGGATTAACAAGTTTCCCCTTTGCCTCACAATGCAAGCAAGTATGGGAAAACAAGAATAAAATAAAAATATTATAGGAAAGAAAGATAGAAGAGAAAAAGTATTTGTGAATAGCTCAGTGGCTCAGCAGACTGGGATGACTGATGATTAAACTGAATGTGGTCTTGCTTCGAAAGACTAGAACTAATCAACAGCTTTTATATGCATGCACATGTGCATACATACACACACACATACCCCTCAAAAACCAAAAGAGGTGTTAGGGACCTCAATGTTTTTGAAAACTCCACAAAGTGCTTATCTAAAACTCTAGGCATGTAAATACTTCTTAAGAGTCTTAGCCCAAGAGACTCATCAGAAAAGCACACAGGACTCAACATTGCCAAAATAGGAGCTCTGTTTAATTTCAGATTCTAGTCATAAACGGCTGACAGCAGCTAAGCTAACTACTACTACATTATTATTACTTAATGCCTTCCTTTCAAGCAACATTTTGTCCTTGTGTTTCTCCTAGCACAGCATAGCAAAGGCTTCTTTTACTTACTTTCATTAAAAAATGGTTGGACAGGTGATGAGTATTTTCCTAAATCAATGCATCACCACCAATATGCCTTAATGTATACACGAAGTTTAGGACATCTTTAATCTATATCTACAATTATCACATAGAAAACTACTTGCCTTCTTGGGAAGGAGACAAAAAAACCATCATGCTCTTCCATACCATCAAGGTTAAATTAATGCCACAAGTTAAAACACAAGGGACAAAATCTGGTCTTTAATTACAGTATTATTGTCTTCATGAAATTTTTAAAAAAAAAAAAAAAAATTGGACTCTGTGCTCAAAAACTGGAACAAGAAGCAGGGAAGGAGGGAGAAAGAAAATCACTTTACCATTGATAACTATTGTGTTACATGCAGCCCTGTGCCAGAGGCAGGCAGTTCTATTAAGGCACTAAACTCCTGCGTCAGGTTTTCCTGGCACTCCTATTTGCTTGCCTGCCTCACTTACAGCACAGAAGTGCAGAGTTGTCACTTTTTCCCATCTCTTGAGTATTTCTACTAAACTTTTTATATTTCACAGAAACATTAAGCCATCCGTGCATCCTGAGACACATTTTCTCCTTGTGCATTAACCACTGCTACCTCTGCACTTCTTTTCAGTTCAGCCAGGTCAGTTTAGTCTCTTTTCAAAACCACTCCTTCCATTTAGATTGTTTTTCTCTCAGTTGCCTTACCCCTTCATCTGACTTATCTCTCTTTGCCTTATGTTTATTTAACAATAATAGCTCTTCAAATAGGTGGTTTCATAAAACAGATTCCAGGATATTGTGGTTTTAGATTTAAATCCATCTGGAGTCCATTTTCCACCACTGCTAAAGCACCCCTCACATGCAAAATATTGACACTGCTGAACCACAGAAATTTCAAAAGAAAAAAGTTTATTTCTACTCAAGTCAGAGGCACAGGGATAAAATAAAGAGGAAGTGGTGTAAAATAGAAATGTTGGCTCTGATCACAGCAAGGCATTCGTTTCCACTACCATACATTTATCTCCAGCTTATATTGTGCAAAAATAAAATTATCACCATAGCTAAGGCCAGACATTTTTAAGTGCCATCATGGCACCTGAGCAATAGCCCTGCTACACAACGTGAGGCTTCAGATGTCAGATAAAAGCAGTTCCCCACTGTGCACGTCTGGATGGGACATGAAGTCCTCCACTTCAGCTTCAGACCAAGACTCAAAACCAAGCCTAAATAAACAAAGCTGGGTTTCCCACTTGTAGACAGAGGAGGAAAGCCTACTCCCCACCCCTGCAAGGGTTTGTGTTTTTGTTTGGTTTATATTTTCCCTGACCCTGCCAAAAACAGAGATCAAAGCCAATGAAGCGAGGTATGTTTGTATTTTTTTCTAACTGGGTTCCATTTTGGTTTGGGATTTACAATGAACTGAAACCCAACCCCATCTTGCTCAGCTATGGGAGTTTATAAACAACACAGGTCAATTACTACTTCCCAAATTCTGTGGTAAGTCAGGTTTTTTTCTTTACCTTGTTCCTACTCAGCTACTGCCATTGCCAATCCAGCATCACCATTTGCTGTGGCTGCACTCTGACCCCCAGCAGCCACACCAGGGAAGGTGACACGCCAAGGGAAGGTGACACGCCAAGGGAAGGAAGTGCCCTGCTTGTTGCTATTATGCTGTCACTGTTACACAGCTTCTGATATTTCCTAATTGTATCACATGTGGGACAGCAGACTGCCTGTTGTTCATTTCTGGTCTAGAGGTACATTGAAATTTAGTCAGAGAAATGCCTCTAACTTTTGGAATTCTGCACATTCTACAGAATGCCATAGAAAATATTGCTCTTAGCATAGTTTTGACATACTGTAGGCAGCAATGAAAAGAACTCTGCTGAACCTCTTGGTACAGACCACATGGATACCAGTTTGCATCTGCACACGTACATGGGAGTGAAAGGCAAGTCCTAGATGGGCTGTTTGTTTAACACCTGCCAAAAATAGTAATTTAACTACTACCACCTCAACTAGCCTGTAGGAGAGGGGTCTATTCCATTCCACAGAAGTAACAACTATAAGAATTGTCATTATTTGAATTATTTTATATGGGTTGTTTTCTGTGATTAGAGAATGATAACTTCAAGAGATTTAAAAGTGCGATAGGGCACCAACAGAAAAAGAAGTATTTTCTTCAGTGTGTTTATTTTCTGCATTTGACAGTACCTTCAAGTAGTCCAAACATTCTCTCACTGTTATGATGCAAGTGTTCAGTTGCTAACACAAATATAAGTAGAGAAGTTTTAGTTTGTTTTAATTACAATGAATGTACATAAATCAGCAAAGGAACTCATGGAATCTGTAATACATAGATTTTTGTAATAGCTTTTTAATAGTTATGCACGCTGACATAAACTACTAATTTAGAGCATATTTGATTGCATTTAGGTCTGCTTTTAATCTGTTCAGGTTGGTCAGATCAAATTCAAACAGCAGACCAAATAAAGTAATTTTGGTTTTCTCTCTAAGCTCTCTCCTATCTTGGAATTTGATACAGATCAATACAGCCTTATCAATCAGAAAGAAGGGCACCCACTGATGTAACACTATGGCTCTAGAGATTTGTTTGGCAGATTGTAAATTGTGTATTTATTTAAGTCACCAGTTTTCACTTAAAACATACTGTCATACAGTGAGAGCTTTTGCTTTGCACTGAGGATTAGAGTTTCTTTACCATTTAGAGACAAGCCAACAGCTCATGAAAGGAAAGCCTAGTGACAAGATCATCACCAAGTCTCTCAGCTACTTTTACCAACAGGGACCTCATGGAGTTGTTCCAGATGGACCTGTGGCCTTGTCAGAAGGCCATATATTGGTCTTACGAAATAATTCATGGCTGAAAGATAAAATTTACTAGAAAAAAAAATAATCTAACCCTTATGTTACTTTGGATGTTAAGCTTAGCTCAGAGGACCAAAGAATTGTCCAGCCATGGTTCCAGTTCACTACATAAGTATCAAGAGAAAAAAAGAATATATATTTTTGTTAGAGCTATAAGCATTTCAGAGAATTTATACTTGGGCAGGAAATGAAACATTTTAGAGTGACCACTTATGTGAGTATCTAGAGATTATGATAAGGCACTCAGCCTTCCATCCTAAATATTCTCTCTTACAAGCTATCCCCCCTTCCCCTTTCACACACACCACACACCCCCATCCCCAGCAAGAGCTGCACACAGTTTTGTTTTTTTCAGTACTCTGCTCAGGAGTCATTTATTGGTACACTCTCAAGTACAAGACTGTTTCATACTGTTAATTTATATAGTCTCTAATTCAAGGTTGAAAGAATGAAGAGTCCTGCAGTATAAATATTGTAGCAAACATCCCAGAGAATGTCCTGTACTTGCTGTTATTTTGAGAAGGAGATAACAATGAAAAGATAGGGGGGGAAATAGCCTCAGTGAGATGTAACTACCTTATACTTTCAAGGAGAGTTGCAATAAAGCTTTGCTTGAAAAGCTACTTCCTATCAGCTTTGCTTTCTCTCACAAAGTTATGCATTGTTTATGACTCTGTGTTTCATTAAATTTGACCTTCTGCCTATAAATTGCAAAAGCACTTTCCCACAGATGCACAGACACTTGAACTTAAGAATAAAACAGCTAAGTGTCACCAGTTATATTAACTGTGAACAGCTACTTGCCAAACTGCTTGTACAGTTCTGAAATGCCAGGTTCAGAAAATGCAATACACCATGAGTTCTACATCATCTGCAAGAGTAGAGGCCTCTGATTAGAAGTCTGTCACTAGGACAAGATTTTTTAAATGGGACTTGAGTCTTCTGCCTTTGCATCTATCAGCAACAAAACACACTTTGATTTACCTCCCAGGTCAGCCCCTACAGCTTGATAAGATTACTAGACAAATATACAAAGCAGAAACACAAAGAAAGTTTCAAGTTATTCTAGAAGGAAGTGTTTAAAGGAATGTATTCCAATACTTCTTAACCTAAAAGGCTAAGTCCTTTCCCCTGTAATGCATGCAATACTTGTTTAAAATCATTTTCTTAACTAAGCTTATTTGACAGAAACTATTAAGTAAGCAGTAACCATGCACAGATAATTTTGGCAAGGCATTCAGCTGTAGTTGTAAAAGCACTGTCTTTTATTTCTTTCCCATAACACACAGCAGCTTTCTTAGCTTCCTGATTACACACACTCTTTATTCTTTTTAAGCGCCAGCACAGAGCTGAAACACGAGCTGCTGAATAATGTGAAAAGAAATGTGTGTTGGACATTTAAAGGAAAAAAGAGCATCTGTCACAAACCAGCAGCTTGATTCCAGCCACAGAGAGCTAGCAGGTCTCAACTGCAGAGGCCTGGTGTTTGCTATTCCAAACCATCCTGGCCGAAGGAGATGAACTCCAACACTGAACAATTCAGACACAATTCTCCCTCTACTCCCCCCCAGCCTCACACAAATAAGCTGAATTCACCACCCAGGGATGAATGGAGCTTGTTATTAATGTCCCCAGACACCCTGCAGTAGTAACACCACCATGATGAAAAGGGACTTCCACCTTTGGGTCCTCTGTGTTCTTAAACCACCTGGGCATAGCCATGACTTCCAGTGCTACAATCCTGAAACAATGGGAACTGAAATCTTTCCTTTGGACAGGGTGATCCAGCATCTCCAATGCTGTAAAACTTGAAATTCTTATCAGACTCGGCACATCTTCCAGATACCTAGCCAGGATTTCTCAGTACACCCCACTAATACTGCGGTTTTCACTTTAACTGTTTCACCACACCAGTGTGAGGAAAAAGCAAGTAACACAGGCTTCATGTAGGAATTTCAAAACTGCAGTGCTTTTATTCCTGATGTCCTTGGCAGCTACTGAACTTTGGAGGCAGCAAAAACACTTGAGAAGTACATTCCAGAAACTGAGTCCATCCCATCACTGACTCAGTTTTTCAAGATTCTACATGCCTCCTATTCCTCCTTGCCAACAAATCCAACCTACTAGTGACAAAACCCAGCCCCCTTCCAAAGAGCAAATGCTATTCCTAAATAAAGCCTTCTTCTCCATGCCACTATATAAATCATGGAGCTCCATGATAGGTAACTATCACTCATGCTTTCTCCAAACTTACTCCAGATCTCTGCAGAGAAAAGTTTGAGACTGCCCTTCCATGACTTCCAGCTATGGTCCTTCCAAGTAGCACTAAACGACCTTTCCTGCTCCTTGCATCTCTTCTGATGGAATGTGAGCAATCATTCTGGACAAGCCCAGATAAACAAAGCTCTGAGGCCAGTATTCCTACACATCACAAAACAGCCATTCCAGATTGACAGCCAGACCTCACCTCCAGTCACATTTGAAAGCACAATGGAAAAGGGCCAGTAAGATACTGAACCCATAGAAACCAGAGGCAAATTACACAGAACAGATCATTAGCCTGAGATGGTGTAGACACCAGTTCTCAGCATGGTGACTATGAGCTTAAACTAAATGCAGAAAATTACTGAAGAAAAATGGTATCACAGACAAAGGACATTCTTGTCCATATATGAATAAATACAAGACTGGACTCCATAATGCAATTTAGCATTTCTGAGGAGTCTGACTCATTTTGCACCAGGCAGTGACACGTCACAGTGCTACTGGGTATTTTAGTCAAACTTGTCTGCTAAAGCTATTCTTTAGCACATGGATTGTACAACAAAAACTACTTTGTGTTGTGAAACCTTGAACGTTTTCCTGACAAGTCTCCACTGTTTCCCAAGGAACTCAGTACTGATGCCTACACACGAACTTACAAATTGGCAAATTGAAAGTAATCATTATTACACACATCTCAAAAGGAAAATACTTCATAAGAATTCAGAAGTAATAAACTAACCTATCTTCATTTTAGATGCATTTGTTGCTCTGCAAGCCTATTTAAAAGACAATGTAATAAATTGTGACACTCAAGACTGAATACTTTTCAGAAAAGTGCTTTAATGAGAAAACCTGATTACACTGATGTCTGACAAAAACTCAATCCCATTTATTGATCCTGCAGCCAAGAATAATGACATATGTGAAATCAAAAAGCTCCACACAGAATCACTCTTACTTCAGTATTTCATTCTGCAAATCTAAAATACCATTCCCTAATCTGTTTAAAATCTCACTGTTTGTGGAAGTGAGCATATTCTAGAAGGAATAAAGCCATCAAAGGGCGATTAAAATATCTTTAGTTAATATCCTCCCTCATTTTTCCAGTTTCTCTGACTCTTTGCTCAGTTCCAAACACTTGTTAAAGGAAAAATTCTGAATTTCTTTTAAAAGTAAAAGTTGTGGAATTTTATTCCAAACTATGATCTGTTTGGCACTTGCTTATCCAACCAGAATGCTCTGAGGCACCATGTGCACGAGCACTGCAGACAAGCTGTGGCAGAAGGTGCATCATACACAGGCAGTCCTTCCGCAGGGTGACAAAGGACGAGCAGCAAGACTCAGAGCTGGTGGTGTCACCCTGCCAGCCCCATTCCCTGCCTCTGCTTAGGCATCTTGTTTTCAGGTATAAAAACTGGGCAATATTTTATTCCTTTTCTTTTGCATGGAGAGGAGCTAGAGCTGTGAATGACAAGTCACATACAGAGCAAGTTCCACTGGCTGTTGTCACATTAACACTTCTTCCTCCCTCCCCAAGCTCCCAGTGCAAAAATTCACTTGGCAGCAATACAATCTTGATCTGGCCTTGAAACATTCCCTCTTGCTAAAGCTGTTCTCTGAGCTTGCAAGGAAGGTGTGGCTTCCTTTGACAAATTCATATATGCCCACTGTGAAGATGAGAAATAATAGTGATTACTATAAAACAAAACTCTTAAAATTGGAGATTTAAATAACCCCTTTTACACACTTCCTTTCCAAGTAATATGAAGACCTTTCATATTATCTCCTTACTTACTCCAGCTCCTGTGTGATTTAAGCTGTTTCTATATTAGACACCTCTACTCCAGAATTTAAAGATTATTTTTACAGATGCTAGGAAGTAATTGTCAAAGTGGTCCCTTACGACATTCTGGTTTGGCCAAAAAGTACTGAGAGAACATGCAAAGCTGTGCACATCTATTTTTTAATGGCTACCTCTTACTCCCTCTAACATCCTTTAAAACTTTACCCTCATTTGTATCTCTGTTCTGCATCATTTGTCATACCAGTCCTCACTGTAATTGAGCAGAACTCCTTCCCCTGATACTCCTCACAGTTGCAATAAGAGCACTCTTTCCTCCACTCAGAAAACATATGTTTTCCTCACTTCCTTCAGCAGCCTTCTCAGTTTTCATTGGAGCTGGACTGAAAGTGCTCAGCTCTCACTGTGTAAGCCCACTCACCCAAAGGAGTTGTAGGTTATGTGCTTTGAGGTGCTGCTTTCACCAGGAACATTCTTTTTCGGGTATATCCAGGTTGACTACATTTTCATTTATACCATTAGCTTGCCCTATTTAGAGTACAGGCTTGCTGAATTCTGAATTACAGATAGATCATTTTGTCACCTTTGTTTGCCCTCACATGGTTATCATCATCATCATCATCATGACAGTAACCACTAAATCCAGAAGGAACTGGGAGCAGAGATCTCTTGGCTAACCATTCAGAACATCAGTGAGATACAGATCTCCTTATAAAGCACAGTTTATTCTACTCTGAATGTAAACAAAATGTTCCTTAAGGTATTCTTCCACAGCTGCTTAGCCTCCTCTAAATCCTTTTCATCCCTGGGAAGAAATTCCCTCCACTTCTCTTGCACTGGTAGTATCTCTCATGCAACTATCTCTCATAACCCCCCTGAAAGCTCATCACACATTTGAGCTGGATTCATTTTCAGGTGGATGAGCTGCCTCTATCAGCTTAGTGTGTGATCCCAGAGCACAAAGACTTCACTCAAGGAAGTGGGCAGGACCTTGATCTGGAGGTAAAGCAAGGCTAGGATGGTCTAGATTTAGGGTGATGCAAGTTGTCATGCAACTGCACCCTTAGTCTAATGGCAACCAGCTGTTAGAGCTAATCCCATCAGCATACTATTTGCATATGCAGTGGAAAAATACACATAGAGAAAACAATTTAGCCATCCACTGAAGTAATCTGACTTCTTTAATGACCTCTTTGTCCTAAACTAAGTTTTATCTTACCTTGTCCATTCAGTCATTTCTGTCTTCTTCACATGACATCTGGCAATTGTCACTCAGTACAGTGAAAATCTCAATTTTTCCTTATTCTAAAAAATGTTAGTATATTGTCAGCCATAGTTCTGGAAGAGTGAACTACTCCAATTCAGAGCTTGAAACATTAATCTATCGCACTTCATGTTCCCATACCATTATTCAGCACAATGGCCTGGAATTAACTCCAGAAAATGGATCCTTCACCCTTTTCTCAGGTTCAACTGCTCCAGCTTATTCAGTCAGGATGGTTCCCACTGGCTCTCATGAAAACTAATGTAAATACATCACTGATTATAGCACAGGCCTTAACCCTGGAAGGTCAAGCCAGCTTTCAGCAGACCCAGAGCTGTCTATGGATGCAAAGCTGAGCAAATACTTCAAGGCTTCATGGAATCAAGCCCCTGGGCACTACCCTGTAGCTGGGTCCAGTGCAAGGTCTGACTTGGAAAGAGGTGTGAACAGAAAAATGTTGCAATCAGCTATTCTGTAAAGTAACATATCCTAGTGTTGATATTTCCTTTACAGCATTTGAAACAAAAAATATACCCTAGTTCTTCAAATAAGAGACGTCAGTTAACATGTAAATCGTAGCTTCCATCTGCAGGATAGGCAATTAAAAATCTTTAAAACATGTAACTATTTTTTTTCTTCTTGAAAACAATTAATGGCACTGCATAATTCATGAATATTCCTCCTTAGTGCCCACATGCAAGGCTAAACAGATCACATATACACAATGATGTCAGAGAGCTCTGTCAAAATAAGGGCTAGGAAAAAAATCAGGGTTTTTTTATTCAGTTTAGGGGCTGACCTAATTCTGATTTCTATAGTTAGAATACACTTAAAACATCTTTACTGAGGTCAGACCTATCTCATTATAAATTCTAAACCACAAGCAGAAAATCTGAGCTTTAGAAATTACATGGCAAATACACCTAAGTGCCAAAACAGACTGACCACAGGAGCTATAACACAGATAAGACATGGGCACTTTTAGTAGTGATTTCCAACTTTAAGCTCAAAGCTTATATATATGAGTTTTATAGTCATAAATTTGTCTAAGCTCAAGAACTTCTAACACTAAAAAATATGTGTTTAGAGTACCACTTTTTGTTTTTAAAAGTCACTATACAACTATGTATTTATCTAAAGTACAAACTTCCTTGGCAGTGCCACAGTTTAAAGTGACAGCTTTAGTGAACCCATTTTATCAGTAAAAAATGTGGTCAAGATCATCTTCTACAGAGCCCCAAGTGAGCTGTAGAGAGGAAGCAGAAAAAGAAGACTGTCAGCCATGGCTGTATATAGCCAGCTGCAGAGGGTCAAAACCATAATTTTTGGTTGATTTGGTTTAGAATTACTTCTCTGCCTATTAGCCTACTACTGCTCATCACCATTTCAGCATAATTTTTATCAGCAAGTTTACCTCGTGTGCATAAAAAGTGACAATCTCCATTTATTGCATTTTCAGAAACTATCTTCTATCAGGCAGTAATTCTTACTGAATTCCATTCCCACACAACCAAGCTAGAGATTTGTCCTTCAATGTTATGAAACTCCTGCTTACATTTTTATCACTTACACTAGCCTTGTGGATTTTATTAAGTTACTATAAAATGGAATGCCAACTCCTTCTCTTCCCCTGACTTTTTACTGCACATTATTTTTAATTAAGTGGCATTGCTCTTACTTTTTTGAGCAGTCAGTTGTGTAGTTTCCACTGCTTTTAGTACACTGTGAAACACCCACACTCTTCTCCCATGGACTCTGTCCCTGTTTCTTGCTATTCAAGGCAATTCACCTGCTCCTGCTCTACACACATTGCAAATTTTCTCTTTGAATCCACAAGGGTTTTTTTCTGCTTGTTTCCCCAGCTTGAGGGGCTTCTTGCTTGTTTGCTTCCCTTTTTAAAGCCATATTAGTTGACAGTTTTCACAAGCATTTAAGTTCACATTCAGCATTATATCACTGTGAAGTAATGTGCCTCCTGTTCCTCAGGCCACTAAAAAGGCAACTGAGTTTTTAATGGTGTTACACTCTCACTACTCCAATATTTTGAAAAATCCAGCAATATGCTGAGTATTAGATACAACACTAAAATGCATAATATGAAGAATCACGGTCTTCCAAAAATTGAAATTGCTGCTTGAAAAAACAAATTTGTACTTGGAAGAGCAAGTTCTGATGTTTTTCAAGCCCTTTAAGGTGTGCCTTGTAGAATGATGTGTGTAAAATAAATCCCTCACTGATGGACATTCCAACAACGTCTGCAACACCAATACAATTCACAGTTACTTTCTGAATTATGGAAATGCATTTTTAAAAACATTCAATTGCTGTAACATTTGAACAACACTTCAAGCAATCGTGGTAAATGCACTGAATGCATCCTCATAACTGCAGTGACAAACACACAGAAAGATGTAAACTTCTAGGAACATTTACAAAGGAAAAGGCTGGCTTTTGCACAGCATTATTTTCTGAGTAGTAAGTATATCCCCCATACCAACACTTACAATTTCTGTATGTATAAGTTACTTAAATTTAGCAAATGACTAGCAAGTTGGCAAAAATTGAGCTTTCTTCTGTACAAATCTAGAGCAGCAATTTTAGCCACACCATGTATGTATTTCAGTCACTTGCTAGAATAATAATATGCATTCCTAGAGTTAGTGTCCAGGTTTCACATACACCAGTGCTGCTCAGAGAACGAGAGTCATTCCATACAGGGAATTTTCAGTTCTACAAATCATGCTCAGACACACAAAAGTCTGGAAACTGAAAGGCACAGTCTTTTTGTCCAAAGGCTTAGAGATGATAGGAGAGAAAATGAAGGTTATATATACACAATGTATTTATACAGAATAAAGGAAATAGTGTCATCAGTTTCCATTTATCCAGTGTAAAAACTTGCAGAGACAGAGGTAAGAGAGTTCACAGCTATGAGCTTTAGGGATGTTTAAATTTTAATGTATTTCAAGATTTTACTGATACTATATTAACTGCAAATATATGTATACACTTCAAATGTTGAACAGATTTCGAATGAAACTAAAATCTTGGAAAAAAATTCATTTGCCCTACTTTTGGAAAGAAGATGAAAACAAGAAAAATATTATTCTACCAAACAAGACACATCCCAAAAACCTGCTAAAGCCTGATGACATCTCATTTAACCACAAATGGCAACAGAATATTGCCAACACCTGCTTCATTGGCCTGCACAGCCCACAGCCCTTAGGCCAGACACTGTTGTAATTTGCCTCTATGCATACGCATAGACTCTATAAACTCTACAAATTAGGCTTCTATAGTAGGGAATTAGACAGGTAATCCATGACTCTGAAGAAGATCAGACTGTATGATCCCAACTTTTGAACACTGATCTCATCATATATCCTAGAGTTCATCACAATCATAAAAAAAAAGGCATCTTTGGGAAGTTAGATCACCTTACACTAATGTAGACATTTAGGTTGGGCCCACTCTAAAACTGTGGATGTTTCTGTTTTCCTCTCCACTTGTATTACTTTATCTATGTCCTGGTTTTACACATTATTTTCAGGGTTCAGTGGTTTCACCAAAGCAACCTGATAAGAGCTGGGAAAATAAAAAGCAGAAAACATTTCTAGCATGTGATAGTATGCACACTTCAAATTCTAGTGCTCACTGTCACCTTCAACTGATTCCAGTGGGAGGACTGAACTAAGCATTTAGTCAAAAGCTTTCTGAATTTTTTTCCCAAATTTAACTTTGACATATTAGAGCAATCATAAGTTCTCAAATTGAAACTGCTTGGGTTTTATTCTCCTACCACCTAAACAGGACCAGACCATATTTTTGTATTGTTTATCTCAATTATTAAGTGCATCATTGTAAACCATCGCCATAGCTTATGACCATAGAAAGTATCTCAGTGAGTAACACCCAAGATAAGGCAATGCATTAATGTCTAAAAAACCTTTCAATTAAAATAAAGAGGAAAATACTTTGTAGAAACCATTAAGATTCATCTTGTTGATATAAAAGGCTACACTCCCTCTAAATGTATGAGGAAATAACAGAAAAATACACTCAGTTGAAAATATAGTCTGGGTTCTTATGTCACTGAAATAGTTTCACATAATGGAAGGGCAACAGAGGATTCTCTGCAAGAGAGCACATGAAATGGCAGCATGCATCTGGGAGACTTTGTGTGTAATAGCAATTGGAAAAGAGAAAACACAGGGTCAGAGACTGGAACAAAACAAAACAAAAACTCACACAAGTCAGTTAAAAGTAAGAGTGAATTTTCTTCTAAGTATACTCATTCTGGTAGCCAAAGCCAATCTGTCACCAGTCTCTGATAGTCTTCCCCAAAGAATTAAACATTCTCCCTAATCTGTGTCACAGAACAGTTTTGCAAACTGCACACCTAATTTTGTGAAGAATCAGGCACAGAAGCTCCTGATGCAAACCCTAGCAGCCCAACTGAGTTTCCTCTTGCTTCTTATAGGTGTACAAATGACGAGTACCTCCTCCCTCTTACCTGTCAGTACTACACATACCCACAGGGGCAACCACCACCCATGCTCCACCATCAGCCATTTACAAGTCCAGCAGCTGAGCAACATTTGGGCTTCTCAGTGCCTGCAGTCCCTTTGTGAGCTGAGCTCCTGTACCTGCCCCACTCAGAGAAAATGAGAGCAGTGACCAAGTACATGGTTTGAGAAAGTCTTCAGAGTCTAACTACTGATTAAAGTATCCACCAAAGACATATTTATCTTGGAGACTCTTTTGCAACATACTTCCTCCAGTACAAAGGTATTTCTACAAGCAACTCCCTTCCTGCCTAAGCATACCATTCACCTGTGCTTGCTTGCATGCCTTTCTCCTACTGTTCACCAGAGGAGTTTTCCTTCCCATTAAATTAAAATAATGTGCCAGACATTAGCACAAAATTACATTAAACACTACAAGAAAGGGAAAGTTCTACTGAGGAATGCTGGGGGTCTTTGAGCCTATGGAGAGATGTAGGATGGACCAGGGAAGTGGAAAAGTTTGGGTTTTGTTGTTGTTTTTCTTCCCAATGCCCAGCAAAAGCAAACAACAAACTAACAAACAAGCACCACCTCCAACACTAACAAAGAAATTTTAGGTGTTTAGTACAATCTGCAAGGGGAAAAACTGGCAGGGAGTATTCAGATGCTAAAGCTATAAAACAATAAACAGTTAATCTTAAAGGTAAGTAAGAGTTGGTATGTTCCAGTGCCTCCGGGCAGGCATCCAAGCAGCTTACACCAGAAACAGAATTCATCCTGACATCTTTAAACATCTTGCTATTTTCTTTGGAAGGAATTTCTAGCAGACTGCAACTGTTGGTTCTGAATGGATGACAAGTTTTAATCTTTGATTAATAATTCACTTTAAGGGGGTTTCATCCCCTCCCACCATGCACACAAATACTGTCACCCCAGAGCCAAGCTGACAGGTGTTACATTCTCTGCAGGAAAGAGAAAGCTTTCCCATGTTTATGGCATTCTCTGAGTATGCAGACAGCAGAGGCACCAAATTTCACTCTTTATCTATCTCAAACGGGATGCAAAAGGGGAATACACAATTTTACACCAAAACAATGGCAATTAAACCTCCAATCCCACATCTTATTTATGGCACTAAGTAATTTTTTTTTTCCACCCACTTATTCTCTTCAGGGAAGATATCATTGTCTGAAAATCCTAGATTCTAAAACATGGTTTGCCAGTTCCGAAAGGATATTAAACCAGTAAAGTTAGGCAGTGAAAATACCACACTCAGCACTGCTGAATTTTGAGTCAGTGGCATTACAAGCACATTTATACAGAAGCTTTAATCCAAATCCATAGTTACATTCTGTATTTATCCATAAATCTTACTCATGTTAAAACAGAATTAAAAAAAAAAAACAACCCAAAACCAACAAAACAAACAACCAAAAAAAAAAAACAAACAAAAAAAAAAAACAAAACACAACAGCAATTGTGACATATTTCTAGATATCTTTTCAAACTCCAAAGCATAATTTCTATTGGCTGGACTGTAGTCTTCAAGCACAAAATTTACTTTTGGTTCTGCCACTGAGCAGCTTCTTAACCCTGAAGTAATGTTACCTTCAAGCACCTTACTTATTTGCATCTGTTAACAAAAAGGCACAGAAACAGGAAGACCCACCTGCGTTTGCAAAGCACTCACAAGGGATTAAAGGGGCTGTTACTACCTAGAACCATTTATATCTGGTTTTAATATTTTATTTTTTTGTTTTAAAAAACAAAACCAAAACTTTAAAGAAATTTTACCTACTTTTTCACCTTGGATCAGTAACCTGACTGCACAACAATGCCAATCACAGAAAAGAGAATTTTAGAACTCCTTGGTTTCCTTTGTGTCCTGAATTTTTATAATCATGTTTCAGTTCCTAACCAGGCCAATTTCACTGCAGTTCTTGTCATTCATTAAACACAGGTAAAGTATCAAAAATGTAATTTAATTAGGCTAGTACAGAAACAGAACTAATTCTCATCAGAAGCTTGGTATTATCCTTTCAATAAAAAGAATGTAAAGCCAAGCTATTTTTGTGTTTCACATACACAGCTGCTGATATCTGAGATGCTGCAATTAACTGGTATATTCTGCCATCAATGTATACAACCCTTAATAACTTTAATAATAGAAACATACACAGCAATAGGACACTAGGGCTCTACAAAATAGAATTCAAGATGTAATCTAACATTTGATTAACCCTTTTCTACCTGGACTTGTTAAAATCATTGTTAAAGGCTAATCTTCAACTCTCAACTAGTCATGAAACTCCAGCAATACCTTCTTTTCCATAAACAGGAAAGAAACCAAGAATAAGAACAACACAGCACAGTATAGAATTAGCCTATTGCAATATATAGGGTGAAAGTGGCATTAAGATAAATAGAAGCAGTTTGTTCTTAACAGTGTCACTATAAGATGAAGTATGGGATTTACAGGGTTCTTAAAGAAGTTTATAAGCACGTGACCAATACCATAACTTGCCTTCTATGTGTGATTACAGAAAGTGTTGGTGGTTTGATGGACAAAATATTTTCTAAAAAACACTTCTATTTTCAGCAATAATTTGTTCTGGAAATGCAGCTATATTGTGCAACTGAATATATCCAACTTCCTTATCTCAACAGGAAGCAAGCACTAGGACTGAGGTTTTATAGGCCACATTCTGCTCTCACTTACACAGTTAGGCTGCACATTCCTGGTTAAGGGACCCTTCATTGAGTCATGCCAGATTTCTATCAGTATAACTACGCAGAATTTGTTCTCCTGTATGTACATTGTAAGGTCTGTCCCAAATTCTCTATTGGAAAGCAACTTCTTGGTCAAAATGTATCTGTTCAAGATATATAAGCAACTTCAAGTAACACTTGGCAAATGATGCCAGAGAAAATCTTAATGCAATGCTGTTGCTGTGGTTCCCTTGTCTATTTGTTTTTCAGCATTGCAGAACTCTGAAGAGACTGCACTGCAATCCATGACCCAGCATGTGCTGCAGTGACTCGGGCACCAGCAGGAGCTAAGGATGGAGTGCCAGCTCCTGCTCCAACTTTCGGGATGCCTGTGCAAAACTCTTCAGCAAAGCCAAGAATCTATAAATAATCTATAAATGTGTTCAAGGAGAAAGTTCACCTTTTATTCCATTGTGCTGCACTATTTTCTACTGCAATGCCACTCGGATTTTTATATATAAAAAAAAAAATTATGTGCAAAAGACAACTAACCTCCTTGGAAATTATAGCTGCATTTTTGCTAGATCCCCAGTTTACAGCATTATGATTCATCTACTGCAAGCTTCGAGACCTGCATTGTTAAAGGCTGCAGAGGCACATGATTGATACCTTCTGCTAATCTGTATGCTGACTGAAGCAAAGTTTTTTTCCTACACAGTTATGCCTTCCTTGCAGGCTACCTAACAATTGCTAAATACGATTGTAAATATATCTGTAAACATAAAACTTGACATCTAGTTTCCCCCTCCTCCCAGCTCTAGGACATACAATATTTAATACAGAAAATCACCTTCATACCACAAGGAACTGTTTTCCTATTTCCTACCAACCAGCCGGGTTTCAGTGTAAGCAGTGTGTGGGCTGCACAGCCAGGAGTCAGCCACCTACCTCAGGAGTGAGTTATCCTTACTACAGCCACACAAAAAGGGATGCACTGCAGAATACTGTCCCCTTACTTCACTCCATCCCCTCCTCTGCAAATTCATGCTGATCTTCGCTGCAGGAGCACATCTCCTTCTCTTTTATTAAAAATTTTGCTTTGATAGAAATTGCAAGACAAGGGAGTCTTCTTTCACAAGCACTAATTTCTCCTTCGAGAAACCCAAACAATTCTTCAAACATTTCCACACACCCTCAGCCTCTGCTCACATTGTCTTAGATAAAGTTTATCACCTACACTATGGTTTTATAATTATTAGATTGCATAACAACAGTCTGCAGCCATGACAAGGGAACAGACAAACGATACTGTTCAGATAATTAAATAGCTACATATACATAAATAATGTTATTTTTTAGTCCTCGCCAGTGGCTGAGGACTTACACTCTTTTCTGAAACATTTATAAGTATAATTATCAGTTTCAAAATATCTTAGACAATAAGGTAATGTCTTTTTCACCACTGTCCTAATTCTGTATTGTCTATCTATATTCTGTATACATATCTCATTCTGCCCTAATCCTTAATTCTGTAAGATTTGCAAAAGAATACATCCAATTATTATACTATGACTAGGAAAGGGATAGCAGCTTGCTGCCTAAGGACTTGGATTCATCATTCCCAATTCAAGTTGGATGTGAAAGAACAGTCCCTCTAAAAGACTACATGATAACAGTATATAGCCCTGAAAAATAAATATATCCGTACGTAATCAAAAAAAGAATTTCTTTTCATGTCTGGCTGCCAAGTTCAAGTTCTCTTTGTATAAAAACTGTCTCATCTTTAGTTTACCAAAGAATTTCCTTTGCTAGCAAGCACTTGTGTCATTAAATTGTTTGTTTATTAGCATAGCGTCAACATGGAATTTAAAAAAGGCTTAAATATTATGTCTAGTATTATTCATTTACAACACAGCAAAAAGAAAAATAGTCAGGAGAAGAAAAAAAAAAAAAGCCACAACAACCCCCTGTCACAAGACTTATAGTGGAATGATAATGTCTTCATTCTGACCTGGTATTCCTTCCAACAGATTGGATCAAAATGCCACATAAATCAAAGGAGTCATAGCAGAAATCTCAAAGAGAAGCAGCAGCATCCCTGCAACTGTTGGTGATAGCCAAAAGTTTTTTAAATGCTTTTAAAAACATTGGTTAAAAAAAGTACAGTACTTGAAAAAACAAATGCTATTCAGCATATGCAAGAGATGAGAGCACGGAGCATGTGCTTTATTACACTCTGTCAAATCCCTTTCAGAAGGCAAAGGAGTTGTGACAGATTTTGGTTGTTTTGGTTAGAAAATCTGCTCACCCTTAGGCTCTATCTATAGGCAACAGAGCCAGCTCCTGATTGAAAATCTTTTGGAGCCTCTCTTTCTTCACTCAAAATAGAAGAAGGTTTAAGAAGCCAGAGTGCATAGGCTAACAGTAACTGTTGATGCCTACACTTCAGGTAAGATATTCACAATAATTGGCAGTCATGTGTTTCCTTAAAAAAATTATTAATTTCTACTCTCACTGAGAAGCTAAGCCTTATATGTACACTATGTGTAAGCTGTTGCTAATGAGACTGCTGCTATACACACAATTTAGCTACAACTAATGAAAAAAAAACAAAACAAAACCCACAACCCAAAAAAACCCCCCACAACAAACAAAGAAAAAAAAGACAGCAAATGTGAATTCAAGGTCAAGAGCAAATTTCCTATGCCAGCATCACTGCTGAGCTTTCAAACCATGCTAAGGGAAGGAGGGAGGGAGGGTATCAGCTCACTAGCCTCCAGCTATGTTGAAAAATCATGCATCTTTACACTGAGATACTAGCCTGGCTGCAGTTTAAGAGCACAGCAGAAATTATAATAGCATCTGCTGCCTATTAAGGCTCTCTTATTCATTCTCTGTGCTTACAGCTTTTCTAAACAGAAACACCACTCTAAAAATACTCCCAGTATGCATCAGAAGATGCAGTCCTCCCACCATCTGGGTTATCCCACATGCACAACAACCACAAGAACAAGGCCTACAAGAACAGCAGGCAAAGATTCACACACCTACATCAAAAGATTTCAAGCTGAAAACAGGAAAACAGATAAGATATATCAGAAGATGAAAGTGATAGAAGAATGCTTATCACAAACAGAACTCCCTGAAAGTTAATTTCTAAAAATCTATTTGAAAATAGAAGGGAAAAAAAAAAAAAAAAAAAAAAAAAAAAAAAAAGCTGAATTTTATGAGACTTACATGAGTTAATCAGCTCTGAGAAACAGCCTTTTCAATCAGTGAGAGGTGGTAAGACACCACACAGATTCTCCTTGGTACTTCATTAGTCAGATGAGTTACAGTCAAGGGATCATCACCCATACTAAATGGACAGAATAGAAGCAATCCTTATTCCGGTCCACTAGGGTGTTTCACTTTAAACTTATAACCTAGACAAAAGCCTGGTAAAGAAAATTCCAGTGTACCTGAAAGCTATTATCTATTACATAACATATACAGAACCTTTGGGTTACATATAAACTTCTGGGCCTGTCAGTTCTGTGATGCTAGAGAAAGCCCTTGCTGGGGTACTGGGGCAGAATTACAGCTTTATATATTGGAATACACAGAAAAACACCAGCCACTCTGAGGTGCAGAACTTGCTGCAGTAATTC
Organism: Florisuga fusca; assembly: GCA_038090715.1. Taxonomy (NCBI): domain Eukaryota; kingdom Metazoa; phylum Chordata; class Aves; order Apodiformes; family Trochilidae; genus Florisuga; species Florisuga fusca. The sequence continues at coordinate 2,583,815 of JAAWXA010000009.1, forward strand.
TAATACTTAACTGTCACTTAAGATTAACAAAGGGAACACCCCCAAAACCTCAACTGCATTTATAAAATAATATTTTGTCTTTTTTTCCTGGACCCCTTAAATTTGGAATTTAGGCCTATACACAAGAGTGACCACCATTAGTTAATAAAAAATCTGTATATAAAGAGATAGAGAAGAAGCAGGCTTTTTACAAAAACAAAACCAAGATGTATTTCTTTTTCAAGTTCTGCAGGAAGTTCAGTTTAAGTATAAAGAGTTGGAGAGTAACTCCATTTGTTCCATTCTACTTCAACTTTCTGTAACTATCTATCTATGTTACTCTGTATTTCTGTTAAACTGTGGTTTATTTCCATCAAAAAGAAGTCTATTTTTGCATGGAAATAGTGTCCTTTGAAAAAATATGGATCTTGTCACTTCTTCGATATATATGTTCACATTTCTGGATTAATTGTTAAATACAGACTCTCTTAACCCACATATCATCCTTCAGATTTTTTTTTGTCTGTAGGTCTGTCAGCCTTCAAATATTATTCTTATCCCTTAATCATATGTCCTGGCTCTTGTCTCATTCCCTTCAGTATTCCTCAATGTCCTCTGGGAAATTTGCCAGTTTCTGTCATCTGCCCCTGTTCTCCTTTGGGAGCACTAAAGGAATTAATTTCATTCTTTCCCCAAACAATTTCTGTCTCTGCTGTTAACAGTTACCCTTGGCATCTCTCTTCCATGCAATACACAAAGGTATACTTCTCCCTAAGTGATCCTGCAGTACTCAGGGATTTAAGGAATGTTGAGAAATCTCTCTTTGATGTTCTGTATTTGCTTGTTTTAACATTTTCTAAAAGAATGTAGCTAAAAGGTGTATTGTGACTATTTTGGTTTTGCATGTCCCACTGCAGTGTTGTTGGTTTCAGTATCTGTTTGTTTGCACCTTCACATATAAGGGCATGACTGTGCCTCTGTGTGTCAGAGATAAAGATGCCTTACTTAGACTTGGATATTTTGATCCACTATATATATCCAACTTCTTCTGTTAACATTTTTCCAGTATTACCTTGCCCAACATCTTATCTCAGTTCTTCCAGAATCCACTCTTAAGAAGTGTCTTGTGTTTCTTCAGGCACACACACACACACACACACAAAAAAAAATAGTTTCAGTATCTTTTTCACGCACACTAATTTGCTACTAAGTACTGTTTGTTTCCCTGCAGAGAAAGATTTTCAATCAAGTTCCTTGCTCAGTCCTGCATCTGAAAATCAGTGGAAGCTTTACCTTTGACCCACCCTCAGAAGCATATTATCTGAGTTATGCATCTCAGTTCCTTACTGTAATGAATACTGGAAGTTGAACCACAACTTTTCAGTAACCATACAGTCAACTTTAATAATTCCTTTTTGCTATTGCTACTACTTTATCAGATCTTCTCCTTCCTTCTTTTTCATCATTGGTTTTGTTTACCTGACATCTAGGCAGGATTAAGCAATTTGCACTATTACCAGTTGCTAGATGAGACAGCACTTGTTGTGGTTACCTCCCTAACTTTCTCAGTTAAATACCTTCTACTTCTTGAGTTACAAACTCACCACAGCAGAGGCTGCATCACTTACCAACATGTTAGTTGCAAAACAAGCCAAAATCTTTTAGAAATTGCCTTTGGATTTGCTTATGCTGGAAGTCTCACCTTTTCTCAAAGAGTGAAAGTTAACTGAAAGATACATTTTTCAAGATCAGTAACATGTAAGAAAGAACACAACAGAAAAGAAACATCAGATGTAAATATTTACCATATCTATACCCAAACAAAGTGCACATTCTGCACCTGGCCTGCTGACAAGCCGAATATCTGAAGGAAGACCTAGAAAACTGACAGCTAAGCACTCAATCAACCTTGATTTTATTCACACTCACCCAGAAGAGAGCAGTTGTCTGATTTGACTGAATAGGTTACAAATAGGTTATACAAATTTTAGTATAACCATTATCCCTAATGGAAGCCAACAGAAACAGGCATCTGTCGGGCTTGGAACAAGAAAGCAAAGTAGCTGAGGGTTCCCAACATCTTCAGTGAGAAGAATCCCACTGGTACCAGAGTGAAGCCCCTGCACCAACACGGCTGCAGGTCGGCACTGTCGGGATATGGAGGGCAACCAGTCCACATGCTTGACAGAAAGGGGGTTCTGCCTCAAGAGAAATCAGTGACTTGGAGAAGCATGTTGCAAAAGAGAGCAGGAGAGAAAGGAGGAGATGGAGGATTACCTGGGGAAAGAGAAGATCACAGCATCTAGAAAAGGAGGGAAAACACTAGAAACATAGGATACCCTCTATAGGACAGATACACGGTTTGCCAGGTAGCACAACAAACCAGTTGTTTGTGGAAGGACACAATGAACTCTCCAGGTGAAAGCTCGTTCCCTGCAGCTTGCATCTTTAAGTGAGGCCTCAGAGTACAAACACAGCATTAAATAATACATATTAATAACCAAAGGAAAGACCCGATGCCCCAAGCTAGAGAGGGAAACAGTCAACCCTCTCTTGCAAGGATCAACACAAGAGGCAACCATAAGAGCACGGACCCTGAGGTGAAGCTGAGGGAAGCCCTCCCCGAGGTGCCACAGAGTGACGCCACCAGCTAGCAGCGGAGACACCGCGGGGGCGCTAGGGCGAACCACCCACCAACAGCACAGCCCCCTCCGGGCTCTGCCACCGCTCCGGCCCCGGCAGATGCTGCCCTTACCTGGCTGGCCTTGTGAAACTGCTTCTTGAGCCCCGCCACAGACATCTTTCCCTCGCTGCCCCCGGCGCTGCCCGCACCC